>VXBJ01003753.1:16111-45016 GCA_013400055.1 Nycticryphes semicollaris | reverse complement strand
GACGAACGGCTCCGGCCTGGGCCTGGGCAGCGGCGGCGGCCTCGACAGCAGCTCCGGCCTCAGCGACGGCGGCGGCGGGCGCTGGGCGGAAGCGGCCCCTCCCGTCGCCGCGTGGGATGCTGGGACCGGTAGTCCCGGTGGGGCGGGGCGGGGCTCGGCTCGCTCTCGCTGTCACCAGGCCGCAGCGGGGCTCGGCAGCTGCTCCGCCGTGACGCCGAGGGCCCCACTGCTGGCCTCGGCCCCTTACCTCGAGCGGCAGCCGAGGAGGCCTCCGGGGTGGGCGCGGGCCTGGCTCGTCACCGGGCCTGGCACCCAGCGGGAGGGTTGTCCCTGGGTGCCCCAGCACCCGATCCCGGGGCTGGCCGAGTGTGAACAGTGCCAAGCTGTGCCAGGCCATGCCGAGCAGTGACAGGCTATGCCAGGCCTTGCCGTGGTGGGCCATGACGGGTGACAGCAGGGAGCAGGCCGAAAGGTGCCTGCAGTTTTATCAGCTGCCACCCATTGTGTTTGCCCAGCGGTGCCCAGGCAGGATGGCTGCTGCTGCTGCCCCGGCGTTGCTGGTGTGAGCGTTTGGAGAGGGGAGAGGGAGCGCTGGGGGTGCCGGTGCCAGTGCTGGTGTCCAGCCCTGTCCACCCTGTAAAAGTGTCCCGGGACTGCCAGCCTGGGGAGAGGGGTGGGTGACAGCCCTGCCCAGGCTGGCACTCTCCTCCCCCATGCTGCACCACGGCAGGGGCTGGGGACCCCACCTCATTGCCTGGAGACAGCTCAGCACACGGTGCTCGGGGCAGGGTGTCAGGGATGGCTCTGAGGGAGCAAACCGGGAGCTGCAGTAACCCCCAGAGCAGGGGGCAGGACAGCTCTGGAACAAGGCTCTGGCCATCCCTAACCCTGATGGTCAGTGTGCCACCCTCTGAGTGTCCCCAGCACAGGTGGTGATGAGGTCTGGGCGCTGTGTCAGGTTCCCTCATCCTGTACCCTCCAGCTGTCACAGGCAGGCTGTCCTGCATCCCCTGGCCACCCTGTTGCCCCTCAGCCACCCCCACAGCCATCTGTGTCCCCTGGCTGTGCTCTGTGCTGGTCCAGATGGCCCCACTGGCTCATCCCGCTGCCAGAACAGGGATAGCACCTCTGGCCACAACCACCTTGGGACTCAAGCTGGTCATGGCCATCATTCTCTGCAGTCACTCACTGCATGGGTCAGCGTGTTCACAAGCCACAGCAGAGACACAAGAGCACCCCAGCACCCTGTCCAAAGTGACAATGCTGCCATCCTGGATGCTGTCCTCACAGTGGGGCTGGCCCAGTTACTCTCCACATGGCATGTCCCCATTTCTGTGTCTGCTGGCACTGCCTGGCAAGAGCCACCAGCCCCAGGCACTCAAATCCCTACACCCTGGGGAGCACAGCACCCAGAAGCCCTTCTCCTGTCAGCTGTGATGTCAGGACTGTTTCCTACCACCTCAAAAGGCTCCAAACCCCATCCTGGACCTGGTCAGGGAGCCTCTCACCCACCTCAAGGCGGGCACAAGACTGGAGATAGGGGGTCCAGACACACAGCACCTGGGGGGACCCCATGGAGAGACTTCACCTGCTGCAGCCATGGTGGCAGCGCCTGTCTGCAGAGGCATCGCTCGATACGCAGTATGTTCTTCAGAAGATCCCTACTCCAGGAGTCAAAATAGCATGAAATTTAATTTTACGCCTATTTGACAAAGCTAGATTTCGCCTCCAATCAGCGAGGAGATAAGAGCCCTCGGCACAAGTGCGCAGCCAGTTTGGCAGCTGGGGCTGCCGATTTAATAGGTGAATTTACAGGAACAACACTTGAAAATCCCCTGGCTAGTGAACCATTAAGGTGAGCCCTGCCTTCCGTCCCCGCGTCCCTCCCTGCGCCGCTCTCCCGTTGCTGGGTGCTAAAGCAAACCCCGGCTCTGTTTACCGAGTCTACTATTACAATACGGCTACCAAATATTTGCCAGCCGTCAGCTCGGCTGCTCCGCTATAAATACTTCAGGCCCAGGTGGAGGGACAGCGAGGGGGAGCGGCGCGGGAGCCTATGCATGGCCGGGCAGCAGCGCCAAGGTGAGTGCCGAGCCGTGGCCACGGGCGATGCCCTCCTGCACTGGGAGGTTTCTCCAGCTGGGGGTGGCAGCCCCCCAAAGCAGCATGGAGACAGGGCTGGGGGTCCCATGGTGGGGACAGCACAAAGAGGGAGGTGCAGTGACCCCAGGGGCAGCAGTGATGCTGTCCTCGGCTGGGTGTGGGACTCAGCATTGTGCTTGGAGTGGCAGGAGCAGGATTTGTCCCCCAAGGATTTGTTCCCTACCCCAAGACCCTCTCGTGGGCTGGAGCAATGGTAGCCTTAGGCGCGTAGCCAAGGATGCCCTGCACTGAAGGCAGGGCTGGGGACCCCACTGAATGCAGAGGGGCTTCATCCAGCTCAGCAAGACCCAGCTGTGACCAGAGCCCACCAGGGTGGTGCAAGGAGGTGGCCGGGCTCACCCCATGGCAGAGCAACCTGCAAAGCCATTGCGTGGGCAGGGCTTGAGGACCAGTGCAGCAGGGTGGGTGCCGAGCCCCATTCACCCCCATGCACAGCCTCAGGGTGAAGGGGAATATCCCACTGCCCCACAGCTCTAGGGTTGTCCCCACTGCCCTACATCCTGTGACTTGGTGAGGACATCCCTGCTGCTCTACATGCCGTAGCTTGGGGGTGTTCCTGTTGTCCCAGATCCCATGGATTTGGGTGGACATCCCATGTCCCACAGTTCCACATCCCAGGTCTTGTTGGGGACATTCCTGCTGTCCCATGTCCCATGGCTTGATGGGGACATCCCTGTTGCCTGGCATCCCAGGGTTTGTTTCAGGTAACCCTACTGTCCCATGTCCCATGATTTGGGGGGTGTGTGGTGATGCCCCCACTGCCCCATATCCCATATCTCACTGGGGATGTCCCTGCTGCCCCATGTCCCATGAGTTGGTGGGGATGTTTCTGCTGCACAAAATCCTATAGCTCGGTGGGAATGTCCCTCCTGCCCCATGTCCCATGACCATTCTGTGACGCAGGGGGAACATCACCACTGTCCTGTATCCCATGGCTTGGTAGGGACATCCCCACTGCTCCGTGTCCCATGGCTTTTGGGGACATTCCTGCAACTCTGCAGCACCTCTCAGGCCACAGCATGGCACGACACAGTCCCCCTGCTGCCTTGGGGCCAAGTGCCACTGCAGGGTGGCAGGTCGGGTCAGGTGCCACCCTCACCTGGCTGTCCCTGCCCACAGGGTGAATCTGGGACCTGGGGTACTCCTGCGCACTGACATGGCTGCGGGCATCATCCGGCCCCTGGCCGAGTTGCGGCTGCCCTCACCCTTCCCGCACAGCCTGCTGCTGCCCACATGCCCTGAGCCTGACTTCCCTGACCTCTCTGAGGAGGAGGAGGAGGAAGAGGAGGAGGAAGAGGAGGAAGATGATGAAGAAGGGGTGGCAGAGGAGAGCGTGAAGACGGAGCTGGCTGTCCCCAGTGCCGCTGAGACTACTCTGCGGCTCCTCAAGTTTTCAGAGCTCATCAGCTGTGACATCCAGCGCTACTTCGGGCAGCGGGGCCGGGAGGAGGCCAATGGCAGCCACGGTGTGCCTGAGGACTGTGTCTCGCCCCAGCGTGCCAAGGGCCAGCCCGAGGCCGTGGCACCACAGGGTGGCCCTGGGGCTATGCACAGGCTGGGGCCACTGGCCGAGCTCTTTGAATACGGTGTGCACCGGTGCCTGCCACCCCGGGTGGCAGGTGGCAAGACACAGCGGCTGGAGAGGAAATATGGCCACATCACCCCCATGCACCGGAGGAAGCTGCCACCCTCCTTCTGGAGGGAGCCAGGCCCTGGCCCCACTGGCCTCCTCCATACTGGTACCCCTGACTTCAGTGACCTCCTGGCCAACTGGACGGTGGAGCCGGGGCCAGAGCTGCCAGATACTGGCCGGGAGCTGCCACCCGAGCCAGGCCACCTAGGGCTGGAGGCTGAGCCCTTCACTGGGCTGTGACCCCACCATGGCCCCAGGGGCCCCTGGCACCGCCACGTGCCGTCCAGTTAATGATAAACCCAGTGGCCCCGGTGCCAGCACCGGCGATGGGATGAGTGAATAAATGACTCCCACCAGGCACCAGCACATGTGGTATCCTTTGCCACCCACCACTGCGGTGCCCCCACTGTCGGCAACAAAGAGCCACTGCTTGGCAAGACCCTTTGGGTCCGCTGGCTGCCCCGGCAGCAGGAAGAGGAGGGAAGCGCGGCGCCGGCAGGAGCCAGCAGCCCGTGTTTACTCTGTGGCCCAAGTCGGTGGATCCCATCCCCTTATCTCAGCTGCGCCGGGGCAAAGGGCGATGAGGGGCCTCATAAAGCACCCGCTGCCAGCACCCAGCAGGGACCCATCACTGCTGCGGGGAGCCAGTGTGCCCCACAGCAGGGCCAGGAAAGGGACCCACGTAGGGCAACTGGCCCTCCCCCACGGCCCCCACCACCAGATCTGGCTGTTACCAGGGCCCAGCCGAGGCATCCTCCACTTTTGTGGCAGCTCTTTGTTGGCCTTGAAAGGGAAAAGCAGCCAGGAAGAGACAGCGACCCCCCTGCCTTGAACACTACAGCCCTGCCAGGGGGCTGAGAAAAGTGGGGGGACCCCAGCAGTGGGGAGCAGGGCTTGGCTCAGCTCAGCCCCAGGGGGATACCAAGAGACATGGCACTGAGCCTGGGCAGTTGCATGGGGGTACAATGGGAAGCCAGAGACAGATAGCATCACAATAAAAGTACAAACAGGCTTTATTTCAGCACATTATCCCACAGTCAAAAGACCCCCCCAGGCACCAGGTTGCCCCTGCTCAAGAGGAAGGGGCAGTCCCAAGCCAGAACAGGGGGCAATGCCAAGGGGAGGAGCAAGGATGGGGGGAGCTGAGGTGCCAAGGCAGAAGCCCTCCTCATCACCCAGGGGAGTGCAGGCTCTGCTTCCTCCCCCTGACCAGATCCAGGGCTGGTGCTCAGTTTTAGGATGCCTGACATGGTCCAGGCTGCTGGCAAGAGCAGAACAAGCTGCAGCAAGTACAGGAACACACCCTGGGGGGCAGCTCTGGACCTGGACCTGGGCAGAGACAGCAAGCAGCAATGGCACAAGGAGGACAGGAGTGGCAGAAGGGAACACAATAGGGACACAGGCTGCAGGACCAACACTGCCCCAGAGCAGGCAGCTCTCCCTTTCCCATCCCCCTTCCGTGCCCTAAACCCCAGGGCTGTCTCCCCACACAGGGGTTGGGGTCAAAGTGGCTGTGGGAGCCAAGAAAGAGCAAGAGGCAGCAGCTGCTGAACCACGGGAGCCCTTTTATTGCACAGCTGAGCAGGGCTGAGATGCAGGAGCCTGCCCCAGGGCTCAACCTGACCCAGCCAGCAGGAGCACAGGGCAGTAGCGACAGGGCACTGGAAGCAGGAGGGAGCCCCAACCATGTCCCCTCTGCTCCCCACACGAACCCAGCACCCAGCAGGGGCCAGAGCAGGGCTAGGTCCTGGATAGCCCACGCTGGGTGGATGAGTTGATAGAGACCACGTGCCATAGCAGAGGACTGTGCCCAGCTCAGCAGGCCACTTCTGCTGTCCCTGATACACTCCAGCCTTCACCCAACCCTCAGGAAGAGCCTATGCCAGGAGCTAATGGAGCCAAGGGTGTGTTTTGATCCCCTGGAGAAGCAGGGGAAGGGATAAGAAGAGGAGGCAGTAGACATGGGAAGGCAGCAGTGGGCAGGAGAGCTGGGGCAGCATGGCTGTGCTGGTGCTCCAGGCACCGCAACACCCACATAGGCTGGCCCAGTCCTCTTCCCGCCTCTGAGGACCATCTCAAGGGGCTGGGGCATGTCTCCGCTGGGCAGTGCAGCCATGCATCACGTCTGTGCCAATGAGAGCTCCTCCAGGCCTTCCTTCCCCAGCCGGTACCTGGCGAGGTCCTTGCGGGTGACCATGCCCACCACCTGCCGATAAAGAGACAGGGTATAGCCCCAGGCTGGCACACAGAGCCTGGGGACACGGGCAGTGTCCCCACAAGGCACCTGCATTTGGCGAGCAGGGACTCACCTCGTTGCGATTGTCCACGACCACCAAGTGCCGCAGCCCCAGGGCTCGGAAGAGCTTGAACACCCGTGGCAGGGACGCCTCCTGCAAGGTAGAGCGGGGCTGCATCATCCTTGGCCAGCACCCACAGCCCACCCATGACCCCCAGGATGCTGGGGTGCAGAAGGGTCCTTGGGGTGTTACCTGAGGCACCGTGTAAGGTGAGGGGTTCATGAACTCGCTGAGGTCAATCATGCACTCACGCTCATCCTGGGAGACATGGATGGACTGGATGGGGGGGAAGCGAGGGTAGGCATCCCGAAAATCCTTCAGCTTCAGACGCCGCTGCACCAGGCTCAGGTTGGCCCTTTCCACAAAAACCTTGGAAGAGGAGAGACCATCAGGGACTGTCCCACAGCATCAACAGGCACTGGGGCCAGGGCAACATGCAGGGAGCGAAGAGGGCAGGAGCATGGACCATCTGCAGAACAGTCCATTCCCTTAAGGTTTGTGAGATCGATGTGGTGCAGGATGATGCTGGGTTAACAGCAGCATGGCACAGCAGCACCCACCATCTCCTCGGGTGAACCAGGGGGAGATGACAGGAACCCTCTGCCAGCTCCTCCTGAGCAAGCCAGGCAGCAAGGGGCCTGAGGAAGCAGTGGGACAGGGACATAGGGGCTCAGACACAACCTGAACAGCCTCCATGCAATATCGCCCACCTTGTGCTTCAGCAGGACGATGAGCTGGGAACGCAGGATCAAACCCCGCAGTCCTGCCACCTGTGACAGAGCACCATGCGTGAGACAGGACTTCAGAAGGGGCAAGGGTCCCAACACCACAGCCAGCCCTTGCAGGGCATCCCCTCACCATCGGTGCCCAGCCCACCTGCGTGGTGTCAGGGTTACTCTCCACCACCGGGAAGCCGTTGTGGTTGGAGGAGGTGTCGCTGAGGATGTCCACAACAGTGCCCACTCGCTCAATCCTCCGCAGGCAGGTGACAGGAGTGCTCATGACCTCCCTGCAGGGAAGGCTCGACATGAAATACAGCCCTACACCCCAAATATCCTCCCCAGTACACACCCCTCTGCAGCCCTGACACCTCCTCTGTCCCCAGAACCTGGCAGGAACACAGGGAGGGAATGCACTGCAGGCCACAGTCCCTGCTGGGGAAGGAGCTGGACTGGTGGTCCAGGGGACAGCAGGATTCTGGGACCAAAGTGTGTCACCACCTCCATTTCCGGCTCAGACCAAACAGCATGGTCCAAAGGCTGCCTGAGAACTGATGATTGTCACCTAGTCCACCTACCTGGCTGTGAGGGAGTGAGACGTCACCGGGGCCTCCCAGTGCAGGAAGGGCACGCTCTGCAGCTGAATGTGCATGTCATAGAGCCCCTGCAATGACAGCCAAGAAGTCAGGAAAAGCCTGGCAAGATGCTGAGGGGTAGAGCCAGGCAGCAGCTCCCCTCTGAGAGGAAGAACATGCTTGTCCTGGCTCTCCCATAGCTCCCCAGCACCCCCAACCCACAGCCTCTCAACCGGGGTCCCAAGCCCCTGGTAAGCACACCAGCCCTCACCTCTACAAAGTAGTCTCCCACAATCTTTGCTGTCATCAGCACCAGCATGATGGGAAAGCCATAGGTGACATTGCCTGTTGCCTCCATCATGATGACAGTGAGACTCAGTGTCATCCGCACTATCCCACCTGTGGGAGTCACCCAAGAGGTTTAGTGAGGCAGGAAAACATGGGGTGAAGGGTGGCTGAGGCCCCTCAGTCTCTGCACATAGAATCATAAAATGGTTAGAGTTGGAAGGGACCTTAAACATCATCCAGTTCCACCCCCTGCCCTGGGCAGGGACATCTCCCACCACCCCATGTGGCTCCAAGCCCCCTCCAACCTGGCTTTGAACCCCTCCAGGGATGGGACAGCCACAGCTTCTCTGGGCAACCTGGGCCAGGGTCTCACCACTCTCACACCAAAGAATTGCTTCCCCAGATCTCATCTTAATCTCCTTTCTTTCAGTGTCAAACCTTTCCCCCTCATCAGGGCTCCCCCCTCCCTCATCAAGAAACCCTCCCCAGCTTTCCTGGAGCCCCTTTAGGGACCGGAAGGGGCTCTAAGGGCTCCCTGAAGCCTTCTCTTCTCCAGGCTGAACCCCTCTCAAGTCTCTCAGCTTGTCCTCACAGCAGAGGGGCTCCAGCTCCGTGGCCTCCTCCAGCCCTGCTCCAACAGCTCCATGTCCTTCTTACATTGGGGGACCCCCCGAGCTAGAGGCAGCACTGCAGGGGGGGGTCTCCGTGATACAGGACCACCCAACAAGGACAGGGGTGCCCTGGACAAGCCCAGCTCTCGCTAGTGCCCCAGCACATGCCCATGCTCAGGGTTGTTAGAAATCCAACAGCCAGGCTGGGCTTCAGCTGAAAAAGAAGCTGCACCAGGAAAGCACAGACTGCTTTTTCCCGTGGCACATTCACCCCGATGTGAGCAGGAGGTTGCCAAGACTGCGCCATGGGGAACTCACCCAGCTGTGCAGCAGCTCCCATCAGGGCATACTTTCCAGGGTCAGCCCAGATCTGAGCATAGGAGAGAGAGAAGGAGCCGAGTCAAGCTGCTGGCTCTGGGGCATCCAGAGATAGCAAGCAGCGCCTTGGTCCCCAAACCCTACTCCAAAGTGGAGAGGAGTGTGCCTGAGGTTGCCTGCACAGCCCAGCTGCCATCAGGGTTCCATCGGGACATGGGAAAGCTCAGACCCAGCTCAGCAAGACATCAAGCGAGGAGCCAACACACTCCAGACCACTGTGCCAAGCTCTTTGCCGGCTCCATGCACACTGAGGGCATGTGCTGCCTGCCCACCAGTGAGGGAGGAGGGTTGGGTGCCATGGCTCCCTCTGCCCAGCACCCTTTCCCACCAAGTACTCACCGACCCCTTGGTCAGGTAGGAGAGGGAGATGCCAAAGAGCCTCCCCCAGGCAGCGCCGATTAGCAGGGAGGGGATGAAGACTCCCGCAGACACCGTGAGGCCATAGGTCCAGCAGGCCAGGAAGAAATACATCAGTGTGAACATGCCCAGCGTCATGGGGTTGTAGGAACCTGAAGGGGAAAGAGCATGGAGAGTCAGTGGTGGTACTGCAGCCCAGAGGACACCCTGATGGGCTGCAGCTGTGAGAGAACAGACAGCAGCAGCCCCGTGACACACTCCTAGCAGTGAAAGCCCCTCTTCTTTGGGTGTGCCTTCCTCCCCAGCAGCACGAGCCTTTCAAACCATCTCTTTAGGTTGTTTCTGCCCCCTCAAGGGCCCCACCAGCCAGTCAGTTCCACCCTCAAGCCCTTCCATCCCACCAAGTCCAGCATGTGCCTTTTCCTCCATCTCCTGACCCATTGTGACCTGCCCCCTCCCAGTCCTGTGGTTCCCAGCCTCCCGCAAGGCATCATGACGAACTTCAAAGCCCCAAGAGACTGCCAGCACTGGAGGACAAGGTCGGTGAGGACAGAGGTGCTGGTGAGCTGGCAAGGGTCCTACCACCAGCTCAGACTAAGTCCTACAAACCCTATCCTGTCCCACAGCTCCCACAGCTGCTCCAGCCAGTCCCACACTGCCCCACAGCATGGGCTGTGCTATCACAGCGAGACCCTGCTTTCCCCAGGACTCAGCCTTCTGCTATTTTAGGATTGTTGAACAGCTCAGTCGAGTTTAAATGAGTTCTTCGCAACTTTTCCCTCACAGAAAGGTCAACAGACTGAAGCCCTGAGCCAGGGAGGACCCAGCACTGCAGTGAGCATCCTCAAGACACAGGATGGTTATCACTGGGCTTCAGGCGGCTAAGCTGTACTCTCTGGGCTGAGAAATTTGGAGCTGCTGTCTCCTCCCTGTCCACGTGCAGCTGGGCACAAAACTCAGACCAGCAGGCAGAGGGTACAATGTCATTACATCAGGTTCAAGGAAAATGGGAGCTGGAACCTGTAAGTCAAATTGCATTTCTCAAGCAAACCCAAACCCCAATAAGATCCACCTCCACAACCTGCCCAGAAGGTAAAGTCATTCTGGGGCAAGAGGCCCCGCTAATTAAGAAAACAGCCAGGGACATTTCCAGGATGGATTTCAGACAGCCAGCGAGAGTCAGACGTGCTCCCACACAACTCAGAAGCGAAGCTAGCAAACATGCACAAACAAAACCAGGTCCTCCTCCACAGGCTTCCGAGGCCACAGCCCTTTGGCCAAGCTTGTAGAAGCCATCAGGCACAGCATCATCCATCCCTCCTTCCATCACTGCAGGAAAGGAGCAGGCAGAGTACTTTGCTGGATCCCATCATGCCCTCTTCTATCATAGAATCATAGAATTGTCTAGGTTGGAAGGGACCTTTAAGATCATTGAGTCCAACCATTAACCCACCACTGACCCATGTCCCTCAGCACCACATCTGCCTGGCTGTTAAATACGTCTAGGGACAGTGACTCCACCACTTACCAGGGCAGCCTGTTCCAGTGAATAAATTTTTCCTAATATCCATCCTAACCCTCCCCTGGTACAACTCGAGGCCAGGCCATTTCCTCCTGTCCTACCACTTGTCATCTCCTGCCTCGTCCCACAAGCAGACAGGGAATAGGTCAGCCACCTCACATGAGCCCAGCCCCGCTCTGCTCGTGTTCAAGGATGCATTTGCTGAGTGCACAGACCTGGAGGGTCATGGAAGAGGTTGACAACGCTCTTCTCGGGTGTGTTGAAGAAGGCAGTGGCCATGGAGTTGTACTCTCCATCAGCACAGAAAAGCTGAGGGGGATGAAAAAGAGAGAGTTAGATGTGTCAGATCCAGGCTGCCCTGTGGCAGGGAAGGCTGTCAGGCTCAGGGAGACCTGCACCTCCTACCTGCAGGGGATATGCCACCGTGCTCCCCTGGATGGGCTGGCAGTCTCTCGAGCAGTAAATCATGACGAACCCCACGGTTGCCGTCACTGCTGCCACCAGCATGGCCTCGACCACCTGGAGGCAGGGCCGGTGGATGTACCTGAGAAGGGAGCGGAGGAGTCAGGGTGGCAGCCAGGAGCCTGGGCCACCTCCACTCCCTTCCCACAGCCCTGCCAGAATGTCCTGTGGCACCTCTTCTGGTGAAGCTGTCCCACAGCATGGGGACCTAAGGCAGGAGGCAGGAAGAGCAGCTTTGCCCAGCCAGCTCCAAGATCTCTGCCCACTTTCCCCGCACAGAGCCAGGCACAGCTCCCATAAAAAGGTCGGTGTGATCTGTCTGGGGCAGACAGTGTGGAGACAAGTGCAGAGAGCTGTGGGCAACGAAGGCCTGAGAGGAATGATGCTCTGGAAGCTGCTGCAGACCCCTCACTGCTCCCCTGCCATAGGTCATAGAAAGGTTTGGGTTGGAAGGGCACCTCTCACTAGACCAGGTTGCTCAAAGCCCCCTCCAACCTGGCCTTAAACCCCTCCAGGGATGGGACAGCCACAGCTTCTCTGAGCAACCTGGGCCAGGGTCTCACCACCCTCACACCAAAGACTTTGTTCCTGATATCTCATCTAAATCTACCCTCTTCTAGCTCTAGGTCATCCCTCCCTGAGGCTAAAAGGCTGGTGCTGGTGTTTGAAAAGTTGGTGACAAGTATTGGCTGGGCCAGAGAAGGCTTGGATGGCTTTAGCAGCTCTCTCCGTCCTCTTGTTCTCTCTCAACAGCACAGAACAGTCACGTCTGCACAGAGTTTGCACTTCTTTGGGCCCTCAAGTCACTGAAGGGAAATGCCAAGCAGCGTGGGAGCTGTGGCAGGATGCTGTGCGTCACAGCTCGGCCACAGGCAGCAAGAGACACAGCGCATCTCTGCCTCACAAGCTTCCAGGCGTGCTGTTGCCCATGTTAAGTGTGAGATTACAGCTTTGCTCTGGCGGGGGACACTGCTTTGACACCACCAGCCCATGTCAACTGTGAGCTCTTACCTGATTCGGAACATTGTTAACCAGTAATTGAGGGCATTGAACAGGGCCCCGAGAATCCCACCTGTGAATGCAAAAGAGGAAAAGCTCAGCACACGGGTCTCAGGCTCTGCTATGGCTGCCCAGGACACAAGAAACACATGAACCTCAGGGAGACATCAACAACCCACCCAGCATGACCAGCAGCCCCAGGACACATGGACACTGTCCCTGCAGGGACAGCCAAAACCTGACACCAAGAGGAGCCCAGGACCAGCAGGTGGCTAGGGCCAGTGTCACGGCACTGGCACTAGGCAGGAGAGGGACAGGCCAACTCCACAGATATAAGGGCAGCTCATTTGAAAGCAAAGGGACTGGGATGCACTGACACCACTCACAGCTTTGCCGTACACGGATTAAAGGGGCTCGCCTTTGCTGCAAGGATCAGGGTTGGGCCTGAATCCAGCTCTCGCCCCCGTCTAAGCCCCATGAGCAGCCTCTGCTCCAGAGTTTAATGGATTTCCCACTCTGCCCAGGAAACTGGATCCCAAACCTTTCTAGACCCAGACAGAGAACAGAGGAAATTATTCAGACTATCAAATTGAAAGAGCAGCACTCTCTTACCAACCACTCCCATAAAGATGAAGATAGGAATTTCCTGGATCGTGTATCCCATTTTCTGCAAGCAAGAAAGAAATGGGTTTCAGATCTGGCTTACCTGCAGCCCTGCAGTTGGTCACTATCTGCTGGGATAGCTGCAGCCTGTGCCAGCAAGTGGCTCCCAGAGCTAGCCCAAAGTCTTCCCTGGACACCGTGCAGCTCCCAGACCCTACAGCTGCTGCAGAAAAGCCTTCTGCTGGGGTTAGTGGAGCTGGCATCTGGCAAGACCCCACAGCCTGCTAGGGCAGAGCCTACCTCAGGCCCCAGGAGATGTTTTAAGACAGACTGGTGGCCCCAAGCTGCCATGGGCTGCTTCTAACACTGGTGCTACCCCCAACAGAGCCATACATGGGGAATATCTACGCCATACCTCATTATCGAACCTGCCGAAATTGATGAGCCCAGGGCTGGAGAGATCCCAAGCGTTGCCGTGGTAAACGCTCAGGACAGAGTTCAGGGTGAACGTAGAGATCATGGAGGCAAAAAACTGGAAGGAGATGCAGCCCAGAGTCACTGAGTCACTACCAGACACCTCTAGCCCCAAGCCCTCATTATGTGCCCCGCACCCTCCCCTCCCCCAAAACCACTTCCTCAAGGCCTTTGAGTAGGGGTTGGTACCCACAGTGTGGTGGGGACAAGTTCCCTGTAGCAGCTGACATCAGCCAGGGGCTCTCTCCTCTTTTGCCTCTCCATTGCCCTGTACCACAACCCGAGGCAGCTCCCTTGGAAAGGAGCTGTCAGCCATATGCAGCTCAGCCAGGTCCAAATTCAGCCCCTGATGACCAGGGCACAGAAGGGGAGCTGGAATGCTGTTCCCTGGGATGTGTTACACACAGCCAGGGCAGGGAGGGCATCACACTGGAGCCCACAACCCTCAACTTACTGCTCCCGCTTTCCAGCACTTACGATTCTCCATGTCAGGAACTGGTTCCAGAAGGAGGCCCCTTCCTCCAAGCTGAAGAGGACACCCCCTGAAAGTGCAAGACATAGGCACCTTCACGAGGGGCACACACCACAGACTCTTGGTTCACAGCATCAGCCAAAGCACCCAAATTCATTCCAGCCCACGTGCCCAGTGCTGGCCCAGACCTCACAGTCTTCAGCAAAGGGACCAGCCAAGCCCACCCAGCCATCAGCGATGTCCTGATGGCAGTGAAAACCCTCCATTGCCCTCCTCCATCCCAGGGAGGCAACATTTGGGATCAGAGACAGATAATCTCTTTCCTCTCTTCCTGAGACCTGCATGAAGGGGCAGGACAGCTCAGAGAGGGGCTGGGCACTTTGCAGGAAGGCTCCTGCAGTGCCCCAGGCAGACCCTGGGAGCTGCCTCCACGGAAGCAGGAGCAATCTCCTGATGAGATCCATGTGCAGGCACCAGTCAGCATCAGAGAGCCAAGACACACACCCACAGGGGCACCAAAGGCAGCCGAGACGCCGGCAGCAGCTCCGGCCGAGACAAAGTCCCTCTTTTCTGTGTCTCTGCGGAAGTACTCGAAGATCTGCAATGCCAAAGCAATGGAAGATTTAGGGCTGGCCACAGGCATTAGTTTAGGGCAGGCACAGGGCATGCCATACATGGCCCCAAGCCACCAGCGTGACCCCAAGGAACAGCCCGGTTTGGGCCCAGGAGGAGCATCTGCAACACAGCCCCCTGGCCCTCAACACCAACCTTGAAGTCTCGCTTTAAAGACGTGGATCTTCCCTGGGAGATCCCGGCAGCAATCACTGCTCCAGAGTGAATCATGGGTCCTTCCTGTGGGCAGGAGGGCAGAGTCAGAGTGGAGAGGGAAGAACCCCCCTAAATCCTTGTTCTAGTGAATGCCTTTGGTGGCCACCTCCTGTTTCCACCAGCACTCCCCTCCAGCCGAGGGGACAATGCCTTTGATCCCAGCAAGCTAGCAAGGTCCCAACAGGGCACCCAGGTGTCCCCCCATCTAATATTTGCAAGGACAACCACTGATGGACATAGGCTGCTGCTCGCCTGCCCTCAGATGAGCCACACACGGGCTGGCTCACTGGCACAGCGTGCCCTGGGGACTGACACCAGATGGCCCAGGGGCTCCCAAAGCCTGACCACACCACAGTCACCCTGGCCAGCAGACCAGGACGTTAAACTGGGAAGTCACCAGAGCTGTTCCTGGCATAGGGCTGGTGACAGGCTGTGGCACATGTGCCAGCAGAGGGTACCAGCACCCCAGGAGTGTGCTGAGAGCAGTTTGTGTACATCACCTTCCCAACAGCCAGGCCACCGACCACAGAGAGGATGACCCCACAGACTTTGATCACCAGGGTCTGCAAAACAGAGACAACAGGCATGGCACATCACAAGGGTGACATGAGGGACACAACTGCAGCAGCCCCAGGGAACTTGTTGCCATCCCCCATTGTGGCAGTGGGGTTGGCCAAATTTCTTGGCCAGGGAAGTGACCATCCCCCTGTACTTAGCAGTGGTGATGCCCCACTTTGAAAACTGTGTCCGTTTTTGGGCCCCTCACAACAGGAGAGACATTGAGGTGCTGGAGTGTGTCCAGAGGACAACAGAACTGGTGAGGGGTCTGGAGCACAAGTCTCATGAGGAGCAACTGAGGGTACTGGGGGTGTTCAGCCTGGAAAAAAGGAGGCTGAGGGGAGACCTTCTCACTCTCTACAGTTCCCCAAAAGGAGGGTGTCCCAAGGAACAGACAATAGGACAAGAGGAAACAGCCTCAATTTGCACCAGAGGAGGGTTAGGATGGATATTAGGAAAAATTTCTTCACCAGAAGGTTTGTCAAACATTGGAACAGGCTGCCCAGGGAAGTGGTGGAGTCACCACCCCGGGAGGTATTCAAAAGATGTGAAAGTGTAGTGCAGAGGGACGTGGTTTAGCAGTAACTTGGCAGTGTGAGGTTAATGGCTGGAGTTGATAATCTTAAAGGTCTCTTCCAACAATAACAATTCTGTGATTCTTCCCAGCCAGAGCAAATATGCCCCAAAGCTGCTCTTCCCAGCACCAGCTGCTGATCCCAAGGAATATTTAACCACTCAGCACTGGGGGGGAACAACTATAGAGCCCAGCAGCATGGCAGGGATCACCCCATGAGGAGACAAGGTGCCTGGGTCAGCCCCTAAGAGGGGTCCCCACCATGGGCAGAAGGCATGCACCCCACCACCTCCTGCTTCCTACCTTGAGTCGGACAACGTGCGGGATCTTCACGCCATTGAGATAGCATTTGATCTGGGGAATGCCACTGCCAGCTGCAACAGGCTGCAAGGAGCAGGGAGAGTGTGAGTGGCTGCCACTTACAGGATGGGGACACGCTGGCCACCTGACACTCATCCCTCAGCACAGGGCATACCAAGCACACCCTCAGGGAGACTCAAAGATGAGAGCACAGGCTCTGGAGGTGGGCTTAAGGGAGGCACCCACTGCCCCTAAGAGCAAACGTGCCAGGGAGAAGGAGCTGGCTGGGTTCTCAGAGGACACCAGAGTGTTCCCACCACATTCGTTGGTGGGAGGCCAAGCGCTGGAAAATGTTTATGCTTGGCAGCCAGGGAGAGCAAGGGCAAAGCCACAGGAAAGACACCGCTGATGGACAGTGGCCCACGGGGAGCCACCACCCCCTCCCAGCCATAACTGGTCCCAGTCTCCAGCTTGCCCCAAGACACTGATCAGCGGGTGGTCACATATGCCCAACATGGAGAGGCTAAGCCAAGGTTAAGGCTGGTGAGAGCTGCCCCAGGCTGGAGCACACTCTCTGCCCCAGGCTGCCAGAAAAGGGCAGCACGTCCTGCCCTCTGACACCCCAGGAGAAATTTGGCAGCACAGCTGGAGCCAACACCAAGGAACTGGGGCTACCAAGAGCCAGTTTGACAAAAATACATTTGCTGTATGTTTTCTGGAGACGTGATCCTGCTTCCCCCATGCCAGGGAAAGAAGCACAGGGTTACCCCACCCAGGTCGCTTCCAAACTCTTACCTCTATGAAAGCAACGATCACGGAGCCCACCATCACCACGCTGGCATTCAGGGTAGCCCAGAGTAACAGGGAGAAAGACAGGCCTCCTTTCTCTGTGAATTTGTCGATGTCTGGGGAGGCGGCTCAAGGAAAGGCCAGTATCAGTTGGGTACCGTCCCCCCCACTGCAATAAAGTGTCACTAAAACACTTCTGGGGCTGCAGCGGCGCAGCAGAACCTGTGCTCTTAGGGAAGCCAGGGCTTCTGTGAGGAGCCTCCTCCCTTATGGCAGCTCCTGGTCCCAGCTCAGCACCGCAGAGCAGCTGGGCACTTGGTAGCAGTCTGGGCAGCAGGGCCTGTGCCATCAAACCCAGGCAAGAAAGCGCTGTTCTCTCCCCTAGCACCCCTCTGTGGCCACCAGGAGCAGAGATCCCACTCCTCCCAGCTGGCTGGTGGCCACAGCTCCATGGGAGGATACTGCCTTTCACCACCCGGTACTTCAGCCCAGCCAGGTTCTCCACCACGATGTCAATGAAGCAGGCAACCAGGCCGGTAAGGATGCCAATCATGGCACAGATAACCCAGCGCTTGATCTCCACCGTCCGGAAAGCCTAAGGGACAAACAGCCATCAGACCCCACCACTGCCCAGTCCAGTCCCCACTAGCACTGGGAGCACGAGGCAGAATTCCAGCCCACCTGGCCACCTTCCCAACCCAGGAGAGCTACCCAGCAAAACACAACACTGGCTGACCCAGGATTGCAATGGATGGACAAAATTTACATATTTTAAGCCATTGCCCTTGCCCCTCTGGGGGACCCCTAACAGCAGACGTGTTTTTCCAGCTAGCCTGCCTCCATCAGATCCCTCCTGTTGAGCTTTTTGCTGCAGCACTGACTCCCAAAGCCAAAGCCCATGGCAGAGGCTTCACGGGGCTCCAGAAGTCCCTCTGCTCAGGGACCTGCCCTGTGCCTCCTGGCAATGCCACCAGGCACACCCAGGCTAGCTCTCATTCAACCCATCCTACACCAAGTCCCTGCTGTTGAGGTTTTACGGCCCATCACAAGCTCATCAGTGTCCATAAACCCACCCTGGCTCAAGCATTGCTTTGGACACAACCTTCCCCAGTGCGGAGAAGACCTCTAGCAGCCAGGCAGGGAGAACAGCTTCCCTGGGCCATCACAGCTGCGGGCACGGTGGGCAGCTGGGTCATGGCGGGCAGCTGGGTCACAGCAAGACTCACCGTGTGGTTTATCCTCCTTTCCTCCTCCAGGAACAACTGGTTTTCACTGTTGTCATAGTCCAAGCTCTAGTTCAGGAAAGGGAGATGGTGTTACCATCCAGTGTAGTGGAAGAAATGCCTGTGCTGGGGAGGACTGGCCTCAGATCCCCACTCCTGTATCTTTTTACTTCCTTGATCCCACTCCTTCCCCACTGAAATCCCTAGAGCTGGGCAGCCACAAGACCCACATACCTCACCCACTGCATCCCAGGGGGCAGAGCCCAGCGAGGGAAGCAGGTACATACCTCATACTTGAGTGACAGGAGCTTCTCGTTGTGGGGGATCTCGTTGGGATACTGTCGAGGGAGCTCCGTCTCCTGTGGGACACATTGCACAGGTTAGGAGGGCCAGGTCCGGGTCCAACCCTCCTCCCCACCACTTAACTGCTGGTTTAGTGCTGGTTTTCACAGTCAGGAGAGCCAGGGAGCACTGGAGAGACTCAAGCCCCAGTGTAAGCTGCCTGGCAGGTGCGGGATGATGTTCTCCCAGTTGGTGGCTGTATGGGATTTATGGGAGCTGGAAAAGGCTGTCAGGTGCACACCCTCACCCACCACCTCTCCACCCCTGGGTGGGACATTTCCCTACAAGCAGAAGGAGAATTTGCCCAGCCGGGTACCATGCTGCCATGTTGATCCGGTGCTGCCTCCAAGCAACTCCGTGCCCCGTCAGAGGGCAGCCTTTCACCTCAGCAGGAAATTCCTTCAGCTGAAAGCAAGGAGCTATTTCAAGCAGGCCCGCGGTTTTGGGCAGAAACCAAATTCTGTTTCCCAAATGCTTCTGATCGCGCAAGCTGTTCCCAGCTCCGAATTAGGGCATTTACCAAGGATGCCAGAGGGGCCCCCGAGTCAGGGACACCCTGCACCCCTCCCTGACCCCGCGTTACAGCAATGGCCAAAGCCAGCCCAGCCTTTCCTCCAAGGTACTGGATTAAGACATTTCTTGTGGAATTGTTAAATGGGAAGAAATATATTTAGCAAAAGCCTTCTTCCTGTTTGCTCTTCCTACAGCTCCAGAGCTGAGGCAGGAGCATCCAGGGAAGAAAATCTTCCCAGGTGTGCATGGAAGGGGAATAACTTGAAAACTGAGCGTTTTATCAAGATGCCCTGTCTGCTGCTAATCCTGTCCCCAGGGATGAGACATCTTCCCCAGCTGCTGTCCCACTTTACGTCTTCTCCTTTGCCTTTGCACTGGACAGTGGGCAAGAGCAGCAGCTTGGCGCTCTCACAAGAAAGAAATCCCTTCCCATGCCACTGGATTCCACATGTTCTCCCATGGGAGGAAGGGTCCTGTGCCAGCGGGCTGGTGATGGCACTTAGAGAGGGGCAGGGGACCATGATGTCCTTGGGCCAGCGCCCATGGCTAAGAGGAAGCAGCAATGGTCAAGGCAGAGCCACCCACAACACAAAGGCCACCCAGCCCAGGAAGAAGCACTGGAGCCCTCGTGGGACAAGTGGGATGTGAGAGGAAGGAATAAAAGCAGCCCTTTGTGTTGTTAAGTAGAAGGGAAGGGGTCTCGGTAACAGCAGGCCCTTTTCTGTGCCACTCACCAGCTCACGGATGTCCTCGTTGAGGTCCACATTGCTCAGCTGCCCGATGCGCAGGAAGGAGGAAGAAGTGAGCTGAGGAGAGGAGGTAAAACAGACTCAATTCCCAAGTGTGCCACAAACCTTGGCAGAAGGAAGGAGCAGGCACACACGTGCTCTGTGTCCCTCGCCAAGCTCTGCTGGCCAGTCAGAGCCCCCCCAAGAGATCAGCACCCACAGAGGGCTGCTCTTGGAGGGCACACAGAGGTGGGGACCCACCATCCACGAGGGAGCATGAGGTAGTGGCAGTCTGCTGGGGCTTGGGCAAGCTGCTCCAATCTGGTAGCTGGCCAGAGCCAGCTCGCCCCAGGGAAGGTACCAGCCAGCCGCAGCTCGTTTGGGACTGGCAGCCCCGAGAGCCACCAATAGCCTCCCCTCTGGGGAATGTGGCACCCCAACACAGCAGCCGTGTGGCCAGCAAACCCATGCTGAGCAGCACGTTCCACACTCCCCTGGAGCTGGGGAGGGACAGGCAACCAACCCCACACTCCCCTCCCTGGAAAGAGGGCACCGTCTCTACAGCCACAAGCACAGCAAGACGTGCCGGGGCCATCCTTTGGCTCATGTGCCCATAAGGGGTGGCAGAAGGCACATTTGGCTCTGCTGTCTGCTCCACGGGAACAGTTCCCAGCCAGGGAGACGAGCACATCGGCACGTTCATCTCCCTCTGAGCAACTGGGACCAGAGGACCCAGGCTGCCAGCCAGGGCACGCAAGAGGGAGCTGGGCACGTTGCTCTCACGCAGCCTCGGGAACACCAGCGCCTCTCTGAGCTGGCCCCGACATGATACTGGGAAGGAGCATTTGCATCCCCCTTTGGGAAGCAGGTTCTCCTTTCGCTGGTAACCACTCGGGCTTGTTACTGGCAACGCAATTGCACAACAGGGGGGAGTTTTTAGTCTGTTTGGGGCAACTCCTGGGTCTGGGCTGATGAAGGCAAAAGTTTGGACTGCAGCTGGGCAGTACCAGGCAAGGACCCAGCAGAAGCAGACAAGCTGCCATCACCCCTCCACCGTTGCGAAACACCAGGAATGCACGAGGGTGCAAGCCTGTCACTAAAAACAGCCCAAACGCCATTTCTCAACATGAAGATCTTCCCCTCTGGAGCTTCACCCCTCCCCAGCTGCCAGGCAAAGGGACTGGAGAATAACAGAGGGATGGCGAGCAACAGCAGGGCCCTCGGCACATCAGTTCCTCTCTGCTGGCAAATCCCAGATCAAGCCCCTGCTGCTTTTAATCCCCACCGATCCCTTCTGGAACGTGCAGGCTGGGAGCCACACACGTCATAGCAGACGAAGAATATCCCTTTATGTTCACAGCCTGACCTATTTTCCCATTTCTCTGCTCCACGTTCTCCACTCGCTCTCTGACCTGCAAGGTGGGTTTTGCCCCAGCTTCTCAAACCCTCTTAGATGCCCTTTTGTCCCCAGCAGCCTGAACGCACAGAGGGGGCCGAGCACAAAGTGCTGCGTGCAGTCATTTTTGGTTCGGTGAGACCGACCTAGGCTTTGGTTCTGGTCCATAATGGCTCCACAATCCCCACAGAAAGGATCCAGGTGGGCCTTTTTCCCACAGCAGACCACTGCAGGCTCCTGAACATCCAAATTTGTCACCTTCACCAGGGGACATGGATGGGAACTTACACAGAGTCACAAGTTGGAGGAAGGAACAGCCCGTTTTAGTGCCCACTGGTGCCCAGCTGCTCTGCTGGCAGGCAGGGGCCTCAGCCTTGTCCCCGCCATCCTGGGGTAGGGGAAAGGACACAGTCCTCACTCTGAAACCCTGCGAGGGACAAAGCTGAGACCTTGCACTGGAACCTCCCTCCACGTGACTTCAGGAAGCACAAAGATTTAAGGCTCCCATTAGATGCCACACATCCAGGGGTGAGACAAAGGCAATGAGACAGAAACGGTCACTCATTGCCACGTCCCCTGCTCACAGACCTCAGGCACCAAGACCTCAGCCAGGACCAGCCCTTTGGGGAAACCCTCCTTCTGCCACAGAAAGTACAAATGTGGCTGAACTGGTGACATCCCCCACCACACCCCTTCCCTACGGAGCAAGCAGCCAGGGCAGGGCAGGAATCCCAAGGGATGAGGCGGCAGCAGGACTCAAGCACAGACAAAAGGAAAGGAGCTGCAGTTGAACCCAAAGCTGAACTTTGTTAGACAAGCAGCCTGTTTTTAATATGCCCCTCATCCCCCTAAGTCCTGGCATCCAGACTGGCCAAGGGAGGGCTGGTTCCCGTCTCAGCCGGCACAGGGATCACATGCCAGGAGGACAGGAAAAAGCTACTTCCATCAACACTGGAATTTATAAGCGGGACCCGGGGAGGGTTCAGGCAGCCAGGAGCCAAGACAGAAGGTTATTTGTGCACAGCTCAAGATTCACTGGGCACATGGACAGCACTACCCTCCTCTGGGTGTTTTTCAATTGCAGGCCAAAACAGTCGCTGATGCCGAGTACATATGATGTTGGTGTGACCGCAGTACGATTATCTCCACACAACAAAACAGGCACTGCTGCCAAAACCCAGAGGACACAGATGAGTTAACAGCTCTCCTGCCCCAGGAGAGGCTTATCAAGCCAGCTCAGCCTGCCTCTCTAACTGTGGCACACAGCACCCAGCCCCTCGGCACTCGCTCCATTTGGGTGGAAAATCTAATTCCCTACCCATTCCCAGCACTGCAAAGTGGTGTCTAGATCTAGCCTAGATCTGGACCAAAACTCTTAACATCTTTGTGAGCCAGGCAGCTGGTACGCTGGCAGGCAGGGCTGCTCCTCAGAAGGATCTCACCAGGCTGCAGGGAAGCCCCCGAAGTTCAATAGAGGCAAATACAAAATCCTGCACCTGGGATGGATGTGTCCCAGAGGTCAGAAAGGAGCTTTGCTGAAAAATTCTTGCAGCGAGGACATGGATACGTTGAAGAGAGTTGGTGGCACAAGGTTGCAGTGGAGGTGGTCGACCACCTCCTGGGTGGTGCAAGACCACAGCCTTGCCTGGCACCTGCAATAGCACACCCAGGACTTGGCATCCAGTTTGGACATCCCAGGACAAAAAGGGCATGGAGACACAGAAGGGAGTCCAGCAGAACCATCAGGGACTGGAGCATGTGGGAAGATGTACAAGGAAAAGCTGGTGCTTCTCAGGGAGATTTTCTTGTCACCTCCAGACACCTAACAACAGGTTACAGAGAAGATGGACCCCAACTTCCTTTGAAGCTTCACATTGGTGGGACAAGAAGCAGCAGACGAGCTGCAGCAAGCAACTTCTGCTTAGATAGCAGAGATAAACATTCACCCTGAGGGTGACAACACACTGAACCTGGGGCCAGCAAGGGTCTCTGACCTTGGAGACACCCAAATCTCCCCGGATGTGGCCCTGAGCAACCTGGTCTAAGGGATCTTTTCTTCGCAGGGGCTGGGCTAGAGACCTCCCGAGACCCCTTCTCCCTTCATCATGCCTGGCATGAAGACACCCCCCACATGTTGCCCCTTATCACCATCTTGCTGCTCGCTAACAAACTGAAAGCATGTGGCTTTCTGTTATCAGCGAGATAAAGCGTGTTGCAGACCACATCAGGGGCCCACGTCAGGATTCCAGAAGCAGCAGGAGGGAAAGAAGAGGACAAAGCTCCTCACCTCCAGGGCCATAACTGGGGAGAAAGCATCTGAATTGTCCCTGTGGTGTCACCACTCGGCTACGGTTTTCCTTCCAGCCTTTACTCCAGGGCATGGCTGCTCCTTGCCCCTCACCCTCCACGAGGCTGGGAGATGCTGTCCTGGCCCACCTGCCTTTCTCTGGGCACTTTGTCCCACGTGTGCCCTCTGCAGAGGAGCAGCACAAGGCTAAAGAGCCACCATGGTCCCCAACAGCACCTGGCAGAAGGGACTGGATTCATCAAACCCCCTCTGCTTGGGGATATCACCCAAGAGGTGGAGGCCTGCTCCAGTTTCCCGGCAGGGACAGGCAGCCTCTCTGATGGTACCTAGGGGACACACACAACCCGCAGCCCATCACCAGGAATCAGGGTTCACCATCAGACNTTGCAGCAAGTGTGGCAGCCCTCCGCCATCCTCATCCAGCCACAGAAGCTGCACGTTACTTGAAATTAAAGAAAACAAGACTGACAACATGTAGAGGTGCAGAAAAAGCACATGGGGATTAAGGAGGACGAGCTGCTCAGCAGCAGCAACCTGATCCCCGTTTTGGTGAGCCCCTCGCCCACACCCCCTGTTCCAGGCACCCCCCGAAAGTGTGAGCATTACACCAATCCCAAAGTCAAGGCATTTTAGCACAAACACAGAGCACATCCTCCACGAGTAGCAAAGGAGAAGCATTCNTTTTGAAAAGTGCCTAATGACATGACAGAAATTGGCTGCTCTTACTTAAACTGACCAGTCACTTCTCAGCCTGAGAACCAACACATCCAACTTGGAAACGCAGGAACGGGGCAGGTGTGATGCTCAGATTCACAGGCAGCCTCTCAGTTCTCCATATACTTGAGACACTGGAAAGTCATGGTGAGAGAATGAGGGCTCTGTAGGGTCTGAAGCAGCATTCAGCTGGCCCAAAAATCAGAGGAGACCTCAGGCACAGCCCCTCTACAATCACAGGAGCATATTTACCCAGCCTCTCCTCACCTCCCACAAGCACTCAATCTCAGTCTGTGGTGGCAGTCAGAACTACAGACCTGAGTTGCCTTTTGTCACTTTCAGATCACTTTCATTTCCGTTAAACAAACACATGAGAATGGGAAGAAGCTCTGCTGGGGACAATTTAACTCTGTTACCACAACCCCAGTTCAAGTCTCCTGCAAGCTAAGCAGCTCCAGCCTTTTTGTTTCTCTGCTACAGCTGTCCCACCTTCACTTTTCAATCTATATGACTACACGGCATCTTGATAAACGGGGTGTCTGAGGGAGAGAAGCAGCTGCTCAACACCGAAAGGCAACCCCAGCGCTATGGTGACAACCCAGCCATCACTGCCAGGGACACGTGCGGTCCAAA
The DNA here is from genome assembly GCA_013400055.1 of Nycticryphes semicollaris. Taxonomy (NCBI): domain Eukaryota; kingdom Metazoa; phylum Chordata; class Aves; order Charadriiformes; family Rostratulidae; genus Nycticryphes; species Nycticryphes semicollaris. The sequence continues at coordinate 20,557 of VXBJ01003753.1, read as the reverse complement.
GCTCCAGCAAGGAACTCGCTCTTCTCCTTTGCTAAGGAGAATGCCACGTAGTGCCTCGTCACCAGCTGGGACTTGAGCTGTTCATGCTGTGAAGGGACACATTGACAATAAATCAGATTGGCAGGGCCAGGTCTCCACCCTTGTTGTAGGGGGGGGGATCAGACATTTCTTCTGAGCCGCTGGGAAAACCCTTTCCTAACTGACCCGCAGCCACGAGACCTGGCTAATCCCTATTTCACCACCCTTCAGGCTCACAGAATTCCCCACGTGGTCTTTAAAGACAACCCGTGCTGTAAATACACGGGGTCCTGTTGTACCAGGTAGGAAGATTATTTTCATTTTCACACCAGAACAGCTGTAAAGGCACAGGTGACTCCTTCCAGCTGCTGTGCCCCGCTCCTGCAGCGCTACGCTAGGCACTTCCAGCCTAACAAACCCTGCATTTCCCGCTAATTAGCCTGCTGTTCTGACTTGCCCAGGAGCAGGGCTGCACAGAATCACGTCTGGCCAGACACCCCTGCCAACAGCTGCCAAAGGCTGGCACTGCTCCTCCCTGTCCCTGCTCAAGTCTCCCAGCAAACTCTTCATAGGGAATTCGAGGATGTCACCCGGAGGCAGCCCCTCTCCCACCTGGTGCTGGCACAGAACCACTCTGGGGACCCATCCTGACATCCCACAGCCCTTGCTTGCCCACAACTTCGCTCTGTAACATGCGTTGAGTGCCTCGGCCAGAGCCACAGAATGCCCCACGACCACTGGCCAGACTGCCCAAGTAACAGCCTCCAGGTGCACTGGAGAGAAGTTTCCCTGCAATTAAATTACCCAAAATTAAATTGCAAGAAGGAATTGGCCTGCCTGTAACATGGTCCACCCTGGACTTGCTTTTTGCCAGTGTAGTCATGTACCTACGGCACGACAACCACCACCACCACAGCCAGTGTTAGACCCCCTCATGTCTGAGCCCAAACTATTGGTTTGGGCAGCAGCAGCGTGCCAGGTGAGGGGATCTCTTGCAGAACTATGTTTTCAGTCAAAAACAAAGTGGGCAGCCCTAGCGGGCAGGAGCAGACCCTGCTCAGCACCGGGTCCTGCTGGCAGGGACTGCCCCAGCTGCACCCACGGCTGAGGAGCAGGCAGGAGGCACAGCAGGGTCCTAGCAGGGCACCGGCATCACTGTGAGCTGGCCCCTCGTGATGGCGAGAGCGGGGGAGCCGGGCAGTGAGTCAGCCCCCACGCTCAGTTTTTCCCCCACGTGTGACCCAAGGGCCCGTGCCCCGGCCATGGCTCCTTCTCAGCTTCTTCCTGCACCGGGCCCTGCCGGGTTATGCTTTCCCCGGTTTGGGGGAGCCTAGAGAGGCCCCAACCTGCCCTCGGGGCAGCTCAGGGAGTAGAACCTCAACAGCCCCCGCCCAGCCCGGGGACACGAACACGGTTAAACGCTACGGGGGAGGCAGATACGACCCCAACCCCCAGCCTCCGGCCCCCTCCGGCGGCCTCTCGGCGCAGGAAAGCCCCGGGACGGTGCAGACCATTCCCACAGTGCGCCGGTACCCTCCTCTCGAGGCCAGTACCCCGCTCCTGGTGCCGGTCCCACACTCCCCCAGTGCCGGTCCTTACCTGCCGGGCACCGCCCGCCGCCCCGGGGCCGGTGCCGTTGAGCAGCGGGGTGTTCTCACCCGCGCGCTCGTCCTCCTCCTCGTCGTCCTCGTCGCGATCGCGACCGGACCACGACACCTTCTTGGCGACGTTGGCCATGCGGGGCGGCGGCGGCAGCAGCACACCTCCGCCAGCCCCCCACCTCACCGGGCGGTCATGTGACTGCCGCCCTCACGTGAGCGCTACGGCGGCCGGCGGGGGCCGTCCCACCCCGCGGCACCATGGGAGTTGTAGTCCGACCTGCAGCGGCCCGAAGCCCCACCGAGCGGCCCCCCCGATGTGGGGAGAGGGGCGGGCACACGGGACATAGGGCACACGGGACGCAGGGCACCTGCTCCGGCACCGCTGGCTCATTCCCTCCCGGTCACGGGCTTTTCCATGCTACAGCTTCCCCCAGCTCTGACTCAGTGGCAGCCAGGGTGGCAGGGGACACTCAGGGGTCATGACAGCTCCTGCCCAGCTGGACGCAGCACAGAGTGTTACAGTGACGAGCAAGACCAAAAAATAAAGCAGATTCCTCTGGGCCAGAGCATTTTAATAGGAACAACGGGTCTGTACATCCTCTGGGGGGCAGGAGCCGACCACATCCCAGCTTTGGGACAGGCCCGGGACCGGGTTCCATCCACCATACTGGCTCCCCCAAACCCTTCTCCTTTTCCCCACCTCCTGTGGTCCCAGTCCCGAGATGCTCCCTCCACCTTGGTGTCCACTCACCCCAGGAGGATGTGACTTGTGCCAGCTTGTGGGCACCACGGGCCAGCCCTGACCATCATTCCCACCACCATGTTTGTCACAGGCAGTGCTGGAGGCAGGGACATGCCACCCTCCGCACCCCACCCTGCAGGGAAGCATCGGCCAGTGTCAGGAGGGAGCCATGGGGCAGCCCCAGGCCGGTTGCCATGCTGGCCACCTCTCCAGGCAGAAGAGCCCGGCTCCAGAGGGCCAAACCAGCCAGCTGACCCATGAAGGCTTCTGTGAAGCTTACGTCCCTACCAGGGTGTTCCTGCTCCCAGCCCAGTACCAGCAAGCCACCAGCAGGAATTTGATAGCCCTGCTGGAAGCCAGAGCCGGCGGCCAGCAGCCGCCTGTCCACATAGAAGCGGTACTGGCCCTGGCTGGAGGACCAGGTGAGGCAGAGGTGGTGCCACTTACCATCCAGGAGTGGCATCACTGGGAGCTCCCGAAATTCCCTGTCCCCAATGACAAAGCGTGCGGAGCCACGGAGGTCCCCAGCATGGCCACGAATGGCCAGCTCACTGCCACCATCCTTGGTGGCGTAGGAAAGGAGGGCACCCAGGTGGGGGGCCGGGGTGGCCAGCCAGGCACAGAGCGACAGTGCCTGCAGTCTCTGGTGTGGTCCTGGCCCCAGGACAGCCATATTCTCAGTGGAGGTGTTGGGGAAGATCAGGATGGCACCAGCCTGGCAGACTGGGGTAGTGGGTGCTGGGGGTCTGTACCTCCCCTCTCCTGGCTGCTGGGGGGCCAGCGGCTGATCCTGGGGGACCGTTGTCATGGTGGGCAGTGCCAGTGACACAGCTTGGGTTGCTGATGCTGTGTCACGGGGAGGCTCCGTGTCTTCCCTGGGCATTCCACCAGCCCCAGCACCATCTGGCATCTGGGGACTTTCCTCCTGCTGCTGCTGCTGCTGCCTTGCCTTTGGGTGCCGAGGGCTGGGGATGCTGATGGTCACCTGGCCCAGTGTCTCCTGCCTCAGCTGGTTGCCCTGGCTCTGGGCACCACCCGGAAGATTGTGCAGCTCAGTGCCAGCCTCTGACAGTGCACCCGGTGGGTGGGTGAGTGGACGATGTGGCCTCAAGGCACTCACTGTTCCCTCCAGCCACTTCAGCCTGCGGTGCAGCCGCTGGCCAGTGGTGGCCAAGCGGGCCAGCTCAGCACCCAGGGCAGCCCGGGCAGTGGTAGCCCCCTCCACCTGCTTCGCCAGCGCCCGAAAGCGTTCATCAATGTTGTAGGAGATGTTGTAGTTCTCAGCGATGCTCTGGAGATGGCTCAGTGTCACCTCCTGCAGCCGCCGAAACTGCAAGGCAGCAGGGTGAGGGGGTGAACCCACATCCCAACACCCGTTCCCTACGGTGTCCCCCAACCCCCTCCCACCCCGAAACAGCGATTCCCCCCACCGGGATGAGTCCCCTCCTGGCCCCAGACACCGACCTGCTCCTCCAGCCGCCGCAGCCGCAGGAGCAGGGGACCGGGACGAGCCTGGGTCAGGCCACCCGGCAGGGTGGCAGCGAGGAGTAGGCAGAGGGGCAGCACCATCCCCGCCATGCTGCTGCCGGACGCTTTCTGCCTGCACGGCAGGACCGGCCCTGGCCCCCGCAGTGCCCCTCGGGAGTGGCCTCCACCATGATGAGATCTGCAGCCACGCTGACGTACCCCAGCAGCCACCAGCACTCGGGATGCCGGCCCCATGGCTCCAGTCCAGGCACGGTGTGGGGGTGGGTGGACCTGGCACAGAAGCTCCTGGGGCTGATGGGGCAGGGGGTGCTGAGCAGCAGGCAGGANTGTCAGGCAGGGCAGGCAGTGCAGTGCAAGCAGGACCGTGCAGACGTGGTGCTGCAGGCAGGACAGTGTAGGCAGGGCGGTGCAGGCAGGATGGTGCAGGCAGGACAGGGCTGTGCAGGCAGGGCAGGCAGAACGGTGCAAGCAGGGCAGGGCAGGCAGGGCTGTGCAGGCAGGGCAGGCGGTAGGTGAAACTGTGCAGTGCAGGCAGTGTGGGGCGCGCGGGCCACCACGGGGCGGCAGCACGTGCACGCGGCAGGGCCGGCGGTGGGC
>VXBJ01003753.1:0-16074 GCA_013400055.1 Nycticryphes semicollaris | reverse complement strand
GTCCCTGTGCCCCCACCGCCCCTCCCGGTGTCTCCCCCACCCGGGTCATAGTGCCCCATGTTCTCCCACAGCGCGTCAGGGTGTCCCCCCTACCCCCTGTTGTGGGTTGGGGTGTCGCCCACTCAGTCAGTGGGTCAGGGTGTCCTCGTGTCCCCACCGTGTCCATAAAGAGTAGTTTTGGGGAGCACACCCCACACCCGTGGGGACTGTCCCTTGCCCGACCCCACCTGCTTCTGTCCCCCCAGGCATGCTGCCCCTCTGCCACCGGCCACCGGCGTGGGGCAGAGCCACTCAGCAGCCCCCCAGCCTCCCGCTCGCCCCGCGTCGTGCCTTCAGCAACAACAAGATCATGGTGGAGCTGGACGAGAGCTCAGGTACGGGGGGGTGGCACCTCTGCAGTGTCACCCAAATCCCAGCGGGTAGCTGGTGGGGGGTGGTGTCCCTCCCATGTCTGCCCCACAATATGTAGGCATGGAAAGCCACCGAAGCCCAAAGATCCAGCTTCAGCTGCTTAGGACCCTCGGAGGGAAGTGTCTGGGGACAGGAATCCGACCGGTTGTGGGCACTTCATGTGGCTGGGTGCTGCTTGGGTGCCACCAGCAAACCCTTATCTGTCACAGTGGGCAGACATCATGTCCTGTCCCCTGCCTATGCATTTGTCCCCTCTGCAGGGTCCCTGCTTTGGGGACCTGGTAGAGTGGCAGGCACTCCTTCAGGGAGCAGCTGTCAGGGATTCCTGTGTCCTGGCTGCCAGGAATAGCTGTCACAGGGCCACATCCCCACAATGGGCAAAGGGTGCCTCTTCTTGAGGCTTCCCAGGACCTGCCTGTGGCTACTGGTTCTCTGGGTGCCTCTTCACGCTGTCCTAAGCCCGGGCATGGCTGCAGCACCCTCACTAAGCACTCAGTGTGGAGTTTTTTTGGAGTGCCATTTGGAGGAGTTCTGATGTCTCCGTGTTTGCCATGGCACAGGAGTCGCCACAATGAAATTCAAGAGCCCCCCAGTCAACAGTCTGAGCCTGGACTTCCTCACTGAGTTTAGCATAAGTCTGGAGAAGCTGGAGAACAACCGGGCCTGCCGGGGCGTGATCATCACATCCGTACGTGTTCTCTTGACCCTGTGGGCGAGTTGTGGGGCAATTTGGCAGTTATGGGTGCCGTTCCCTCGCTCGTGTTTGGTCTGTTGGCTCCCTGGTCACTGGCACGGGGGGGAGGGACAGGAGGCAGCTTTGATGGGCTCCAGAAAGAGGTGGTTCTTGGAAGGGCTGTGCTCTTTCTTCCCTGCTCTTTTCTAGTGGAAAAATACCAACCAAGTGTTGTCGGTTGTCATTAAAGCCAAAGCTGATTATCTGACACATCCCTTGAGATCTCCTGAACTGCCCAGAGGGAGCTGCTGGGGGAAGCCAGTGTTTATCCTCAGATGTGACATAGCTACAAGGTGGTGGCTGGGAGTGGGACAGGGCACATTCTGTGCTGCCTGGCTGAGACAACTGCACAGGGACCGCGATAATGAGAAACCGTGCTGCAAGCAAAGCCCTGCAAGCCATGGTGATGGGACAATCCAGGCTGTGGAAGCACTGGGGAGATTGTTTCAGAACCTCAAAAGACCCTGGTTTATGTCCTATTTAGTTATCACTGTGTTAGAGGGCTAAAGAGTCATCACTGAGCAGTGACTCTCGGTGACATTTGTATTTTCCCAATTTTAGGCCGTCCCCAGAATCTTCTCATCTGGCCTGGACATCACCGAGATGTGCGGGAAGAGCACGGAGCACTACGCGGAGTTCTGGAGAGCCGTGCAGGAGATGTGGCTCCGGCTGTACGGTTCCAACATGGTGACGGTGGCTGCAGTCAATGTACGTCCTTGAGATCCATCTCCCTGGTCGCCCCGCACGGTCTGTCACTTGCTGTGACTTGTTTGTGGCGCGTGGGCAGGGACAGCCCAAAAATCAGGCTTGTCAGCACTGAAATGAAGGCAGGGATGTATTTGTTGGGCTGTCTGGGCAAAGTACGTGTCTGTTGGGGTGTGGGAAGGTATGGAAGCGTGGGATGTTGCAGGCTCCATGTTGTTATCTGCAAGTGCTTGATGGGGTATCGCAACATTTTGGCTGTGGTGGAGAGCTTTGCAGGGCACCCATCAGCATCCTGCTGATGGGGGCTGAGGTGCCCTCTGTGCAGAAGAAGCCGTGCTCTGCCCCAAGAACTTGGGTGGGAGTCTCTTCTCTGGGCTGGAGGACCAGGAGAAGGGCTGTAGGTCAGTGATAAAGCCCAGAGAGGCACCAATGGTGGATGAGTGCTGGAGAAGCTGAGGGGTTGGCATAGGAGGAGTCCAAAGGACGCCTGTCACGTGCCCCTGGGCTGCTTTCTCACGGATGAGTTTCCCAGGTTCATGATTTGGCAGAGAGGAGGAGATGGGAGGCAGCCACATGGTGCTGCAAGTGCTTGTCCTTGGCCCTGTGGGCAGCGATGCTTTGGACCCCGGGCTGCACAGTTTGTCCTAAACCCTTTTTTTCACCAGATTTTTTCCTGCAGCTGTGGTTCTTGGCCAGCAGGGGAGTGCTGTCTGAATCTCGGTGTTGTAGATGGATATGGGTTGTTACCTGCTCGGTGTCTCATGTTCCATTTTCCAGTGCAGTTCTGCTTTGGCAGTTTCCAGCTCTGTGTCTGTCCGGGGACTGTCTCTGAGCAGCTCCCCAGGGGCATCCTCTGCTGGGCTAAGAGAGCACCAAGTCATAGAATCATGGAATGGTTTGGGTTGGAAGGGACCTTAAAGATCACCCAGTTCCAAACCCCCTGCCCTGGGCAGGGACACCTCTCACCAGACCAGGTTGCTCAAAGCCCCATCCAGCCTGGCCTTGAGTCCTGGCTGATTGCAAACCAAGGTTTTATAGATGGAAGGTGTTACAAAGCCTCTGGACAGAATAATTTCTGTGGCATTTATGCTCACAAAGTCAAGTAGGGTTAGAAACTCTTGTAGGGTTACAAGAAAATGCTGTGGCAAATCTCCACTGCAGCGTTTGCAAACCAAGTAACACAGATCAATCAACTAGATTTCCAGGCTGGAAAATGCAAGAAGCAAAAAATATTGAAAAATGAGAGGATAAACCTGTCAGAAAGATTCTTTAGGGCTGTTTTGACTTGGGCGATCAGAGATGGGGGGACATCTGCTCTGTCACCCTGTGTCTTCCCTCTTCTGGAGGAAACGGCGGGGCTAGGGCCGTGGGAACGTTTGTAACCATAACCTCCACTCACTCTGTCCTTCTCTTTGCCAGGGGTCCAGCCCGGCAGGAGGCTGTCTCATGGCCTTGTCGTGTGACTACAGGATCATGGTGGAGAACCCCAAGTTCAGCATTGGCCTGAACGAAGCCCAGCTGGGCATTGTGGCTCCCTTCTGGTAGGCCAGCGCCTCCCACTTCTAGCATCACGTGTAGGTCTCTCAAAACAATTCACCTTCAAGGAGCTTATTAATTGGTTTAACTGGCTGCTGAGATGTAGTTTTGTGTGTCAGCGATCAGGTAGTTGCAGCTGCAGGAGACAGCACCTCATTTCTCTGTCCTGTCCTGCAGGTATCTGAAAAGCTTTCAGGCTGCAGAATGTCCTCGCATCCTCCACCAACGGGCGCCTCAGTTCTGACTCTGCATTTGGCTCCCAAACTAGTGCTGGCAGATCTCCTTGCTCAGGCTCAGTCTGGGAATATTCTCTCTGGGTACACACTGTGTACCTGCAAGATCCCAGAGCTGTGGCTATCTCTGAAGGTGTTGGGACACTTATATGCTAATATACAGGCCCTTGGTTGCCCTGAGAACCTGTAAGCGTGCTGTTGGAAAGGAGCTTTCGCACCACAGCATGTGGGCAGAGCTGGGACCTGTGGAGAAGAGGGGAACTCTATTGGGGTAGTTCCAAAAATGGCTCTGCCCGTAGCTGCTCATTAGAGACCCATGCCTGGGGAGTGGGACCAAGCGTGTTCTTTGCTTCTATGTCTGAGTGCAGCTACCACTGGGCGTTTCTCTCCCTGACCCTGGCTTTTTCTCCCGTCTCTTCTAGGTTTAAGGACACGTTTGTAAATGTTGTGGGAAACAGAGTTGCTGAACGCTCCCTTCAGCTGGGCTCCCTTCACCCCGCACCTGAAGCTCTTAAGTTTGGCCTCGTGGACGAGCTGGTGCCAGAGGAGAAGCTCCAGGAGAAGACCGGGGCTGTTATGGCACAGTGGCTGGCCCTTCCTGGTAAGGGTGGCACCTCGGGCAGAGAAAGGGGGGTCTCATCTGGGTGGGAAGGGCAGGTACCAGGGTTGGTACCTGGGAGCTATGGAGAAGTACCTGGGAAAAACAGTTTCCATTTAAAGGGAAGGTGTGAATGGCTGAGGGGTAGGAAAGCTCAGCGCAGCGCTCCAGGCAACCTTGGGCTAACATTGTCTTGCCAGTGGCCCTATGTGGGAGGACACTGTGCTGGGTGAGCAGGGCATGTGACTCCAGCTCAGCTTGCCCTGCCAGCCCTATTGAGTCAATCCAGAGGTGCCTGAGCTCCAGAAACAGACTGAATCTCCATGTCTGTCAGCAGGAAAGTTGCCATGGAGTTGAGGGAACAGGCTGTGTGAGAGAGTACCTGGGTGGCTACCAGTCTACCTTTGTGGTCTGGATCGATTCTGGGTACTCTGCTGAGCTGGCGATGGCGATGGGGGCGTGAGGATGGACATCACGTGGATGTTTGGGCTGCTCCTTGACTGGCAGCACCTGTTTCCTGGGTTGGAAGAGGGCTCTCTGCTGGCCAAGGCTGGACCTGAGCTATCCCACCCCATACCACCTGCATGGGAGGTGCAACTAGATGTCACCCTTCAGCTGCTTTTTCAGTAATCTGAAACTGGGCAGAAATGGAGATTTCTTTGTGTCCCAGCCTTGGAAGAGGGCCCCTAAACAGCTCTCTCCACTGCTGTCCTGGTTGTTAGAGTGACACCTCAGCCCCCAAGAGTGGAGAGAACCACTTAGCTGCTCCTTCCCCGGAGCCAGAGGGAAGGTGAAGATGTCTGTAGCACAGGGGTGCTGGGGTGATTGGGGGTTCCCAGCATGCAGCCCGGGGGTTGATCATCATTTCACCATCACAGTCAAAGCACAATGAGACCGTGCCTGCAACATCTGGGTTGAGGGAGCTTAGAGCCAGAGCAGTTTCAAACAGCAGAGGATTTTGTTCGGCTGTCCCAAGCCTGGTGGTGTGTGTTGGGGGAGGAGCTGGGCTCTGGAGGGTACAAAGAGAAGGAGGAGCACAACATTTTGTCATCTGTCCCAGTAGATCAGCCGTTTCCCCACTGAGCGGTACAGATTATAATTTATTGTATGAGCATTTATCCAGTTCAGCTTCCAGCTGGTGGGTTTTTCTTCCACCTTTCCCTGATGGTTTAAAGAGCCCTTTGGTGTGTGGTACCTTCCCCTTTGGAGGCACCTGCACATGGTGGCAGTGGCCGAGAGTTGGTTGGGGGTGAGGACCGTGCGCGTTCCCCCATCCTCACTCTCCTCTCCACAGACCATGCCCGTCAGCTCACCAAGTCCATGATGAGGAAGGCGGTGTTGGACCGCCTGGTAGCTCACCGGGAGGAAGACATTCAGAACTTCATCAGCTTCGTCTCAAAAGAATCCATCCAGAAGTCACTTCGCATGTACATGGAGATGCTGAAGAAGAAGAAGGGCTGAGGAGCTGGCCGGACAGGGCCTGGTCCCAGGAGCTTCAGTGACCCTCTGAGACGCTGCAGTAGCTGTAGACTTTCACAGTGAAGCCATCTGCAGTGTCAGGAGCTGGTGACATGCTGCTTGCTCCCATGGCCACCCCAACCACCCCTTCCCCTTAGTCCCTGTAGAGTGCCTGACACCACTGCTGCCTTTCCTGGGAGCGGGGACAGCTGCCTGTCAGCTCCCCCAAGGAACGGACAGGAAGAAGGGTCATGACACCGCAGTGACCTGAGTCCACCAGTCCTTGGGTGTTCTCCCTCCTGTCCAACAGCTAATTGTGAAATTAAATTTGTCAATAAAGACTTTGATGAGGTAGGAGGTGGATGCTTTCTTCTCCAGCCTGTCTTCAGGCACCACTTCCTGGTGGGTGGCCTGTCCATGGGCTGTGATTCGTGGTGGGCTGAGGGGGTCTGGGCATGGCTGGTGACCCTTCTCCAGACCAGGACCCGGAGCAGCCCACACACGGGGCTCATGGATGGGGCCGCAGGGAGCGTCTTCACGGGGATTGGTGGTGGGAGCTGGATCTGGATTGTAGTCTGCAGCTGCAGGAGGAGCTCAAGCCGTCAGCTTCACCTCAACCGGGTAGTGGTCGCTGACTGCAAGGGCCTGGAGGAGGGCAAGAGGTGGGGAGGTGTAACACAGGGGTTTGCTGACCCCTTTGCTGGGGCAGTAAGGTGTCTGTAATTGCCCTGCCAGAAACTTCTGGAGGGCCATACAATGTCCCCAACCCCAAGACACTCAACACAAAAGGCTCTGGTTTCAGCAGAGATGCCCAGGTGTGACCTGGGACGGGTGATGGCAAGGGCATGTCTGCCCTCCCAGACCCCTGTGTCTCCCTTGGGTGTTCTGTGCCAGCTATGGGTGGTGGAAGATCAGCGTGGGTTGCCCTACACCCTGGAGTCTTGCCTGTGAAAGGCCACAAAACCCCCTGTAGGTTTCATCTCTTCCCCACAGGGACAGGCAATGACCCCAGGTCCCCCTTCCTGTTTGCACCCATGGGTCCCTTGTTACCCCAAGCTTCCCATCAACAAGCATTGAAGCCTGTTTGAGCCCCGGATCTGCGAGCCCGGCTCACCTCCTCCTGCTCCAGCTGGAGATCTTGCTGGAAATTGTAGACACCAGCTGAATTTGGCACGATACTCCTCTTCAGCTTGGCACCACACACCACGATCCTGCCAGGGAGACATGGCCACTGGGTCCTTCTCCTGCCCCTCCTCAAGGGATGGGCAAGGGGGTTCCAAGGGTGTCAGGGAAGGGCACGGCGGTGCAGTTGGTGGCGTTTTACCTGTCGTAGGCACAGTCTGATCGCCCCACGGTGGTGTCGGTGTCGTCAGGGATCAGCCACTTGAAAACGTCGCTGGTGCGCAGGCGGATGGAGGACCAGTCGCTTGGCTGGACGTAGGTGCAGTCGGCATTGAAGTCCCCCAAAAACATGATGTTCTGCGGCAGGGAGATGACAGGGCTCGTGGCAGCTGGGGAGTGGGGCTGCCCCCAACACCAACCCTCCCGTGGGGGACAGACCCCACTCCAGTTCAGCCCTGGGTGCTGGGACATCCCCCATGGCAGGGGACAGGGCAGGACCATGGTCTCCATCCAACCACCCTTCCTCCAGCCGTGCTCACCTTGGAACAGAATCCCATGGTGGGTTGCATGGTCCCTGAGGCTCAGTGCCCACCCTCAGTGTCGCCCCCCAGTGCCAGTGGCACTCACATCAGTTCCCCACTTGTTGATGATGGCCAGGTAGACATCATAGAGCGCGTCGATCTCGGCAACGGCATCATGTGGAGCAGAGTGCAGTGGCACCAGCACAAACTCCTCCACCTCTGCCAGGGAAGAGGGACATCAGCACATCACCCTCATGACCACCCCATGCCATCATCTGGGGCCACCCGTCCCCCCAGCTTACTAGTGCGGGGTGCTGAGACCCTCAGGATGAAAGGCTCCCGGCTGAAGATGTCCTGGGGGTCCTCATATTGGTAGGTGTCCACCACAGACACAATGTCTGTCCTGGGGGACCAAAGGGGACAGTGACCTTGGGGCTTGGCACAGACCTAGCGCCCTCTGCAAGGCATCAGTGGCCCTGCAGGGCCACCAAACAGGTGGCAGCACACCCAGACCCATTACCTATAGATGAAGAGGTACATCTCCTTGTAGTTTTCCCGTCCCAGGGGGCCGCTGATCTCATAGTCATATGGGGACGTGGACACGCTGCAGAAATGCAAAGGCAGGACAGTGACATGGTGGCACCATTCTGGGGTGGTCCTGCCACAACTAGGGGGTTGCCTGCACTGGCCAGTCCTGCTCTGCTGTCCCCATGGCCACCGTGCCCTAGCCATAGGATGACATGGGTGTAGTGGCTCTGAGCCACCCTGCTGTCCCCAACACACCGAGGTGGCTCCTTGGGCACGGCCAGGCAGGACACAGGGAAGCTCCTGCCTTCCCCTTTCTCTGCAGGGACGCTTCCCACCTTCATTCGCAGCAAAGCTAAATTAGGTTAATGAGCAGCCCGGGGCCCCACGGAGCCTGGCGTCATCCTCCCTGACCTGGCTGCTTTGTGGCTGTGCTGGAGGGGACACTGACGGGGTGAGGACATGGGCTGGGTGTACCCAGTCAGAAGCAATTGTTGCCTTTCAACGAGGCAGTGGCGGCGTCCACCTGCCCCCGCCCTGCAGTTTTCTCTTATTCCAAAAACAAACACTTTGCCACTAGACCTTTCTTTTTGGTCTTTTTGCCTTCTGTGGCTCAGGCAGCTCGGCTTTCCCTGCCCGACCTCAGCCTGGGTGCTCTTGGCCCCATCTGTGCTCGTACCTGTTGAGCTGCTCCATGAGCTGGGTGACGGCGCTGAGGTCGGAGTCACGCACCTCCTGCACCAGCACCACGTCGTAGCGGCGCAGGATCTGCGGGGCCAAGAGGGACAGTGATGGCGAGAGGGCTACCTCGGGGGGCACCCTCTCCTTTCCTACCCATCTCCCAGATGGGCACCCTGACACACCACAGGGACCTGCATGTCCTTGGACCCCCACAGAAGGCTCAGAGGGACAACAGGGTGTGCCTGACACCCCACCTTGTATCCCACCAAGTTTTCATCCACCCAGGACATCCCCACACCAGGATGCCATCTCATTCATGGCCAGGTCTCTGCATATCCCTTGATATAAAAGCCACATTTTGGGTCCACCCCAGCACACAGCCTGGCCCCAGCTGCACTTACGCTGATGATGATGTCCACCACTCTCTCGTTGGACATCTTAGTGTCACCAAATGCTTGGATATTGAAGGCACCGACGCGCAGCGTGGCAGTGGCGGGGCACAGGAGAGTGATGGTCAACAGGGACAGTGTGAGCATCATGGTCCCCATCCTGCCAGGAGAGATGCTGAGCCACGGGGATGCAGTAATGAGAGCTGAACTTGGAAAATTACTTCGGATTTAGGGTTACAGCAGAAAAAACTTCCATGTCGGTCATTCCTAAGCCTGGGTGGGCAACAGTGTGCCACGATGGACACTGTCTGGAGCAGCCTGTGAAGCTGGCATGGACTGCCTGCTGGCTTGCTGGTCCCAGGTGAAGCTAAATTCCATCCCACCTTGGTGAATCCACCTGCAGCACCTCTGCCAGCCCCTAGAATTGACCAGCTCCACTCCCCATGGGATGTCTCCAGCACCCACCACCCCCAGCCACCACCACCCTCGGCCACCTCCACCAGCACCCCAGGCTGCTTCATGTCCTTAAACTTGATGGCAGCCCCCACAGTTGGGATAAGGGACCAACTCCTTGTCCCAGCTCATCCCAGTCTCTCCCAGTTCACAGCTGAAGGTGTCAAGCCCCGATCTGTCCTTACCTTGCCGAGTGCGCAGCACCTCTGCGCTCCCAGCAGCAGGACGGGCGGCTTTATTACTGACAGAGGTTCCGGCAAAGCCGGATGAGTCGGACATCCCTGTGGGGGTTTTGGCACGGCTTTGGGCCTCTTCCGACGTTGGGAAACCAAAACCACACGGGGAGGCAGGGTGGGGCCAGCAGAGCTGCCCCTGGGCCGACGCGGCGAAGGGCGCTCGGGGAGGTGCGGTGATGCCAGGGCATCCCAGCAGGGCTGGGTGGGCACATGGGATTCGGGGTGCTGCAGCCGGGCTGGCCCCCTGGGTCTCATTGGGTGATCAGTCAGGTAGCAAAGGGCTGATGGCCTTAATATGGGTGATCCAGACAGTGTAATTAGAGGGGAGAGAAGGAAATGATGGGGTGTCTGGATCAGGCAGGCTGAGTACTGCTGGCTTCAGGAAGAGGGGGCAGCTGAAAACCCCAACAGCGGCCCCAGCGGTCACCCAGAGCAGCCCCACTCATGACACAAAGCAGCTCCAGTTGTCACTTAAAGCAGCCCTGCTGGTGTCCCAAAGTAGCCCCACTGGTGACCCAAAGCAGTCCCAGTGGAGCCGGCACCCCCTGTGCTGGCCCATGGTGTCACCCTGGCACACAGCGTCATCCCAGCCGAGGGAGCGGACAGCTTTTCCCGGGGTGCCGGCGGTGGGACGGGCAGGGAGGCGCTGGCTGCTCATGCCGGGGCTTGCCAGGCTCTCACATACACTGCTGGGTTTTGCATCCTCACACCCGGTCACGGGATGAGTCTGGTGTCCCCCAGCGCTGTGCCGGCACTGGACTGAACCCCCTGGAAACTGACTCATGTCCTCCACCTCCCCCCACCCTCCCCGTCAGCACCCCATCAGCCACCCCACCAGTCAGGAGGGCTCCTGCAGGATGCAGCTCCCAAGCTGGCAGAGAACATCCTGGGACCCAGCAAGAGGACTAAATCCTGCCTGGAGCCTCCCAGGCCCTTCACAATGTCCCTGCTTTTGATGCCGGCAGCTCAGAGGGGTACAACATTTGACATTTGGGTCTCTCAATGGCAGGAGGATGCCAGTGCCCAGGACCTCCCTGGCTCCAGCCCCTGTGGGGCTTTCCCTGGCAGGGGGACGGGGAGCTCGGGTGCAGAGGACTGCTGGGGGGGCACTGAAGGGACTCTGCCTCCAGAGCTTCAAGATCTGGAAAAGGCTCATTTTTTAATGGAAGCGAAGAGCATCCCACTCCCACAAGACCCCAAAGAGTGGTTCCTTGCAGAGACGGCGGGCAGCTTGGCTGGTACTGGTGGTGTGTGGGCTCCCACGAGGAACGTGGGTGCGTGCCAGGGCATCCTGGTAGCCACCAGCATGGGGACAGGCTCAGCGGTCTTTCAGGGTCACCTCCACTGGGAAATGGTCACTGACGGCCAAAGCCTGGGTGCAGGGACGAAAGCTGAGGTCATCTGGACCCACTGCTGGGACCCAAATGCTCCAGTCCAACCCCAGAATTTGGACTAGACCCCAAAATGTTCAGGCTTGGGGGTTGCATCAGTGCAGGGGTTGGAGCCAGGCCACCCTGGGGTGCACCCTGGGGAGCACGGAGCCCACCCAAGCTCCCAGAATTCATGGTGGGTTGGATCCCGATGTGGGTGGGCTTGTGTGCCCCAGCCCCTCACTCACATCCTTGGTCTGGAGTTGGAAAGTCTTCTGGAAGTTGTTGACAGTGGCAGAGCCAGGCTCTATGTCTTGGCGCAGCGCGGTGCCACAGGCGACAATGCTGCCAGGGTGTCATGGGGGTGTTAGTATCCACCAGTCCCCCCTGCACTACCCCTTGTGCCACCGCCGCAGCACCCACCGGTCATAGGCGCAGTTGGTGCTGGCAACAGTGGTGTCGGCGCTGTCGGGGATGAGCCACTCGCAGGCATTGAGGGAGCGCAGGCGGATGGATGGCCACTGGGTGCTGGTCACGTAAGAGCAGTCAGCGTTGAAGTCGCCCAGGAAGAGGATGTTCTGTGGGGCAACATGTTGTGTACCTGCCCATGGACCTTACGGGCAGCAAGCCCTGGACTTACTGGACCCCCCTCCAGGTCTCCTCAGCACAGGAGGACAATCCCCTAGTAGTGGCAGCAGAGCCACCCAGCAGGTGTGGACATTGCCAGGGTGGCACCCGCTCCGATGGCTACAAGATGTCTCCCGTGGGACATGTCCATACCAGAATGGCCACTGGGGTGTGTGTTGGCCATACGCCAGCCCACCTGGCTGCCCCAGGGAGGAGCTGAGCTCCCCATCACTCCTTACGTTAGTTGCCCACTTGTCAATGACGTCGGTGTAGACGTCGTAGAGCGCATCTATCTCTTCCGCCGCGCTGCTGGGCTCAGCATGCAGAGGTACCATCACAAACTCCTCCACCGCTGCTGGACAAGTGGCCATCAGCCCCCAGCTCAGGTGCAGCACCTGGGAAGGGAGTGGGAACCCCACAAGACCACCCTGGGCCAAGCCCCAACTACCAGTGGAGAAAAGCTTCTAAAGGGAAAGGGTGCACTGGCTTTTTCTGGTCTGCCTGTCCTGCAGGCTGGGATTTCCAGTGGGTAGCTGCACCTCTCTGCACATGGTTTGGGGTTTGCTGCTTGTTTCCCATCAGTGTTTCCAAGCCACCATGGTTTCAGGAAGGAGATGGGGTGGGAGAGAGATGGGAGAGTGTGCATGCCCTGGGGAGGTTTTTGGGAGGTGGAGTTGATGATACAGAGTAGGAGATTGAACAAGATGGGGAATGAGACTTGATGGGAGATGGTACATGACAGGAGATGGCAGGCAACGGGGGATGGCACCCGTTGGAGGAAGCAGATGACGGGATATGGCACAAGACAAGAGGTAGCAGGTGATGGGATGTGGGACATGATGGGAAACAACTGGGGATGTGAGATGGCACGCAGCTGGAGAGAACGTATGACGGGAGATGACAGGCAATCGGAGGTGATGGGAGATGGCACATCCTGGGAAACAGCAGGCAGTGCCTGCTGGGCAAGTACCCAGGACCCCATGAGGAAGGCCCAACAGATGTGAAGGACCCTTCACTGGTGGAGGCCCTGACCTAGGGCTCTAGGGTGCAACCCCCCCTGCCTGGAAGGCACAACTCTCGGCTCAGCCCTGCATGGAGGGGACCCCATGGCAGGTCTGAGCAGGCCCCAATTCCAGATCTGCTCACGTGTGGTGGGTGAGGAGAACTTCACGATGAAGGGCTCCCTGCTGAAGGTATCAGTCCCACAGGACTCACAGCCATCGTCATAGTAGTAGCTTCCCAGCACGGACACCATGTCCGACCTGAGGGAGGAGGGCAGGGCAGCCCCCAGCACTGCTCCTGCCACAGCCAGGGCTCCCAAAGGTACCCACTGCCCTTTGGGGGCTTCCAAGGGGAACAGTGGGTGACAAGGGGGTCACTGGGCCCTGGATGATTCCCTTACCTGTAGATGAAGAGGTACTGCTCCTTGTAGCTGGTCCGACCCAGGGGGACACTGACCAAAAAGCTGTATGGGTGTGGGGATGCGCTGGGGGCGAGATGTGGAGAGCGTGAGAAGAGCCTCCTGGTGCACCCATTGGGCTCTTCCCGGCCAAGCCAGAGGTGTTCTGGCATGGCAAGATGCCATCTGGGACCTGTCCCAGCATCCCATTTGCAGGCACTTCCCACCCTGGGCCACCGGGGTCACCTGTTGAGCTGATCCATGAGCTTCCTCACGCTGCTCAGGTCAGCATCCCGTACCTCCTGCACCAAGGTGATGTCATAGCCCGACAGGATCTGGGGGGACAAGCTCAGAGCTGCTCATGCCTGGCCAGGAGCTGTTCATGGGGACACCCGTGCGTGCCTGGGCTGGGCTGTGAAGGCTCCCAGGTTGGCAATGGGAGGGCAGTAGAGATCCCAGAGCCAGCAAGGGAGCTCCTCTGCTGGTATCCTCTGTCTTGGAAGAACTCTGGAGTGGCACAGTGCCCTGTAACACCTGTCTGTCTACCACCCAACATCCCAGCAGCTCCTTGTTCACAGGCTGCTCTGAGCGAGGAACATGGGCAGCACCAAGCATCACTGATCCTTGGTTGGGAACCAGCAAGAGTGGAGATGGCCTGAGGCTGGTGATGGTGATGGGGGAGGAGCAGATGGGTGGATGAATGGAGGTTTGGCCACATGGATGAAGGTTAAAGCTGGTGTCCAACTGCCCCAAACTGGCTGTAACCCAGAGACCAGAGAGTGGCCACAACTTCTCCTCCCCCCCCAAGCACTCACAGAGACAATGATATTTGCGATGGTCTGGTTGGACATCTTGCTGTCTCCAAATGCCTTGATGTTGAAGGCGCTGATCTTCAGCGTGATGGCCACATGCAGCAGGAGAGCTGCAACCAGCAGCGACAGCACCAGCTTCGAGGATGCCATCCTGCATGCAGAGGGGCAGGGATGAGCTCAGCCCTCCTTGGTGGGAGGGGTATTTGTCCCAGGTGATGGGGCTGACCAGGATATTCCCACTGGCCATATTGGTTTCACTAGGAGGTGTCTGTTTTCCAGCAAACCACCAGGACCAAGGGATGGAGGACCCCCATCCAGCTGTCTGGCTCCTGCCTTGTGCTGGGTCTCATCCTGCCTGTTCCTTCTGGAGGGAGGCCAGACTGACCGCAACGCCGGAGCAGAAAATTCACTAGCCAAGGAGCAAATGCCACTTCATGCTGACACAGAGCAGTCACTTCCTCAGTCACCACCCTCAGCCCAGACACCTCTCCTGACCCAGGATGGGTGGCAGCAGGTGGCTTGTGCCTCTCCCACCCCTCACTGGGTCTGTGCTGGACACCCAAAAGACCCTACAGCAGCCTTACTGGGACAGAACAAGAGATGGATCCCCTCTGACACTCTTCACCACCTCCTTCCCTGCCTGGAGCATCCTCACTTGGGGTATCCTGCCCACCCGTACACCCCAGCACAGCCCCTGCCCCATCCTCACCCAGGCTGGAGTCCCTGGGGACGCCCTGCCAAGGCGGGACCATAGCTCCCACCCACAGGGAAAGGAATTGGGTAGTATTTCCTGTGGTGCTTGGTTCCCGGGGTAATATTTCACCAGCGGAAGGGATTTGAGCCCTTACCAAGCCCAGGTGCCCTGAGCGGGCTGTGGGGACTGGTAAACACCCCAGCGTTCGGCACCCCCACAGCCTGGGGAAGGGCTTGCTGCCTCCGGGCTCGCTTTTTCGTCTTTAATCAGCTGCTCTGGTTAAATCCTCACATTTCTCCACTTGCATCCTCCCTGTGGCTGCAAACTCTACCCACCACCTGGAACGCCACAGTCCCTGCGTTTGGTAACAGGATGATTTTGCAATGCCACAGTTTGCTAATGCCATGATTTGGTAATGTCACAAACTGCCTAAAGTCCCCCGATTCCCCCACAATCCTGGCTCCTCGGGTGGAGGCAGCAGCCTCTGCAGCCTCCCAGGCAGAGGTACCCATCGAGGATGGCGTCTGTCCTGGCTAACGCTGAGTGAGCTGCACCCAGGCTCAGTCCCCAAGGAGCATTTCAGCAAAATTAAGCCAGGGTGGAGAAGGCGAGGCTGGAGAGAGTAGTAGGAGGAGAGGGGAGCGAGACATACCTTTGGTGTCCTCCAAGGTCTCTGGAAGGGGAAAGAGCCGCACCTGCATTTATCAGGAGGGACACACTCACCGTGCCAAGTGGTCACCCAGCCAAGGAGCGGCTGGGGCCGCAGGCTCCATATGGCATTTTTCACAGAAACAAAGGTCTGCCCAGTGAAAGAAACAACCCTTTCAACCAGTGCCAACACCTCCCGCTGCAGGTACGGCTGAGAATATGCCTAAATCGATAAAAACGCTGACAAGAGATCTGCAAGGTGTGAACGGATCCCAGGGATCACTGGGGAACGGCGGCTCCCCAGTACGGGGTGTGGGCAGCCCCCAGTCATCACCAGCTACAATTTCTCTTTAAAAAGTGTTTATTTCACCAACACCAACACCACATTTCCAACAAGACGGTTTTAGGCAAGCACGCTGGGTTTAATGGGAGCCCACCAGCTCTGGCCTTCAGGTGTGGATCTGAGCTGGGAGCCCCAAAAAACGAGGGCTCTCTGCCATGGTGCCTGTCCCCAGACCCTCCCCAGAAGGTCACCCAGGGGGGGACACCACCCCACAGGCTCCTGCAGCTCGCCCCAGCCCTACCCCAGTGGCCTTGGATGTTGTCCCGGCACTGACCGGCCCCCCAGGGCAGCTGCCATCTTTCCCAGGAGGTCCATGCCAGCCCCATGCAGTGCTCTGTGCTTTTGAGGGGCTGGGGGCTTCCTGCCAACCCCCACCCCATCCAGGGACAAGCACCCCCCAGAGCAGGTCCAGGGCCCTCACCCTGCTCCCCTCAGGGCGGGGGCTGGGCCTAGACATCCCCTTCCAGCAGGGCTGTGGGTTCCCAGGTCAGCCCCAGGTCCAGGAGCTCCCTCTGGCTAAGATTCCCCCCTGTACTGGACGGAACCCACCCTGGGCCCAAGAAGCCCCGGGTCCCCCCCA
>VXBJ01003752.1:30171-48422 GCA_013400055.1 Nycticryphes semicollaris | reverse complement strand
TATATTTTTGTTGTTGTTGTTGATAACTTTGGTATATTTTTAATCTTTTAAAAACATTGCATGGGTAGATGCCAGTTTCAAAGTTATTTTAGTCTCTGCCATGGTGTGTTGTTTTCTAGATGCTGCTATTAGCACAGCACCCCTGCTGTGAGGGAGGCTTTGCGGGCTGACTCTATGAGGAGTGCTATGCATCAGGAGCACCAACAGTTCTGCTGCTTGCTAAATTTTTTTTTTTGAATATTGGTGCTTTATACTGCAGGCTCCGTCTTTTGTTTGTGGACTGTGTTTTCAAAGTGTGAATTTTTATAAGTGTAAGAGATTAACATTTGTCTAGAATTTGTATCTTGCGTTCTGAGTAGGGTTTCCATGGAAATCGAAAGGTTGCTACTATGGTTATTCCTTTGGATATATTTAGTATTTATGTATATAGCTTTTCTAAATTGACTTTAAATACTGCATTATATTAAACATTAACGACGCAAAAGGAATTGTATTGCTTACAGGTATAGTTAAAATAGGAGTGATTCATCTTCATTACTGGATGTATAGACACAATGCAGTGCTAAGGCTAGTCCAGACATTTCAGAGCAGTTTTGATGATTTTGTCCTAAATAGGGGGAAAGGAAGAGAATCTTTTGCTGTATAATGCCCCTAAGCCCAGATGATCTGCTCTTACAAGTCTGTAAATTGAATAGTTGTAGGGGGAAGAGTAATTTCCTACAGCACCCTTGCTTGTGTTAGTCACTCTTAAGGAAGTCTCCAAGTACTCTCTCTATAGTCTCCCAAATTTCACCATTTCACATGTCTAAAAACAACTTTGCTTTGCTTTGTTCCTAAGCCTCGGTAGGATTAGATACTAGGGTTGTGAAGTAAGTGAAAAATTTGCATTAGTTAAGTGGCTCCAGCTACATAACATCGGACTAAAAGGACACTAAATAATTCTCCATATTTCTGTATTTTTATTTCAAGTTATAGATTTGTATATTATCAAAGCATTTGTCTGAATTTCTCATTTCAAATGTCATACTTACATTGACTTATGAAAAAAATAATCTGAGTAAACTATTTTTATACAAAAAAAAGTACTTTTCATACCGTTATGCCCATTTTTAAGGGATATCTATGTAATATGGATGGACTACACAAGATTTTGAGGTTGTTTTGCTGGTTAATATTTTCGTCTTCCTTTTTTTTTTTAATTTCTCCAATAAGGGATAATGTTTTCAGGAATCCCTTGCTTAAAGAATTTAACTTACGCAACATATTTAAAAATTTTAGAAGAGTTTTGGGAAGGTCAGTGCCCAATCTATATTGACTTTTAATAAGATTCCGTATTTCATTATCTGATACTTGAAAATTCCCATCCAAGTTTCTCCTTGCAGTAAATGGGTTTAATTTTTGCTTTAAATTAGCCTTCAATTTGTGTTAGGTCTGCTAATATAGTTATTCAGACATTGAAATTAATATAAAGTTTCTCTATGTGTTTGTGTAGAAAGACAAAGAAAGTGTGGAAACACACATATAGAAGAACTAACGAAAGAAATCCTGTTGACCTAATCATGTGTTCAGAAGAGATTAAGTTTAGCAGCTGAAGAAAGCTGACCTTTAAAGAGGTCCTACTTACAATCAATTATTGATATAATTTCTTACAGCTAGAAAACTTCAGCCTACTTCCTGTAGGTCACCAGTAGCTCTTCCTAAGTGTCAATTTTCAAAATTGATAGAGAGAATGTTATAACAATTTGAAGGTAAAATATGTTGAAATAAACAAGCTAAAAAAAAATTAATAGTTCAAATTACGAAATGCCTTGTATCCAAGTTTTTAAGAATGAATTTATTGAAATCACAAGCTACCATTAGCAAGACTACTGTGAAGGAGACCCAGCTCCTACCAACTGGAGGTGATAGGAAAGGTAGAAAAAAAAATTCCTTCCTAGAGCACTTACCTGCTTGGCTTTTTCTTCTTGTGTTGAAATAAAAGCTGTTTCACTTGCTTCAGTGATGAGACGTAAGTATGCACAGTCACACTCTGCTGGCATAAATTTTACAGTGGGTTTTTATATCATCAGCCAAAGTGGGCATACTATTAAAGGTGCAGCTTCAGTTGTCTGAACTAAAGCAATGTGCTCTGCTTCAACTGCATTTGAAAACTGCCTCTTGCAGGTCATGTGCTGTGCGCCGAAAGGAACAAATGGAAGCATCAGTAAGATGCATGTAGATTATCCTCTCATGCACTTCATCTCTCTAGAGAGTTGTCTTGCTGTTTGCACATTCTCTGCATGTCTTTAATCCTCACGATGGCAAAGAAATAGAGTTTGAACTGTCTAAAAAAACTATATTAAGAAAACAGCGGGTTGGGGGAGGTTGGCAGTACAGGTGGTAGTGGCAGGTAGCTGAGGTAAGCAACAGTTTCATTCTTGTGCTTTAGTGTAAGACATGCAGTTGCCTACACTTCAAGTCAATTGCCTTGACATGGTCTCTGCACATCACGTGATCTGTATTGAGGTGTACTGAACTTTGCCCTACATTTTTTTGGTGTAACCGATGATTTAAATGTATTTTTAACATGGAGGATGCTCATTGCTGAGACCATAATTAGTAGATACTTTGGTTTGAATTCCACTGTATATCTGAAAATGAAAAAACAGGTGGTGGTTGCTCACCTTGGCTTAAAAGGGGGATGGTTTTGTTCTTCTACCTTGTGTTACGTGTATATGTGGGGTCGTTCAGGTAGACATGGCCTTGAAAAGACATCCCAAGTGCCGTACTCGGTTTGCCATAGGAGTGTCGAGGTACCACCAGACCAGCACAACACTCCAGCCTGATTTTTTTTTTTTTAATTCCAGTTGAGCCTGCTTTCTTGTGACAGAGTGGTACTCCATCTTAGAGGCACCCCAGTAGTGCCCACCAGATAATCCCTCTTTCTAAGAAACAGAATAGGTACAAGGAAAGCAAGCTCCTTGTCTCTTCTCAGGTCTTTGGACAAAGTGAACGCGCGTGTTTTTAACCATTTGCACAGGTCAGCCAGTCAACTCATATTATCCCTTCCAGTTTGAAGAAGAAATGGCATTGTTTATTTATATGCCTGGCTAAACATGTCACAATGATGAGATTAAGTCTCTTTTTGTCAGCGGGAAGCTGCTTTAAAGGCCAAGACATTTCATCGCGGAGTCCCTCTAAGTGGGTAACTCAGAGTGTCATGCTGTTCTGCCAGCTGGTGGCTGTGGTTCCCTTGCTGCCTGCTCTTCCACTGCTCAGGTGTTACCTTCAACTGATCCGGAAATCCGCAAATGGGCCATTCCACTCCAACTTGTGAGCATTGCACACTCACATGGGCAGGAGCTTGCTGTTAGATCTGAAAAAAACAGTGTTTGAATGCCTGCCTGACTGATGTGACTGGCACTTCTCATTTCCATTGTTCTGTGGGCAGAAAGACCTGTGTCAGTTACGTGTGGTTGGACCCATGAAGATGGAAGAGGAAAGGGTATTTGCATATCCCAAAGTGACGTTTCTTACAGGAGGTACTACAACCATCACGGATCCTTTCACTCATAATATGTCTCAGCCTTGGTGGTTAGCACCTAGAAGAAAATTTACTGGCCAGAAAATAGGGACTGTTTGTGGCTGCATCACTGTAGGCTCATGTGAAATTGCAGCATGCATGGGGCCCTTGGCTTGTTCTCATAACCCCTGCAAGGACTGCAAGTATCTCTGCTTCTGCAGGGTGTGTGTGAGATGTACACTACTATTTTGGGGGTTTTGTTTTCCTTGTGCCAGAAAGATCTCATATATTGTCAACAGCATGATCATCAGTTGAAGAGCACAAACACGAGATGCAGAAGACTCAGGAGAGAGTAGACAATGTTGGTTTTTTTCTCTTGGGTCCTCTTACTGTGACAGCAGAGTGTGGCTATTACTGTGCCAAGGTGGAAAAGCACACTGGGGTCAGCTTCCAACTGGGATATTGCTCTCCCATGTAGGAGAAGTACAAATCTATTGCACCAACATGTATATATTACAAAGACAGAACTGCAGTTCGGCATAGCAAATTTGATACAAGGGACCTTGAGGAACAACTAAAGTTCTTTTAAGGTCCCTAATGCTTACCTTGTTTTGGCGTGGTCTAGAAGATAAGAGATGATAGTCTGGAAAGAAATGCTGTTAAAGCTTAGAGGATGGTTTAACGATGAAGGAACTCTTCAAAGTAAGCTAAAAAACCTGAGAAAACTCAGCTATTACTAATCCACGTTTCTTTAAAGGCCATCCATCAAACATGCCATAATGCTCTCTTCTGTATGTTTTATTTAAAATGTCTGTTTGTCTGATCTCCAAATGGTGGAATTAACTTTCAAAAAGGTTGGGTCTTAAAATAGATATATTTTGGATGTTACTTTCCTAAATACTTCCACAGCTATTTAATTTTGACAACTTGACAAACTCGTATTACTGTTTTGTCAAGTGTGTTGAGCTGAAAGAAACTAGTAGACAAACCTCACTATTTTCTGTCTAGATAAGCTTTTTTTTTTTTTAACTGGATAAAATGTGTCTTATTTACGGCATCATTACAAATTTTAGTTTGATTAAAAATCATGACATACAGCAAACACTGCGTTAACACTTGCAAACATTTGGACAGTCGATTTTGGATGTTTTTATTTGTTTTTTGTTGGCTTCATTGAAATATCACTATCATAAAAATTGAAATGTATTTAAAATGTCATAATTTACGTTAACAGATTAAAATGTTCCAAGGCTTGTTGAGAGTACATTTTATAGGAAACTTTGAGAAAATCAGAAAGCACGGGAAGAAGCAGTATGTGAAGCAGAAAAAAGAGAATGTTTTTGTTGGAATGGAAATTGAGTGGAAGATGTTTTCTGGGTGCTTTTCACAATAAATTGAAATCTGAGGTAAATCACTTAAGAGTAAGTACAAAAGAGGGCTCATAAATATTAATGGCAACAAGTGTTTAATTCGTCTAACTGTTGATGGCAAAGAACTTGCCAGCTTTTTGTAACTAGGCAAATACTGTTGCACTAATTTCATTCTGGTTTTACCAGTTGATCAGCAAAAGGGAGCTGCACGGGAGCAGGACGGAGGGGGGGAATGTTTTTGTACTCAGTAAATTTAAGTGACAAGAGCCATTATTTCAGACTTTCACTGCAGAAATGGTGCCATTTGCATGGCAACAGCCAAAGCAAGGCTGAGTGAGGGCAGCTTATAACCATAATGCAACTAGTTCTATTCTTTGCAACCAAGCAATGCGTAAGCAGCAAAGAGGCTGCCCAGGAACTCACTTGCTTGGAAATGGTTTAGAGGCATTTCATTAGAAGTTTCTTCCTACATAAAACGTGATAAAGAAACTGACATCCTCCCTGCAAGGCTACTCTGTGTTCTGAACCTTGATTGCTGAGGGAGCAGCGTGCTTGTGACGTTTTGAAATTACTACTAGTGTGCAGGGAAGAGCTGGTGAGTTTTTATGTATTAACTGGGCCTGTCCCGTCTCACTGTTAGTCCTTTGTTCTCTGCGTGAGGAGTATGATGGTATTGCTTTTCAACCCTTGAGGGGTTTGACATTGATGTTGTTTTGTAATAAATATTAAACAAAATATACTGTGTTTGGAATTTTACATGAGAGATTGCATAATCATGGCTCTTTTTTTCTTTTTTCTTTTTTTTTTGTTAATCTAAATCTGCTGAAAAATCTTTCCCTGAAGCTACCACATCATTACAATTTCAGGGTTTCTGTGTCTTTTCAAGAATTCTTGCACTGGCTTCCAAAACCAGTCAGATCATAGGGCTGGACTGGCATAAGTTCTGTCCGTTCCTGTACTCAGCGAGGATAATTTGTTTTCCTTTGTGACAAACTTTACAGTGTTTTGCCAGAATTGCATATAGTCTCTCATTTTTTGTATCTCATGCTGTTCTTAACTGAAAACAGCAGTTTTACCCAACTAAAAAATTCTTTGCTTTCATTCATTGCTTTATTAAGCTTTATTGATTTCTTTGAGGCTTACAGGGGCAGGATTATGGAGATTAGTCTTTCTCTCTGTCCTAGAAATATCAGTTAAATCACAAAACCTGGCATGAAGATTCAGCTAGTCAGCTTCTTCATACCTTTTTCATAAAAATCGAGGCTATGAAATTCTAGTCTTGAGGTGACAGCAGTGTTTGGCAGGGCCGTCTGCAGGTGTCCTGTGTAATATAGGAATCACCAGAGGAGGACTCTGCTGAATAGAAACTGTGGAGAAATTTATCTCAGCTGAGGAACTTGTCTGTATGTTACCATATTTTGGCCAAAATGACAGTCGATGGCCANATTTCAGACATTCAGACTTTCCTTTGAACAAAAGCTAGATACTCTCAATTTGCCTGCGCAGCTAGACTTTGAAAGATAAAGGTCAGAAAATTTAAAACCAAAAGTACCTTTTCACCTCTTTGGATTTTTATATAAATGTGTGTGTGTGTGTGTAGTAATGTTTACTGGGTTTGCCATACACATTAATTTATGTATTGTGCAGACAGTAGGGAGCTGTGCATGCAAAGCAATCCCAAATGACTGGCAGGTCCACATGAGAATTTTATATATTTATATGCTAAACAAGTATTGTTTGTCTTGCCTTGGAAAGCAACCACAGTCAGAGAAACAGAACTTGTTAGTTGTCAAGAACCCAGAAGTACTTTTCAGAAATGTTGCTTCTTTACGGCAGAGTAATTTATTTTGTTTCGTTCTTGCTTAATTATATTTGTGTTTATTGCAAGAATAACAAAAATTACTTACACCTTTCACTTAATGCTGACACTCACAGAATTACACCTCTGGGGTAAATTATTCCCAGCTTTTGGGGGAGGGGGAAAGGGTGGTGTATTAAATTCATTGCACCTATTTTCTGTCATGTGGAGATGTGATTTTTGAAAAAGAAAGAGTAACTAGAAGTTGTAGTTAGTGTTGTTGAATTGAAAACTATTTTGTTGTCTTTCTTAAGAAGTTGTGGCTTGCACAGCACTCTACATTTGAACTGTAACTGTTTCTGGCAGTTTCTGTAGCTTTGTAGAAATAAATTCAGCTGTGCTATGCATATCTTTGTCGCTAATTTAGCTTCATGTTTGTTCATTTCATAGTGTTAGGTTTATTTGTGCATATACAGGTAATAATACATTATTTAACAAAACAGTCTTTCGTTTACAGACACGGCATTTGATAAAACCTACAAATCCAAACAGCTGTTTTGTTTGTAGGGGTTTAAATCGGGCTTGAAAATGTATTCAAGTCAATAAAAGATATTTATCTGTATACAGTGAGATTTTAAAAACAATTTGGGCTGCATGTTGTGGTATTCCTGAAAGGGATTGGAAGGCTTTCCCCATAATGGTATATGTAGGGGGAGGAGAAAGAAAATTTGTCTGTGAAATTGACCAGCTCTTTTGCAGTAAAGTTGAAACTCTTACACTGAATTGCGATATTTACCTTTCTAAAACTCTTCCATGCTATGATTTAACCTAGTCATGATTTGACTGGGATTTTCTGTAGTGTCCACAGGTTTAAAGGGGAAAAGTTCACTTGCGCTGAATGCTTCAGCTATTGTCCCTAGTCTGTTGCTATAGTTTCTGCTTTTTAATCCCCTCTTGGCCTCAATCCTTCAGCTACATATGCACATTAACTTAATTACCTTGAGGTCTCTCACTGCAATCTGAGAGTGCTAACTGTAAACCTGTGCATAATTTTAGGGAAGTTTTTTTCGTTATCTTAATTTTTTCATCTTCTCCAGGCTAATATTGATGGCTTGCAAATAAAACCCCTAATTTGAATTATCTACGCTTATAACTTCTCCTTCAGATTGTATTCTTAATCTGTTCTGTCTTGACCATCAATAACATTTACACATGTATTAATGGTTTCCTGCAGAGAAAGCAGGGTGAAAGCCTGCGTTTGGAGCTTCGCCTGCTTGATGGAGCTTTCATGAACTTCTCCATCTAGTATTGGCCATTGGTGAGCGCTGCCTGCACTGGCAGATCTCTTGATCAGAAGGAGAATCTGCAATAAAATCCTCAGTTTGGTACCTCTCCACAGGGACGAATGATAGCTTTCTCACTGAGGGCAAGAAAAAGATATGCTCGGTTCTGTGTTTGAATAAATGTAAAAGCTGATGGACCTGTGGAAAGTAATCCATTGATACATTAGGTATAAAGTCCTATATGTGTTTGAACATGGAGTTTAAGGTATGGCTATTGTGTCCTTGCTCTGTACCACACACGCTGTTCCTCTGATGGCTCGACCCTCACATGGGATGGAGAAAGTGGAACTTGGACTCAAACAAGTCCAGTTGAAAAATACAACTGAAGATTTTAGAACTAACCAGAAATCTACTGGATTATTTTAACAATAAGTGATGTGATGTATTTGCCCTCACTGACAAGTATTTTTAAGGAGTTCTCATATTATTTAAGGAGTTCTCATATTATTGATGAGTTTCAGAAAAGGGTGTTTCTTGGGTGTTTTTCACTAGGTAATGTAGCACAGGCTTTTGGAAGAACAAGTGAATGTCTGTTGCTTTATAAAGTATTAGGAATGAGAGAATATTTGTAAATTCTTGTCACTCAGTGACTGCATTGACTAGACCAGTATTTCATCTGCTGAACTCAGTCCTACCTGTTCTGTCAGTCAAGGTGAAGCTTTTAAAATATTCAATGTGCACTGCAATCCGTGGACTTTTTTCTTTCCCTGTCTTTCTGCAAAAATATTAATGCAGTTCGCATTTGAAAACTAATCCTGTTAAGTACACTTGTTTTTAATATGCTAGGGTGTTTCTGTGAGCAGCATGTCTCTGTTGGCCAGGTCGATAAAGTAATGAGGATTTAAGTGATTACTTGTTGTGGCTATTTCAATTACCTAGTGAATGGAAAAGAAGCGGGGGGAAAAAAAGGTTAAAAGTGCTATTAAACCAAGTATTAAAATTTTTTTGGACTTGTTTTTCTTTTCAGGATAACATAAACTCTATATCCTTAGTGGCCTTAGGTTTTACTAGTTTTATTAATTTCTCAGTGACTGAGAATATATTGTACATATAATTTATAAAATCAAAATATATTTTACATTAAATGTGTAATGCATTCTTTCAGGCTTTGCAACAGCTGTTATAAATTGGGTAACGTACCATAGGTATTCCTTCATTTAAAATTTGCAAATAAGCAATTGCAGAAGTGGTCGAGCACATGTGTGTATGTTGACTGTAAATACGTTGGTGTCATCTTCTGATTTCCTGTCATCATCATCCACACGTGACTTTGTACACCTTTGCTTGTTAGAAGTTGCCCATGAATAATGCAAAAGTAAGAGCTGTCCTGATAACAATGCTTTCTGTCATACGTTGGATGAGCGTTATTTTTTAAAGTTCTGTAATTGCCGTTTCTGTAAATATTTTTCCTACTGTCAGTTTTTGGTTTGAATCAGTAAGAGCTTGATGGAAATGAAGTAAATGATTTACCAGTACTCTGTGGGGGAGTGTGAAGCATTAGTTTCTTGCCAGTGAACTGTTAGAAATTTGCAGATGCTATCTTCTAAAAAGTTGCTTGATAAATTTTCATTGTATGAGGGAAGTAGCCAGAAGTTACAATATCTAAGTTGGGCTACGCTTAAACTAACCACTGTGAAATTCTTATTAGCAATCTGAGTGTCTCTAAAATATGTGGAGGTTCAAGTCAGTTCTGTGAGGAAAACCGCACGAGTATTCCAGTGAAAGGTGTTGGGGTTCTTGGGACTGCAGCAGAGGACATGCAGTAGTCAGCCTGCCAGTCTTCCACTTAGGATGCCTGTTTTCATTTTCTTGGAGGACTAATTTGCAAACTACTTTTAATTTTTAACCTGTGAAGTCTCAGTAAGTGTTGTTTGCTAAGTGCCTGAGAGAAAGTCAATAACCTGGCTCAGGGGGAGAAAATTTCCCTAGGTGTGGAAATGAAAATGCGCCCGTCGTCTTGCGTTCATGTCAGGGTCAACACCAAGTTTTCCTGTTCTCATAAACATCATCCTCAGTTAATACACTTTCGCAACCATTTGTTTTCTGCAGAGACCCCATGAAAAACTTCAGCTGGGAAGAGAGTTTTCTGCAAAAACTAAAAGGATACAAAGCAGTTGCTAATGAGATACTTTACCAAAAAATATTAACTATGCAGCGTTGATCAAAAACATGTCTTAGAGAACGGTCCCACGCAAGAAAAGGGATAAACTGGAAGGCAAGACCGCATCTAATCCTTTCTTTCTGTAAACTCGTTATTCTAATTTAAATAACTCCTGTTCGAATACAGAGACCTTTGAAATGACATTTGAAGGGTTTTGTGTGAAAGGGAGCAAGTGAAATTATGAACTCACATTATGAATCTATTTTATTTGTGTTTTTCTCCGTGTTCCCTTTGAATCACAGGAGGAAGGTCTTTGTTGTTGGTGTTGAGAAAGCGGTATTCTACACCTTGCATTTAAACTATGCTCAAAGAAAAGAGTAATTTTCTTTTAATGTTAATTGTTCTTGATGAATAAATAATTTCACTATGCGTACATTCTGAGATGAAGTCTGGCTTCAATTCTGACCTCACAGAAGACAAACCATAGCTGGAAACGTGAATGCTTTCTCTAGAAAACTGCAAAGGCAGTGTGTAAAGACTCTATACTAACTAGATTTATTCTTTCATCACAAGCACTAGGTTTCATTTATCCAGTGAGTATTTTAGATGAACTTTTGAAATCAAGTGCACACTTCTAAAATCAAGGTGAAAAACTCTAAATTTCATTTAAGTTTTTTTTTTTTCAGCATTAAGTATTTTATAAACTAGGAACTAATAAATAGCACCAGGATGTTGACAACTATATGAAAATAAAGCTTTAGGGAATGGTTTTACAGTCTTGTTTCCTAGGATTCATTTGGTGCTGTGTGGTTTCTTTTTGTTACCACTGGGAGATCTTGGCCTCCACGAATAATAAAATACCCGAGGTCGACAATGCTCTTAATTCTTTAACCAAACTGACTAACAGCATGTTGGATAATTTCTTTGAAAAGATAACATGGAAAAAGCCTCAACTAGAAGTTTCTGGATTTCAGATTCATTTTTCTGCTTGGGAAATGAATTTCTTTTTTTTTTTTCCCTGCCTTCTGTCATACTAGGGCAATTTGTATTTTAACCCGCATGTGGTCAGTTTTCCCCCCTGGACTGCTAGCATAGGACAGCTGCAGGTCTCTTGGGGCCTGTCTGCTCCACTCCGAAACAATGTCTTGGATTATTCTATTGTGTTATGCCACTGTTAGTCACCAGGTCTGCAAGTCTGTCTATCCCCTTCTCCAGGACACTGTGTTTTTTGAGAGCAGTAGTAACAGGATGCTGAGAGAAGGTGTTCCAAGAAGTCCTCAGTGGCCTTAATGTAAATTTCCTCCTTCCATACCAATTTTTCAGGGATGGGCTGTCAAAGCCCTCAGACGTGCCTAGCAGATCAAAAGAGTGAAAGCATGAAACTTGGAGAGAACTTTCAGGGGCACACAGTTTAGCAATATTAGTTCTTGCCTGTTGAGAGTAAGTTTAAATGGTTACTGACTACAGTTCTCAAGACGCAAGGAAAAAAGTTATGCTATTTAATCCTAATGATTTCTGAGTGGCATCATAGCTGGTATCATTAAAAAAATTCCCAACATTTCTGGAGCTTCAGAGGACAAATTATGATAGGGTACCGACCCAGAATGATGAGCAGTTGTGTTGGAAAAGGCCAGTACAATGAGCATGCCTTGACTCGGGAAAGCCAGTAAAAAACATGCCATTTGAATGCTGCTACTGCAGAATAAGGAATTCTGCATCTTTTTCTTGAAAGGGTCACATAGAGGCTAGGTGTGTGGTGCTAGCTGGTTTACATAAACCTGCTACTGCTGCATATCATCTAACTTACCCTCCAAAAATTATTTTATGAAAACATTGCCTCCTCGGTTTTTCTGAGGTTATAGACAGGAATCTTTACCACTTGAAAACAAGTACTTAAAAAAGAGATAATACATTCTCTTTTTTCTTTTTTTTTTTTTTTTTGTTCTTTACATAATAAATGCGTTGAGCATTATAAGTTGAAGAGCTTTTAATTTTATGAAATTTGGTTGGCTGTCAAAGAGACATTATAACAAGTGGTTTCCAGCCAAATTGCATTTGCTGAGGAGTGATGGATCTCTTGCCAGCACTAAAGAGGCACTCTTCACGTTGGATGTCTGCACGCTCCTCGTGGGCAGAATGCAGTAATCTTTCTGAACATAGACATTAGAAATTCCATAGCAAAAATGGAAGTTTTCATATTAACTCTGTCACTACTTCTAGCGGGTGATGTTTTAACAAATAGAGGAATAGAGCTGGTGAAGTTGGGTGGCATTGTTCTTGCTCTAGTGGTTTGCTTTTATGATTTACACTATTTTTTTATTATTATTATTATTTTTTAATTAAGGGAGAAAAAGATGTGGGTAGTGCGTAACACGTCTGCATCACTCAGGGGCTACTCATACCTCTTCTGTATTTCACTATATTGTCATCTACTGTAGTGATAAATGCAGCATTAAAATGTAATCAAATAGCTATTTTTGTGTATGTATAAAAGTTAAAAAAATATATAGGCAGCTTTCCAGAGAAAGTGAGTCTTGGAGACTTTTTTAGGACCTTGTGTGCAAACGAAAAAAAAGAAAAGGATGGTTTAAGTGCTGGGAGCATTATAGCTAATGTGAGTATCTGTAACTTTTCTTTTAGGGTTTTTACCCTAACAATCCAGAGGAATAGCATCTGGGGTATTTCCTATATAGTAATACAGAACTGCTAACAGAGGTATATCATCTGGATTCTATTGAATATTATAGGAAAAATGTCATTGTTTTGAGGTATGAAAAACGTACATTCACAGCTGTTTTAAATACGAAGAAAGCAACAGAAACTTTGACTCAGAAACTTTATTGTATCAGGAATAATTTAGCAGACAGTTGGGGAGCAATTCCTTGCTGCATATTAACTGTTAGGTTTTTTTTAATCTGTAGATAAACCCAAGTCACATTTGAATGTTTCGAGATGCTGAAAAGAAAGGCTTCGTTTACAGCTGTTGTTAACAAGAGAAAGATAATAGGCATTTCTGTTTGTATCTTGAGCATTTAGTGAGGAAGTTCTGAAAATATTTTTGTGAATGCAAATGAGATATGAAATGGCTAACGGATTTTGAGAGCTCTATGGAAATGATGCAATCCAAAAGAAAAATAGAATTAAGAACTCTTAGTGTAATCATCATAGGTTCAGAACAGACAGCCTGTTAGATGCTATCTCTGTAATGAAAAGCCAAATAAAAATGATTAAATAATAACACTAAAAACCCTGCAGTTGGAAACTAAAGTTAAAGTTGCCCATTATGGAGCCAGAGATTGTTTGGTGTAAAAAGTATTTGTTGTTCTGGTGAACTTTTTTGAAGTTAAGGGTGTTAAAAATAGATCTAATTTATATTATTCTCTGTAGCTATGTGCAATATTGCAATAAAGGGGGATTGTTTGAGTTTTACAGTAGTATGTGATGGCAGAACCAAACTGGGAAAGGGACTGGGGAGTGCTGCGGACACTGTGAGAAATTCAGTAATATGTTCATAGTTCTTAACCCAGCGTTTAAAAGGACTACAATAGTAAATGGCTTAATAAATGTTAATTTCACAGTTCTTCAATATCCTTAATTATATATTTAATTCAGTAAAACTAATGTAAAGTTTAATTAGCTTACATGCAGAATTGCCTTTTTTCCATTGTGTGTGGGTGTATACCTACTGTGTGTAAGCACATACTCAGTGAAATAAAACCACTCATTTTGCTCATTGTATCATAATGTCCATCTCCAACCAAAATTAGTTCATCTAGAATTGAAAATGGGGTGTATTGTGAAGTTATGCCTCCACCATACAAAATTTCCGGGGCAGGAACCAGAGAATATAGAGAAATCATAACTGTACTCTGTCCAACCTGCTAGGTTTTGTTATTGGTTGTCAATTACTCTTCAAAATTTTAAGATTGTTATAAAATGATGAGTATCTTATTAGTGCTTCTGCAGGCAACAGAAGCAATTACCTTACAGAGAGAGGCAGCAAAAGACTGAGAGCAGAAAAAGCTGTATTGGGATTCTCTTTAAAGGTTTTGTTTGGCTTTAAATACTTTTGTGGCCAGCTGTTATATTTGAAAACGTAATATGCGAAGCCCATGAGTCAGTTTTTCTTAGATCAGTGTGGCTTGTATGTAACTATATTATTGGCTGATGAGAGTGAACAAATCCTTTTCCTCAGTGACTTGCTAATGATAACCTATCTCAGAAGTGATGTTGTAACACGAGTAGCGTAGCTGAAAAGCAATATATGCAAAATGAAACGTTCTTTCTTCCAGGAAGAAAGCATATTAATTGAATAGGTAAGGAAACCTGCAGAAGAAGAGGAAACCAGGGTGGATTTCAAGTTGCTGAGATGAAAACTGGAATTTCACAATTTGAGATAGAATCTGGGGATTGAAGGTTGCGTGAACCTGAAACAATGATAAAAGACTTGTATGAAACGTGAAGGGATTTGTGTGTGCATATGTGTGTGAAGCAGAGGAGAAGCTCACCTGCAAAGAGAGTTGTATAGAAGGATGAGGAGAGAAACCTGTCTTTTAAAATCATGTTTAAACCTGGTAGTGAGATTGTATAGCTGTGTAATTAGGGGAAAACATTATTACTTTGTTACTGCCTGAAGGAGCGAACTGCTGCTGTGTTTGGCTGTGTGAATACCTGGTCACAGGAGTGTCCACTCCATCTTTAGATGTAAATTCTAACACCAGATATTCCGACGCTGTTAGCGTTTAAAAATAACATACTAATTAGATGATCAAACTAAACTAGAGAAGTAAAATGCATTTTCACATCTATCTTTGCTGGAATCCTTCTACTGAGATGACTAGTCTGAATTCCCAGGGTCTCTTTTAAGGGAAATGCAGGCTGCCTTGTCTAGGTGGAAGAATTGCATGCTAAGAAAGACCCCCTTGTCCACCTCTTCCACTCCCCCACCCCCTACTTCCTGCAGTTGACGTGGGATGCTGAGATTCTAGTCTATGGATTTACCTTGGGACTGGATTACTGATGGCGAAGAAAAATTCTCTGCTGTCCCTATAGACTAACTTCCCCTAGATGCCCACAGGGCCAGTTTACCATGTTCTCTTGGAGAATGCAGGCAAGCTGTTATTTAATGGTACGTGAGTAGATCCCTCTGGACCTTTCAGTCTTTTAGAGTACCCTCACATCTGCAACATGTGTGGTTGTTCCTTTTTTTGCTCTGGAAGGTGAACATCCTGTCTGGGTTTTCCTGCTCTGCTTGGAGCAGCAGCAGCAAGAGATAAATAACAAAATGTTATCATTATAATGATTTATTTTTTTTTCAGCATTATCTGGCCTTTATTTGAATATAATAAACCTATCTGTTTTGTATTGCAATGCAGAATGGGTGCAGCAGACAACATTTACAAAGGCCGAAGTACCTTTATGGAAGAACTGACAGATACTGCTGAGATAATAAGAAAAGCAACTTCAAGATCACTAGTAATTTTGGACGAATTGGGAAGAGGGACTAGCACACATGATGGAATTGCTATTGCTTATGCTACACTTGAACATTTTATTAGAGATGTAAGTGTTCAATCTGACTCACACTTGTGAATGCTTTTTCAGCCTGTGCTATGTTAGGCTGACTTTGACATGGCGTGTATTTCCATGTTGAAATGTGGCATGTCTAAACTCGGAGCAAAGGAGTTGCTTTGGGGTAGATACCAGTGCATAAAGGATACCAATGCTATGCTGCTGTGTTTAAAAAAAAAAAAAAATAAAAAATCTAATGTCAAACTTACATGTCTATGTCATAGGTGGAGTCGCTGACACTGTTTGTCACTCACTATCCCTCAGTTTGTGAGCTAGAGAAGGTGTATCCAGAAAAAGTTGGTAATTACCACATGGCTTTCTTGGTGAATGAAGAGGAAAGTGCTGAACAAAAAGGTACAGTATAAATCCATCTGAGATTCTGGCACTGTAAGTATAGGCGGGAATTGTAAAATTGTTACAGTAACTTAAACCTCAAGATTAAAGTGATACATCCAAAATCACAAGGATATCAGCCTATACACACATTTTGGGGGGCTTGAAAAATGAACAACCATTTCTCTTTCACAGTTAAAATAAGGATGACTGAGCTAGGTCAGATAAAAGAACTACCTAGCCCAGTATCTAGTTTCTCACAGTAGCCAAATACAAAGGATTAGGGAGGAGGGATTAGGGATCAGACATATGGCAACTCTTTCTCTAAAACATCTCTCTATCTGCAAACATTTGCTGTTTAGGGGTCTTGGAGAGCTAGATTTGTTTTCTGTTTTTTATAATCATCAACAGATTTCAACAAGATTGTTTAGTTTTGTTGTGTATCCATGTGTACTTTTAGCATCTTTTACCCTACTGTGTGAAGCAGCTCCAAAGTTTAACACTACGTTGTGTGAAGAACCACCTCCTCTCATTTGTTTTGAACCAACATGTAGCTTCACTTGAATTCACA
Source organism: Nycticryphes semicollaris (assembly GCA_013400055.1). Lineage (NCBI taxonomy): Eukaryota > Metazoa > Chordata > Aves > Charadriiformes > Rostratulidae > Nycticryphes > Nycticryphes semicollaris. The sequence goes on along the minus strand of VXBJ01003752.1, from coordinate 31,833 downwards.
GTTCTTGAATTAGAAGACACAGAGGAATAATCTTTGTTCATCCTCTCTATGCCATGCCTAGTTTTGTAGATTGCTTATTATAATCCCATTCAGTTCTGTTCTTACCAGGCAGAAGAGTTACAGCATATCTTCTTGTCACTGTTGCTCTGAATTGGTTAGTATTTTCAGTAAAGTTTGTCAGATTACTGCTTAGCTCTTTTCTTCTTTGATAAAGACTATGTTGAGCAGCTCTGACTGCAGTGATGGTCAGCCTTCATGGTGAGAACTGACTGTTATTGTCATTTTCCTGTCTTTTAATCAACTGTTTACAAATGTGAAGGCCTTTGTTTTCGATTATGGCTGTTTAATTTTCAGAATAGCATTTGATGCAGGACTCTTGTCAAAAGCCTTTTGAAAATCCACATAGGGTTTTATCCACTGGATTTCTCTTACTCACATGGGTTCCAAACTTAAAACAGATTTGTGAAGTAGGATTTCTCTCTATACAAGCTGCTTTGACTATTTTTTTTTTTTCATGGATGAGTCAGGTTTAACCAGGTGCTTGACCATTCTGCTCTTGCTCTGTTTTTCCTGCTTTGCCCAGTGATGGCCTGTTCCTGAATAATTCCTGGAATTTGTTTTTTTTTTAAGAATTGATATGGCGTTTGTCATTAACCTTTTCCCTAATCCATTCTTAATATTGTATTATCTGCTTACATTGTATGTTAATTGGGACATGGTGCTTTAGTATTTGCCACTAAATAATGTGTTTAAATATATAATCTATCACTTTTAAACTGTTTTTTGGAGAGTTAGTTCAAAAATTTAGCATTTGGCTGGAGGAGACTTCAGCTTTGGTATTCTGTTTAGTATTAGGAGCAGGGATCCCTGAAATACGTGTTAGCTTTGATCACAAGTAGTTCAGAGTAATGTTGTGTTTAGGTGAGTGCTACCTACGCACACTGATCTTCCCAGTTAAGAGCATCACTCGACTGAGCCTGAGCATGTCTCTTTCTCACAGAGTTCATTAACTGACCTGTAGATCTCTGATACTCTCAGACAACTGAGATGTTAGCAACATCCAAAACTTACTCGTCCTTCTCTATTGGGTCCATGAAGCCCTGTACATTATGTTTCACTGCTCTTTTTCAGCATTTCTGCTTTCACAGTTTGTTAACCTGAACCTTCAGGCCATACGTAGTCTCCACTGGTTTTGCTAGAGAGGGCACAATAGGTGTAGTACCACAGACTGAGAGCAACAACGTATGTGTTTGTTACTCCCTCTGTAACTTCGGCTCCTCTTATCTTAACATTTTAATTGTTTATTTTAGGTTAGTTTTATGGCATGTTTTTTTCCAATCTGTGGCCCGATTGCTCGGATTGAATCAGCTTGAGTCATCAGCGTTTATGGAAATCTGCATTGTTTCTGAAAAACTGCATTTTTAGGACAGAAGAATGAATAGCTGTGAATGACGCCATCAGTTTTCTGCTCCTTACATAAGGCCTGGGTAGCGCAGGGTTGCAACAACGTCTAAAGAAGAAAGAGTCATCACATTTGTAATGATGGCTGTTATGCTTCCACCTTATTTTCATGGAATAGAAAGAATCTCTAGCAGAAGATCCACCATCCTCAGGAATAAAAGCAAAGTTTATGATCTCTGGAAAAGGGGGTTGGTAACTTAT
>VXBJ01003752.1:19834-29925 GCA_013400055.1 Nycticryphes semicollaris | reverse complement strand
AATCATTGGAAGTGGTCAACACGGATTTACCAAAGGTAAATCATGCCTGACCAATCTGATAGCCTTCTATAATGTTATAACTGGATGGCTGGATGAGGAGAGAGCAGATGTCATTTACCTTGACTTTAGCAAAGCTCTTGACACTGTCTCCCATAACATCCTCATTAGGAAACTGAGAAAGCGTGGGCTAGATGAGGGGGCAATGAGGTGAATTGAGAACTAGCTGTGTGACAGGACTCAGAGGGTTGTAATTACTGGAGCAGGGTGAAGTTGGAGGCCTGTAACAGTGGTGTCGCCCAGGGTTCAATACTGGTCCAGTCTTTTTCAATGTATTCACCCATGACCTGGACAAGGGGGTGAGTGTATCCTCAGCAAGTTTGCTGATGATACCAAAGTGGGAGGGCTGGCTGACACTCCAGAGGGCTGTGCCACCATCCAGCATGACCTGGACAGGCTGGAGAGGTGAGCAGAGAAAAAACCTGATGAGGTTTAACAACAGCAAGTGTAGGATCCTGCACCTGGGGAGGAAGAATGCCAGGCACCGAAACAGGTTAAAGGAGGACCTGCTGGAAAGCACTTCTGAAGAGAAGGATCTAGGGGTCCTGGTAGACAGTAAACTATCCATGAGCCAGCAATGTGCCCTTGTCACCAAGAAGGCCAATGGTATACTGGGCTGCACAGGCAAGAGTGTGCCCAGTAGGTGGAGGGATGTCATTGTCCCCCTCTGCTCTGCACTGGTGAGGCCATAACTGGAATACTGCATCCAGTTCTGGGATCCCCAGTTCAAGAGAGACAGGGAACTACTGGAGAGAGTCCAGCGTAGGGCAACAAAGATGATGAAAGGATTGGAGCATCTCCCTGATGAGGAAAGGCTGAGAGAGCTGGGGCTCTTTGACCTGGAGAAAAAAAGGTGAAGGGGGAGACCTTATTAATGCTGACAAGTATCTAAAGGGTGAGTTGAAGGAGGATGGAGCCGGACTCTTTCCAGTGGTCCCCAGTGACATGATGAGGGGCACTGGGCACAAGCTGGAACACAGGAAGTTCCATCTGAATATGAATAAGACCTTCTTTAGTGTGAGTGTAGCAGAACCCTGGAAGAGGCTGCCCAGGGAAGGTGTGGAGTCCCCTTCTCTGGGGACTTTCAAGCCCCACCTGGATGCAGTCGTGAGTCTGTGGGCAATCCTGCTTTAGCAAGGGAGTTGGACTAGATCATCCCTTCCAACTCTGACAATTCACTAATTCCATGATACTAACCCTTTTTTTTTTCCCCCTAAGCATTTTCTATGGCTCCTAACCTCCTGGTAGGCAGCAAACTCTTTGTTGTGCTGTACTTAAGGAATTCCTGACTGTGGGATTACTGACGCTTACATTATTCTCTCATTGCTTACCAGACATACAGATTGGATGGATGGGCCGATGTCAACAGGATGAGCTTCAACAAGGCCAAGTGCCAGATCCTGCACTTGGGCCACCACAACCCCCATGCATCGNCAACGATGCTGGTGAGGGGCCTGGAGAACAAATCTTATAAAGAGCGATTGAAGGAGCTGAGGCTGTTTAGTGTGAAGAAGAGGAGGCTGAGGGGAGACCTCATTGCTCTCTACAACTACCTGAAAGGGCCTTGTAGAGAGGTTGGTGCTGGTCTCTTCTCACATGTGATTAGCGATAGAACAAGAGGGAATGACCTCAAGCTGCAACAGGGTAGGTTTAGGCTGAACATTAGGAAAGAATTTTTCAAAGAAAGAGTGGTCAGACCCTGGAAGAGACTGCCCAGGGAGGTGGTTGAGTCCCCATCCCTCAATGTGTTTAAGAGTGGTTGAGATGTGGTCTTGGGGGATATGGAGTAGAGGAGGAATTTGTAGAGTAGGGCTGATGGTTGGACTCGATGATCCCAAGGGTCTCTTCCAACCTGAATGATTCTGTGATTCTATGATCCCAGTTGCAGCATAACTAATCAGTTTGGGATACAAAGCTTCTATGTTTCACACAGGCACACAAACAAGTCTGCTTAATAAGACATCAGGTAAAAGTATATTAAAGAGTTTTTCCAGTCTCATAATGGGCAGGGCAAATGTGTGGTCTCAAGGAAACATTTTTCTTTCATATTTCTTCAATGGAATAAATCATACAAGAAGCATGAATGGTAATGAGATTACAGTCTCAATCTTTGATCTGCTATGTTTTATTGACATCACAGAGGACATTTTGGTTTTGATTTTACTTTTTTTAGGATCTGAAGATGAAGAGAATCCTGAATTTATCACTTTTCTTTACCAAATAACTAAAGGAGTCTCTGCAAGAAGTTATGGGCTAAACGTTGCCAAACTGGCAGACATTCCTGATGAAGTCTTGAAGAAGGCAGCTCACAAATCAAAGGAGTTGGAGACAATAGTGAATATTAAAAGGTCAGGAAAATTGTGGGTTTTTTTCTTTCCCCACTTCCTAATGAAACTGCAGCATTTTACACAATGTGCAATAAAATCAACAGTAATAGCCACTTCAGATGTTCTCCTACCCTTCAGGGAAGAGACAGTGAAACAAAAATTTGCAAAAAAAAAATTTAGGAAATTGTGCTATGTGTTTCAATCAAAGATTTAGATTTTATAGTTTGCTGTTTCATCGAAGGTTAATTTCTGCCCTCTGAAACAAGATTGGAAAAGACTAAATGCACATTGAGCTAACATTAGGAACAAAGTAGTTTTTTATTTTCTAGCAAATTTACTCTTTCAGGTATTTTCACTGTATTCAGGAAGAGAAATTTAAAATATAACAATCTTGTAATATGTACTTTTCTTCTCACCAGTCATACTGAAAATACTAATTTAATTAATTAAATTAATTTAGAGAGTGTGTTACTCACTTTGAAACTTGAAATTGTATTTGCATACTATAGTGTAGAAGAGAATGCAGATATTCTTCTCTGGAGACATTCAAAACCCTCCTGGACGTGTTCCTGTGTGACCTGCTCTAGGTGTTCCTGCTCTGGCAGGGGGATTGGACTAGATGATCTTTCAAGGTCCCTTCCAATCCCTGATATTCTGTGATTCTGGTTTAACTTAAAAATAAATACTTATAATGTATTTTGATTGCCCCTCAAACACACAAAATTTTACAGAAAGTGTGGTGATTTTAATATTTTTCTGATAACCAATTTTCATTTAGGGCTGTATGGCCATTAAAATTAGACTACTTATGAAAATTCCCATCTCTGTCAAATAGCACCTTTATCTTTATAACACTTGTAACTTTATGTACACAGTTTAGATGTAAATGTGCTAATACTCGTATTCACTGCCACTGAACTTTTTTATTGTTGCTGTTTTCAGTGCCAGTCTTATCAGCAAAATTCGAATAGCCCTCTAGGAATCTAATAAATCAAGATCTTTGTTGCCCAATGGGCATAACTAATCCTTACAGAATAATTTCATATGAGAAAATTTTAAGTAGTAATTTGTAGGTGCAAGCAGTTGTTTTGAAACTTAACAGAGTTTAGCACTTAACACCTGTTATTATCCCCTTTTAAAAAAGCAAAATAAAACATTCCATTGAAGACACATGACAGTTTATTGGAAAAATAATGTAGTAGCTTATGTTAATTGGAAATATTCCACAGCTGACAAAAGCAAAGCAACAAATTACTATCAATGTCTTAACTCTGCTGTTACAAGATATGTGTGGTTCTAAAGTCAAGAAAAAAGTGTTGTTCCGAAAGGTGAGAGTATGAGCTGGAAGGCCAGAGATAATGTGTAATAAAATTGATATATGAAATAAATGTCCCTTTGGTTTATCTTCCTTTGTTCTGTGAAAATCATGCCAGCATATTACTTGGACAGGGCACAAATAGAACTCTAGCATTTCTCTGTTCCTAAAAAGAGAGTTATTTGCATACAAAACCTATAAGCAGTAAAAATAGTATATGATGATGTTGTTAGAAGACTATTTACAGTGCCTGTAAGGGGTAAGGCGAGGGCTGACTGGGCACTCTTAATTATGGGACTTAATTGTGTCCCATTTATCAACTTTTGAATATGTAAGCTACCATCTGCATTGCAGCTTTTGGTATGCAATTTGCTTGTATTCGTGAAGTGAAAAAGAACAAATACTTCATCTAAAGCTGTGATGAGTCCTTTGTCCTGACATATTACTGAGGCTGGGAGCCCCAGGAGGTCACACCTTCTTCAGCCTGCAGGCTGCTGCCCCCTGAGCTACACCAGCATGTACCAGGGAGGGACCAGCTGGAGTAGGCTCCCCAGGCCCATCTCTCCTGCAGGCTGATGTTGGAGAGGGTGCTCCTTCACCTTTTCTCCGTGGTGCCAGGGCTGGGCTTTTTGCATGGCCACGAAACAGGCCAGGTCAGGAGTCTGATCCAGCTAAAAAGTTGTTTTTTCTCCAGTTGATAACCACGCAGGTTCAATTTCCTGCTGTTACGTGTGAATAGGCATTACTACCTGGTGAAGGAGGAAGCCCTTGGTTCTGGCAGTAGTTGGTGAAGGTATCCTAGAGACTGCAGCCCTGCCTGCCAGAGCAGCCTGCCCCACCAGAACTTTGACACTGTTGCCTCCCCCTTTTCATGGGAGACAGTGCTATGGAAGGGGATCAGGGAGAAGGGACATCTGTCACCCAGCAGCTGCTAATTCGTCAGACTTGACCTATATCAGGTTATTCTTTCATTGTAAAACTCTTGCATGCACTTTGGAGGGACTTTTGTGCATCTGTATAACCTGAAGCTTAAGTCAGTGAAAAATACAAAAACCCAAACAACCAAATGCATCTGATGATTTCACGGTGTATAAATTACTGTATTACATAATTCTTAATTTTTCCAGTTCTCCTATGTAGATCATTACAGAAATACTTTCTTTTGTGTACTCCTATTTAATTTAACTTACTACCATGATACGATCTAAATGCCAAAGTATTGTTCTATACCTTCTCCCCAAAAGAGAAATTAACCATTTTAAAAATGGGTATGAAATATCTGTGGTAGGACATAAGAGATTACCATGGTCTTGGGAGTCGAACTCAGACCTGTTCCTAGCAGTATACTTGTGCTGTCGCAATACCCACAGGCCAGCTGCCTTGTCTTATTTTTTTTTAAATCACTTTCATATTATTTAAGAAAATCCACTGGGTAATTCCACCCAGCCTTGACATCTTTGTCATCAGGAATGTATGCTAACCCATTTTAAATGTCTTGCTGTTATTTGTCACAGCTCTTACAAGTCCTTCTTAAATCAAAAAATATTAAAAAGAAAATAGGAAGGATGTGTGTACTCATTTATTTTGAAAACACTTTATCTCTTTATGATTCTACCAGTGCAAATTTGTGTGAACTGAATGCTGAAAATTTAATGGTGCAAAATATAATACTATTTATTTCCTTTAGTGGTTTACTTTTGCTCAGTGTTGTATTTCATCTTGTCAATGCTTTTGGTACTGCAAGCTAGTTATAAAATTAAAATGTTGACTCTCCTAGAGCTGGAGTACATATATTGGAAAATGTTAACCGATTGTTTAAAGATCACAACATTTTGGGCTATACAAACTGCTATTTTTGACTTTGTATAAAATTTTGCAGATGACTGTAGGGCTTTTAAGGTTTGATGTCTTTAATTTAAAAATGTGTCCATGTTTTGACTGATTTTTTTTTTTTTTTTCCCCCACCCCCTCCAGAAAAAAGCTAAAGTCCTTTGCTGAAGTATGGAAGATAAATGATTCTCAGGAACTACAAAAATGGAAAAGTATGTGTGAGCTTGAAGATGAAAGACAAGACAGTTTTTAATTCTCCAATCATGCCTAAAGATGGAACATACTGGAGATGCAAAGTATAGCTCTAGAGAAAAATAGATTCTATCAGGGTGTAGTTCTAGGTGCGTTAAGCTGACTTTCTGCCTTTTGAGACATGAGAGATGCTGCATTGTGATATGATGCCCCACATCCACTTCCTGATTGTGTGCCACTTTCTCACTCCATGTTCCTTCCCTGAAGTGGCTTCCACTCTTTTCCTTAATTGCAAGAAGTCTACTGGCATCGTATTTAGTTGATAATATGTTTAGAAAATATGAAAAATTATGTTGGTAAATTATTAGGTAAATATTTTATAAATAAAATAATGTCTTTTAACTTTATTGTACCTCATTTTCTAAAGAAATATTCCTCTGCATTGGGAAAATGTAACTGAATCTTGACTGTGCTGTGCTGCTGTGTAATTGGCAAGAATGAATACCATAAAGAGACTTTTTTTTTTTTAGTTCTACTATTAATGCATTCAAAACTCGCTGGGTTTGTAGAGAACCCCTTTACTTTTATGAGCACTGTGAGTTTAAGCAAGTATGTGTTATGTGGCTAGATAGGAGAGATTTGTTTCTACTCATGACATTGGTGATGGTGTAACCAGTAGTTTCCAAAGCAGCAGCGCAAAACATACATTGGCTGTGTTTTGTTTTCCCTTTTCTTCATCCCCATGCATGCCTGCTTCTTTTTCACCTTCAGCTTTTCTCCTGATCTTGGCCCTTTCTGGCACGGTCTGAAGAAAGACTTACTCTAAATAATGTTGGATTATCGTAAGATGAGGTGAAAGAGGCAATTCAAACTATGCAACTGGCGCCCCCAGCACTCTGTCAAAAGCAGAGTAAAACTTTTAAAAAATCTTAATTTGCTGTTATCGAGTCCAAACTTCAAATGGGAATGCGCTATCCAAACTGGTTTTCCTTTGTAAACATAACCAGGTGAAATACCTTGCTGTGAAAATGGAAAATGGTGTTCATATACGTAAACCTTGGGAAATCGTTGTATTTAAAAACCCCACATTTTATTAAGTGGGAAGAAGTGAAATAAAATATAATCTTGGTTTTGTTATAAAGAAAAGAATAAAATGAGGTTTTGTTATCTTTGAGAGAGACAAACTGTTCTGTTTTTTTCAGTAAATGAGGGAACTTTTTGCAAAATAATGCATGTCAGATGAATATGAAATATTTTTATTGCAGGTGATTGAATAACCCTTTTCAATATAAAGAACTTTGTACAAAAAAAGGGTGTAATTTTTGTAGCTGTGATAAAAAGTTGCTAACCTTCACCCAAGAGTCTTTTCCAGGTTTTTTAGATGACAAAGCATCATTTGAACAAATAGTTTGTCTGCTACTCAAATAACAGCGATCAATAGGAGCATCTCCTTCCGGAGTGTGCAGTGTATTTATCTAAACTGGAAGAGCTGGTCTTTCAGGGTGTGCTTACACTGTGTGTTTATCTCAGCCACAACACTGTGAAGCACAACGAATGTGGTATTCCAGCATTAATGCAGGTAGGTGCAGTGTGTTGGATCTAAGGACCTCTGAACATAGTCTTCAAAGAGAATAAATGAGCTATGGCTAAATTCCCCTATGTGCTAAATGCTCTTGTGGCAAGACTCTCTCTGCCTTCAAGGGAGCATTCAGAGTATGCTCCAGCAAGAAAAAAACCACCTGGATGCAGTCTGAAAAAAAAAAAAAAAAGGATATGTGAGCTAATTATTAAAGATGGTGTTTTATTCACCACTGACTATTATAATTCCTTGCAGATACTGCAAGGAGTTACTGCCATTTGAGAATGCAGTATAAGGAGGTGCATAGTATTATGAGATGTGTTTACCACTGCTTTTCTGCAATGAGCCACAACGTGGATTTACCAGGACCTTGTTGTGCTGACACAGAGCAGAGTGAGCACCAGGGGAGGGCGGTCGCTCTGAGACCTGACGGGTTCAGAGCTCACTTGGGTACCTTTGCAGAGCGTGAGATTAGGCACAGTCCAGACAGGCAACCAGGCAGACATTCCTTGGCCTTCGGTAGCAGAAAGCGCAGGAAAGATATAAAGAAACAGATGCTTGCTGGAAAACATGAATTTTGTAGGAGGTTTGGGTTTCTGTTCGGTTTTTTTTCCATTTCTTTTGCTGTGGTGGTAAGTTGGGATTTCTGTGGTGGTCATATCAGAAGGCCTTCCCCCCCCGACCCTTCTTTTCTTTGACATTTCAGCGCACTAATCTTCATCTTAAAGGCAGTTTGGTAGTGATATGATCTTGGAGATGTGCCCTATTTTTAAACCAGAGTAATAACATTCTGCCTGTGTGCTGAGCCAGCAGGTTTGATCCTGCGTACTGTACGGGTGGCTGTCAGGTTAAAGAAGGGTGGCGCATACTTAGATGGTCTCTGGTTATAGTGGGAATTCATTCTAGTCTGGAGTTTGCCTTCAAGAAGGGAATGTCTAAATATTTTTGGAAACCTGAATAGAGCATTTGCTTGTACTGCCTGTACCAGCATGTTGTTCACATTGTTTAATATTAATGTGAAAAATACAGGTTTGTGCTATACATAAAGGTACAAGTCTCCTTGAAGGACTTTTGCACTTTATGGCTTTTATAATTTATTTTTTTAAAGATGCTTCTTTTACTGCTTCCTATAGCTTTTTCATTGCTCTCTTTTCCTTGCTTCTAACATAAAAATTCTAATGCCTTTGCACATCTCGTCTTGAATGCGTTGGCTTTAGAAATCTCAGCACCACGGGTTAGCAACAAAAACTGGTGGACCATTTTGATGGAAGAGGAGGAGAGAGAGGGCTGGGTACACTGTCACTGCCTTTTTGTGTGTGGTTATGTAAGAACGTCGTTATAGAAGGCACAAAGTAAAATACATTACCAGTAGCAATTACCTTTCCTACTGGCATACAACATCTTTCACTGAAGTAACTCTCCAGAGGATTTTTTTTTTCATTGTATTGTACAGTTTTCCAGAAGTATTTATAGAAGTGACATGCATTTACCTACTGCATAAGTTTATAAAGCCTATAAATGAATTTAATGGTGACTGAAGTGGCAGCTGAGCCAGGTATTGCAGTGAGTCTGTTCACTGCAAGGAGAGTAACGTTTGTTTATTGAAATCTACTGGAAAGTAAAGTATCCACATGTTTGTATTACATATACAACGTAGTGAGTATTTCATTCAATTACTGAAACTTCTCAGTAGTTCTAATATATATGCATGTTTCATAGGGAAGCAGAGGTTTGGTAGATTTCATTGCACTGAGAGAAGCAAGACTCTGTTCCGCCATCTGGATCACACTTCAGAATCATTATCTGAGGGCCTCCTCCTCCTGTCCCACCTCAGGTGGTCATTGCAATCTCCTCCAAAATACCTGCACCAGAAATGCAAGTCTTGGACACCAACCTGAACAGTTTGTCTGAGCTGCCCGTCTCTCTTCCCACTTTCAGATTTTAGAGCATATGAATGGAGTGGATGGTTCTCATCACCTTTCAGTTGTTCCTAGACACAAAGGCCGTAGCAAGCTGAAATTTACCACCTTAGCATGACTTTACCATCTGTTTTTAAAGCTTTTCTTCATCTCCCTGTGAAATCTCTGGCAATCAAATCCAGATCAAACATTTGTTAAATCCCAGTTCAGTTCCAGGGGACAAATTAGCAGGCTGGTGATGTGAATCAGGAATTTTAAAAAACCTTATGGCCAGAGCCCAAGAAGGGATTTACAGCAGAACAAGGATGAATTCAGGATTGAAAATCCAGCTGGTAGGGGAAATGGGATTCAGTTCTGAGACTGCTTACTTGGTTCTTTAACCTGCATCAGTCCAGTTCTGTTACAGAATGATGGAAGCATAATGGTTTAGGTGGGAAGGGACCTTAAAGATCATCGAGTTCCAACCCCCTGCCCTGGGCAGGGACACCTCCCACCAGACCAGGTTGCTCAAAGCCCCATCCAGCCTGGCCTTAAACACCTCCAGGGATGGGGCATCCACAATCTCTCTGGGCAACCTGGGCCAGTGTCTCACCACTCACAGGAAAGAATTTCTTTGCAATATCTAATCTAAATCCCCCCTCTTCCAATTTCAAGCTGTTATCTCTCATCCTGTCAGTGCACTCCCTGATAAAGAGTCCCTCCCCATGTCTCCTGTAGAGCCCCTTCAGATACTGGAAGGCTGCTACAAGGTCTCCCCAGAGCTTTGCCTTCTCCAGGCTGAACAAGCCCAACTCTCAGCTTGTCCTCACAGGGGAGGTGCTCCAGCCCCTCTGATCATCTTTGTGGCCCTCCTCTGTACTTGGTTCAACAGG
>VXBJ01003752.1:1642-19819 GCA_013400055.1 Nycticryphes semicollaris | reverse complement strand
CCTGTGTTGAGGACTCCGCAGCTGGATGCATCACTCCAGGTGGGATCTCACAGGAAGGACAGAATCACCTCCCTTGATCTGCTGGGCGCAATTCTCATGCAGCAGCCCAGGATGTGTTTGGTCTTCTGGGCTGTTGACTGTTCTGGCTTTGTAGCGCTCTATAGGGGAAGCCATAGATTTGCCTGGTTTGGTAGAGTCCTGAACTAAAAGTTATAGAACAAAATTATAGAACTCATCTTACCTTAATGCTATGTTTCCTGGTGTAGGTGGCTAAGCACATTTGGTGTGGAAATCCTCCTCTCTCTTGAAATAGTAAATCACTTCCTTCTTCCTCAGCTACAGATGCACAAACTCGATGACTACCTTAATTACATTATAGGTTTTTCTCCTTGCCTAGCCATAGAGACAAGTAGAAACCAAACAATGTTTTTGTGATTTCTTAAAAGTCTTAAACAATGACGTCTGAGACAGTTACCTTGTTTAGTAAGATATGAGTCCTTGCTGGCCATGCTGTTAACTGTGAGATGGTGTATTTTGTCTGAGGCTAAACTGGTTTGGTGAGCTGTAGAGAGAAGCAACACAGTACTTAATACGATTCAGGGGAGATAGATGGCAAACAAGATAAATCCAGGTACAGAAATCTAAAAATAATTAGCTGTTCGAAGAATTACAGCATTAGGGAACAGGATGGTGTCCTCCTGCGTTGCGTCAGGATTTCTTAAAGAGGGAGCAGGGACCCAGTTTGATTGATATTTCAGCTACAGTCTTGCTAGCCAGACAGGTGGGGTGTGCAGGATCAGGAGAGTTTGCTCCAGGCTAAATTCTGGAGTGAGCCCTTGGTGCTGTTGCCCTGGGTGTCCACCACTGTGCCTGTCCTTCAGAAGTGTGACTAAGAGCATCTTGCCCCAGGTAGCCACGGGGAGAGGGAGGTGGTGCCTCATCATGGGATTCCTGCCGTTGCAACCACAGCTTGTGGAGGATGAACTAGGTCTAGGGCAGGAAGCAGTTCTGCTCTTTTCACCTGAAGGACAGTTTGTCACCTGAGTTGCTTGTTGCCTTGTGAGGGAAGGCAGGGAGGGAAGTCTGGTGGCCCTTTTCCACTCTGTGGGTCACACAGCCCACTGGTGGTTTTGTCACTCAGGAAGAAGGAACTGTTTCCCCATCTTCAGCCCTGCATAGGATCAGCAGACAACAAAGTTTAGCCCTGAAATATAGAAGTTACCCAGACTTTTAAATGCATACATATAAAATAATATTCATTAAGAGGTGTAGTTATCAAACATTTAGGTTCTTTTGAACTTGCAAGCAATCTGTAGTAACATTTTGACTGTCCTCCAAGCGCTTGCTTGTAAGTAGAAGTGTTTTTTTCAGGTACTAAAATATAACGTGATCTTTATTTAAAATACCAGTAGCTGCACCTAGTAATAGTAATGAAATATGCTTATGATTTTCATGGATTTTTTTTTAAGTAATCAGTTTCTATGACTTTACAATATGCTACAAGAAAAAGTGGGATTCTTAGGAAAGGAGGGATCAGAAAACAATACACAGCAAATTTTAAACACACAATCTGCAATAGGGAGGTAGAAATCGGTGTTGCTTTTTACTTTTTACTTATAATAATCCAAATATATTGTGTGACTTAAACCTCAGAGTGTCCTGGACACTGGGAAGATTACTAGGTATAATTATCTTACTCTCATGCAACACAAAATAAAAGTTTCAGTCAAGTACTGAGGTTTTCCTTCTGCCTACCTATTGAAATATTTCTCTTGGCATATCCCTCTCCGCATAAAGCATTAGAAATCGACTATCATCATAGAGCATTTCAGAATATCTCATGTATTGTATGAGCACATATTTATAGTTCTTCTGAGCAGGGGGTGGGGTGAGAAATCACAGCACCATGATGCTAATCACTAGAGGCAAGCATCACTGAACTTATCATGCGGGACCTCCTTTTGCTGGAAGGTTTCTCAGCGGAGGGGACTGGTGCTTGCCTTCACATGGCTGTGGATGACCATCTCCCTCAACCAACCCCCAGGGCCCTGGTCCTGTGGCTGTCACTCATGTCACTCATGGGAGGAGAGGGAGAGCCACGGGAGGCATCGCTGTCCCTCCCTGGACATCGGCAGGGTGAGCCTGCGGGATGCAGCGGGGCAGATGGACCTTGTTTAGTCAGCTGAGATTCCCACTGCTGGGGAGGAAGGGAGAGGGGAAAGGTCTCTTCTCTGGTTATCTCTTAAGTTGATCCACAACAGGGGACAAAATCACAGATGGGATACACAGGCCAAATATTTGTTTTGCAGTGTGAAGGCTAAAGATTGTTCCTTAGATCTCTACATAAATGTGCTAACTTAGGCAGCTTGTCACCCCCCTGTGTGTCTGGAACATCTCCCTCAATCACTGGAACAACAAGTGCTTCAGTGAGAGCAATCAGAGGGGAGGCAGGGCGAGGGCGGGTTGGGGGGGAGGGCTCGCTGAAGGAGAGAGCCTTGAGTGGTTTTTGTCTTGGTTTCACTCAGCCTGCCCAAAAACTGCATCACCAGGGAGTGACAAGACTCACAATTGGGATCTTTTCTGTTTTTTTCAAAGCTGATCTCAAACTAAGTAAGGTTTAGTAACGCTAAGCGCGTGGCACCGAGGTGCGCTGAGCCGGCTTTTCCGCGGGGTGCAGGAGTATTCCCAGCTGTTGGGCTGCCAGGTCGCAAGCAGCACGGTGTGCAGTGAGACCACCCTCTTCCCGGCTGGTTGGTGTCTGGGGTGTTCTTATCCTCCTTGGCTGTGATTTATGCACCCTTCGAGTTAATCTCATTTCATTGTGGCTCGCTGTGAAGGTGTTTGTGTATCAAGTGAAATACTGCACTCTATTTGCAGTACTTTACTTAAGCAAGGACTATGTTACTGCAGTAAGTATCTATATTAAATGACCTGATTGTCTATGCAAGTTCCTGTTTTTAATAGCTTCCACATAGGAAAAGAAAACTTTGCTAATCCTTTAATTAAATTTGCAAACTAAAGCTGTGTAAGCCATTGACACTCATTTTTCTGAGAAGCAATTAAGTCTTAAAAGTAAGCTGAAGCCCATGGCCAACGATATGATTAGTCTGACATTGTGTTATGTCCAACAAACCAGCAAGGGCTGAGAAGCTGTGAGTTTCCTTCCCTCTCTATCCTCAGCACTAGGAAAAAAATCTCTGCCTGTTTCCCAAGTGATGTATTGCCTGGAGACTGCATGTATGCAACTGCGTGCACAGCACTCGGATTTTATCCATTCAGACAGGGTTTCATACAGGAGTGTGTGGCTGACACTCCAGAGGGCTGTGCCACCATCCAGCATGACCTGGACAGGCTGGAGAGGTGAGCAGAGAAAAAACCTGATGAGGTTTAACAAGAGCAAGTGTAGGATCCTGCACCTGGGGAGGAAGAAAGCCAGGCACCGAAACAGGTTAAAGGAGGACCTGCTGGAAAGCACTTCTGAGGAGAAAGATCTAGGGGTCCTGGTAGACAGTAAACTATCCATGAGCCAGCAATGTGCCCTTGTCACCAAGAAGGCCAATGGAATCCTGGGCTGCACGGGCAAGAGTGTGGCCAGTAGGTGGAGGGATGTCATTGTCCCCCTCTACTCTGCACTGGTGAAGCCATAACTGGAATACTGCATCCAGTTCTGGGATCCCCAGTTCAAGAGAGACAGGGAACTACTGGAGAGAGTCCAGCGTAGGGCAACAAAGATGATGAAAGGATTGGAGCATCTCCCTGATGAGGAAAGGCTGAGAGAGCTTGGGGCTCTTTGGCCTGGAGAAAAGAAGGTGAGGGGGGAGACCTTATTAATGCTGACAAGTATCTAAAGGGTGGGTTGAAGGAGGATGGAGCCGGACTCTTTCCAGTGGTCCCCAGTGACATGATGAGGGGCACGGGGCACAAGCTGGAACACAGGAAGTTCCATCTGAATATGAATAAGACCTTCTTTAGTGTGAGGGTGGAAGAGCCCTGGAAGAGGCTGCCCAGGGAAGGTGTGGAGTCCCCTTCTCTGGGGACTTTCAAGCCCCACCTGGATGCAGTTGTGAGTCAATGTGCTGTGGGCAATCCTGCTTTAGCAGGGGAGTTGGACTAGATCTTCTCTAAGAGGCCCCTTCCAATTCTGACATTTATGTGATTCCTTGATTCCGTGAGTGTCTTAATTTCCCTTTGGATCTCTCCAATGCACCTCTGCATCATAACATGCTCGCTACTGTTGCTGCCTGATTTCCTCAGCACATAGCTTTACTCCCCTTGGTAATACTTCCAACAGGTTTCATAGTCTATCCCTCATATCCAGTGATTGTCTCTCAGCCGGTATGTGCTACAACCATCCCATCTATCCCCGCGTATAATTTTGCTTCCTCCTGTTAAAGGTGGAGCATGTTCAACAAAAAATTTAATAAGCCCTTCATCCTAAATCCAGACTTTACGCACCTTGCAACTCATTTACTCTCCCTCTAGTAACCAGCTGCGGGCATTTCTGTGGAGGCTACAGCAGCGCTCTGGATTTTGTATTCCCAACGCTTTAAACGTACAAACGTTTCGGTGCATTCCTTCACCGCGCTGATCTTTAGGCCAGCGTGTTCTGCAGCCTCTCTCCTCTTCCCCCCCGTTTCTGTGAAGACCTGTCCACACGCCTCATTATCAGCTGCAGGATTGATGAGACCAGTCACAGGGTAAACAAGCTGTTCGGCTGCGAGAATCTTTTCCCTGCAGACGGGAAAATGCTGGACCACGCGTGTGTTTCCCCCTTGCCAGGGTGAATGAGTTTACTGCTATCTGCAGTTTCTCAGCAAGTCCTCAATTCTGAAAGTTTAATCTTCAGGGCCCCTTAAAAAGGTTCCCAGGGACTTTAGCAAGAGTCGATGTAGACTCTAGGTGAGAAAATTGGTTTGTTATTTCCCCTGTGTTTCACAGAAGCTCAGCTACCATTGTCTCTGTAGCTTTGTTTTTGACTTACACATTTAATAATTTCTTCCTTCTGTATTTTTGAAATGTAGGCAAGAGAATGATAGGGAGAGGCATTTTGACTTTTCATCCACCTATAAGCAGTAATCCTTTAATACTTTGATTATCACCATGGTACTGGAATAAAGGAATATCTGAAATTACATTTTCAAGTTCCAACCTCACTTGGTTTCTCAGTTTTAGATCCACTAAGTTCTGAGGCAAATTGATAGCAAGTGTCCCGGAGCTGTACACCAGTTTCCCTTAGCACGCTTGACCCATCTCTGTGATCACTACTAAGCATTTAATTTTTTTCCTTTTCACTTCCTGTCCCATTATCTTTTTGAAACATAGACAGCTGCCTTGCCAGGCATGTTACTGAAAGTAGATTTTTTTTTTTAAATTGCTATTGCATTTAAAACCTCACCAGCTTCCTATAACAGACCTTACAGCAAAGCTGTCTATTAACATACAGATGTGTCTGCCTGCTGTTATGGAGGGAATTGGCCAAACAACGGGAAGCACAGCGATGCAGTGGAAAAAGAGCAAAGAAACCCAAGTTGACTGAGCACAGCAATGTTGTACTTCAGCAAACAGGAAACACCGCTCCTACAGAGCTTTCTGTTTAGCACAGAGCAGGTGGGTGCTTCACTAGGCTTGGTCACAGCCACGGTCTTGGAGGAGAGGAGAAGGTGGCTGTGACACGCAATGCAAATTTGTGAGGTTGCTAAAACCCCATCTTAGGAGATTTACAGTGGCTTTATGTGTAATTCGTTGCATCTAGAAGATACATTTTCCCCAGTTAAGACTATGTAACCAGATAAAAGATTTATGCATTGTATTTGGACTGGGTTTGCAAGTGAGGAAATGATTGCTTATTAAAAGGACCCAAAGCAATATAGCCTTCCCTTTGCTGGCAACACGAGGTAGAAGTATCAGAATAGTTTATAATGTTCCAAACAGGGAGAGATGAATTATTTGCAAGAACAAATATGGGTCCTGCACCAGTGTCAAAGTGGTCTTGCTACAGGTTATGAGCTAAACAGTGTACACACTAGTGAGTAACTTGCATTACAGGTTTACAAGCTATTGCAAAGAAAGTTATTGACATACTTAAGTTGCATGGATTTTTATTGCCTGATTCCCATTCTTCTTTTAGAAACTGAGGGCTACATATACTATCTGTGCATGCTTTTTGATTGTCCCAAGACAAGCACTGTAACTGACCGTGACTTTGGTCCATGTTACTCTTATGAAGAAATTGATGTTTAGGTAAGAGTTTATACTGCTTTTGAGTTCATGGTTTTGAGACTGGAAGTGATTCTCCTGAAATAATTGGGACCACAAATGAACACAAGTTAGAATTGCCTTTCAGGAAGATGCAACACTTTCAACAAGTGGCACTGAAGTCATGAAAACAGAGTATTTGGTTTGCATCTCTGTTAGACTCTGTAAGTCTCTCACCTACAGATGCGGCTGGGCAATTTCAGCCTAGGTCAATGTTCTGGCACTCACTCATGCATCACAGACAACTACTGTAAGTTATGGACTCTGTGGTGGTGTCCCACCACTTCAGAAGTATGTGTGAGCCTCGTTTTACTCTGGATCTATTACAGGCAGGAGACAGACACATATCACACATATCAACAGACACACATAAATCATCTCATGCCTCCCCTAGAGCTTCCTCTTTCAAGCCTTGAGTACTTTTTAAACTTATGGGCCAGTTTCAATCCATATCTCAAAGACATATTCCACAACAGTGCACTGGGAAACTTGGTAGCTGAGAAGACTCAAATGAGTCCAAAAGACTTGCTGAGGAAAGGCAGGCAGGCACTGAGCACTTCTCCTCTGGTGAGGCTACAGGACGAGAGCCCACCAGCTCATGCAGCAGTTGCTCTTGTGCAACCAGGCCCCTTGTGCATTCAAATGCTTCCACCAGGCAAGAGGGAGATGGCTGCCATGGACAGGGTGTTTGGGAACAGGGTCAGGAGGCTGGAGGAAGGAGGGCTTCTGCTCTTTCCATTGTTGGTGGGGTGACATTAGGCATCATGAATCCCTTGAGGCACAACTACGTTGTCAGAGAGCAAAAGTACGTATGAGCAATTTCTGTGTATTATTCACATATATAAATACACATGTATATATCCCAAAAGCCATTTTCTCATCTATTAGAAGCAATTAGTTTGAAAATACTTTGTTCCAATTAAATTTGTATTCTTTCTATATGCAGCCATCTAAAAATTCCCATTGGATTTCCTAGCACTGCCAATACCGTAGCACGTGTTGAGTCCAATCCAATTTTTTTCTTAACGATAAATGTCACGACGCAGTATTGGCAGATGTAAAGGGCACAGGTCAGGCACCTGAACTAATGCCATTGGAAAAGCCCTGGGATGGCTGAGACATCCTCTGGAAGCTGGCAGATGTGAAAAGCATACAGGGAGGACCCAAGCTCCTCTGGCGTGGGTCTTGCAGTGGGGCATTTCAGAGAGGCTGGCAGTGCTGTGGTTGTGCAAGACTGGGCAAGCCAAGCCCAAAAGAGACAGCAGGAAATTTCCTGCTTTGATGCTAGTTTGCCTAAGCCTTCCTTGGTTGTGTCTGCAGCTGCTTGCACTGAGCAGTGGGTTGCTGTGTGCGCAGGCACCCTGCTGCAGTGTTGACATGCCACATCTCCTTGTAGTCATCTTTGGCCACCTATCTCTAACCCACCTCAGAGGACTGTACCAGAATGTTGGCACGTCAGATCGCAGCCATTCACATGTAAAGGGCCACTCACAAAAAAGTTCATTTTAAGATTAACTTGCAATACCTTCTCTGGCATGGTTCACTTGCGTTTCAAAAAGCAGACATTTGTGTGAAAAAAAAAAAAGCATTGAACCAGATTGTACCGCACTGGTGGATTTATTTATGCAGTAAAAATTCATGCTCACCCCCCAAGACTTGCAAGTTTTGTTTTAGTGTTGTGACATGTCACAGCGGCCAGAGGTGGCAAGGATTTAGTCATCTGCGCTTGTTGAGTCCATTCCAGGAAGAGTGCAAGGCTGAAGGGTCTTTTTACTCTCAAGAGGGTGCTCATGTGTCTGAACTTCCTATTGCAGCAGCTTTGTCCCTGCCTCTCTAAGCTGCTGAGTAGCTTCCGAGCAGGTGCGTAACATTCTTGAGCGCTGCTGCCTGCTTTAAGCTGTGTCAGGGAAAACATCCACTCCAGGGCTTTAGAGGCCCAAGATCCCTACTTCTTTTTGAACACGACCAACAGTAATTCTCACTGAGAGACAGCTTGTCTATTTTGATTGTTACCAAGGTGGCTTTTTTTGTTTTGTTTCTCACCTCCCATACACCAGGAATTCATATTGCACTATAAACAAAATATAGTTCAAGGATTATTTTTTTTTTTTTTAATTCTGAATCGTAAGCAATCTGTTGCTATGTACAAAGTGAAAGCTTTTAAGAGGGCACTTTATTATGACCTTCACAGAAAATACAAAGCTGATGTATCTAACTCTCAGCTGAGGTTTGTTTATGTGCTGCAGCAGTTAACTGTTGGCAGAAGCCTTCACCTCGCACTTACGTAGCAGGTAACAGTCTGTCAGTCATCTACTTAAAGAGTAGATATTGTTTGGGTAGCATTGGCAGCAATTTCATATTTGTGCAAACTTGTCAGGGTAAATGTCCCCTAGGTGCACAGAAGGAATATTTTAAACATTCATGTAAGCAGCAGCATTATCAGCTGTTTAGAGCCCAGAACTGTAGTTCACCACCAGACATCTAGATTCTTGTCTAAGAATTGCTCTTCACTGCTTATTCGTCTTGGCTTCATCTCCTCCATCTAGAGAGGGAGGCAGTGCAGGTCTAATTCAGGGTGGCAATGCAATGAATATTCAGTATATGCTTTCTTGTGACATGCCTTGTGAAGTGGAAAGAAGCAACTTCTAAAGACCGTCTTGTGCATGGATAGAGGTTGATCAGGTAATCATCTTCAGCTGAGAGCTAGCTTGCAGGAAAGCATGTTACACCAAAGAATGCTTTCCCTCTTTATCTTTTGTATAATTTTTCAACATTGCTTTCCATGAACTGAATGACAAGAAACTGGGACAAGATTCCCATGCCAAAGCACGGGTTTAGGCCAAAGAGACCCCTTTGCACAAAGACCAGGACGTGGGAGGGGAAACCAGTTGTCCTGTTGTAACACAGGCTTGCTTTGGTACCACTGAGAAGGTGAGGTGCGACTGGTTGATCTCATTATTCCTGCTGAAGCATCTCCCCTGGTGTCATCTGGTACGTTGCCCACCAGTGCACAGCTTGTTTCCTTTCCTTCTAAGCCATGTTCTAGCTTATTTACTTGCAGTGAAAGTCAAAATTTAATCATCATTCACCCCCAAGAGCTCCTAAGAGGCATAATGGGTGCTCTGCTCCTGTCACATGTGGAGAGCTGCTGCTTAGGAAAGACCCAAGGCAAAGGCCTGGTTGCTCTGGGACGTGAGTCAGGGCAGCTCCGAATCATGCAGTGGTGGGGAAACAAGGAAATCAGAGCACTGCTTAAAAGGTTCTGCTGACATCCACGTGTGCTGTACAGCACCTCTGCATTACTGGAGAGAAGTTAATATTAAACTCATTATCTCATTGCTTTACATGAGGAAAAAAGTCC
This sequence comes from Nycticryphes semicollaris, assembly GCA_013400055.1. Taxonomy (NCBI): domain Eukaryota; kingdom Metazoa; phylum Chordata; class Aves; order Charadriiformes; family Rostratulidae; genus Nycticryphes; species Nycticryphes semicollaris. Next base: position 10,203 of record VXBJ01003752.1, on the reverse strand, counting down.
CATTGTTTACAGACAAGGCTCAGGGATACTTTGCTAGGTTTCTAGTTTGCATAATTAGAGGTACGGTCTGTTTTGTTCTTAGTAAACTTGAGACCCTTGTTCTTATTTATGCTGTTATAGGTATTAATGAAAGAAAGCCTGTTTCTGCTCTCTCTCGCCTTAAAAAAGATAGGTAATTTTTGCATCTTGGGAAGGAAGTCACTTCTCTGGGTTTGAGAGACGGTCAGTACATAAAGCAGCAGCTTTTCAAGGCAAAAGCTAATAACAACACCTTGCTTCTCTGCACCCCTTGATCATGAATTGTGGTAAGTGCTGTGTAAATCAGGAAACAGAGAGCCGCTGTCATGGAGAGGAAATAACTGCAGCCTGAGCCAGCCTAACCCCGCGGTGAGAAACACTGTGTCTCAACAAGCTGTTTCAGGAAGTCCTGTGTGACAAAACTTTCAAGGAAAGAAAAGGCATTCATGAGAGGACAATCAGCTTCCTTTAAGACTGGGGACAACCCCTAAAGGAATAAGATGGGAAGGGTTTGCCTGGCATGAGCTGGGTAGACCAGTCCCCTTCCCAGCACCGATGCTAAAACCACGTTATCAGAGCAGTGCTTGAAAAGGAAACTCATAACATCCCTTCTCTTCACGCCTGTCTCCTCCTGTCCTGCATTTAGAGGAGCAGGTGTTGTCTTTGCTGGTAGGTTCAGGAGATTTGAGTGTCTTGTGCAGGCTACCTGTTTCAAGGCTTGTACTGCTTATATTATGCTTATGAATGTCAGCTGCAGACCAGAAATCACATATATCTGCCTAGAGAAGAGACAAAGGTAAAACCAGACACTAGAAGTTAAAAAATTTGGGCTGATACCAGCTGCATCTTCCCAGTGAGGATGAGAAGCAACAGGAGTTATTAACGGTCCTGGAGGATTCTCTCTAGCAGGGTATTTTATATGTGTGAGTGGATGCTTTTGTAGAAGACAAAGAAATTGATTCAAGGTAGCATTCTGGACTGTGTTATTTAAAAAAGCACACTGCTTTTTTCTGCAGAACTGTCATTGGGACTCAAACAACCAGAAAACCATCAGAAATAAGGGAAACACACAACGAATATAGAAAGGTCAGACTGGAAAGTCAAACATAGGGCAAAAGTAGGTGAGACTAAGTTTACTTTAAACAGTCCAGAGCACTCATGGAGGAAAATTTTTGTAGCAACTGAAAGATGAAAATAAACATTCACAATACAGTGTAAGCTCTGCTACAGGCATATATGCTGACATTTTGGGGTTTTTTTCACTTTTCTGGATTTTTCCTTCTGCACAGCTTCAGTTCTCAGATTGTCAAACACGAAAACCACATTCCCCAGTTAACAAATCAACTTGTTTAACTTGCTCAGAAGATCCACAGATGGAGTATGTAAAAAAAAAAAGACCCAATAAAGACCTTCATTGTAACGGTTACAAATGGAAAAAAAAAATTACTGTTTTGCCTGGTTTCACAGCAGAACCTTACCACTTCAGTACACACAAAGTCTAAGCAGGGCACATCAAGATTTCTTGATATTACTGAGTCATGGTGAGGAGTTTTAACAGCAAATAAAGGGATATTAACTTTTTTTTTTTTTTTCTGCCCAGCATATGGAAGCTACAGTGTCTTATAACTCAGCTAAAGTTGCTAGTAACTGAAATCAACCAATGCAATACCATCTCAGGGGTTTCAAGATGAGTTTTTAATGCATTCTGCAAATAGAATAATGTTGATTTCTTTCAGAAACAATGAAAAAATCCATCTACTCTTGCTAATAAAACCACAGCATATCTTGCTACAGTTACGGGATGTAGATTAAATTTATTTTTCACAAAATAAATTATATTATGTCAAGTTACTAGAGTGAACAATAGTTATTGTCGGGAAATAGGTTCAGATAAGTTGTACAAACAACACTTCCTCCCTTAGAGTTTCCCAAATTGAAATTGCAGATTGCAGCCTGGGGACAAAGTGTATCCTGAGCTCTGGAGGCAATGGGTTCTGGCTCGTTTCCTTGGGGTCTCAAAGGGTGTGAAACTGCCCTCAGCAGACCAAGCCCACAAATGTTCCTTGCTGGCTTTCGTCCTGAGCTGGTTCTGCAGGAAATCAGCCATTGTTTTTTACTGATGCTACCCACAGTACTTTGCTGTTCTTCAGACAAGGTCTCTGCACAGAAGCGGTTATAGCATGGGTTACCCAAAATCATCTCATCGATGCTGCCTCGTAGCTGCAGAAGTCCTAAGAGCAGGACTATGCCCACCACAGCCCTGGAAGAGCACCTCTTGCACTCACTTCAACAGCACGAAGGACTTGGGTCTTTTTTGGTGTGTGGTCCTCAGCAGAGAAACAGCCAGAGAAATAGTGTGAGCTGCACAATGCAAAGCATCTTCCGATCGGGCTGTTTTGATTAAGAGCATGAAGCATAAACCAGCAGCACTGTGCTCTCCGGCAGCGTTGCCTGTGAGGAGGGACCCTGGGGCTGACAGTAACTCTAAACTCTGCACGCCTCTTCTCTGCATTTACTGCTGTTAAAACAAATAATTAGCACAGTAGCACAAGTCTTTTCTTATTTCATTAATAAAGTATATCATTAATTAGCTTTTCCTTTTTCCCCGCAGGTCTAAGCCAGTACAGGAAGGGTAACTGAAAGCAAAGGTTTTTGCACAGACTGGATAAAACACAATTTCTAATGAACATCCAATGCATGAAAGTCTCAGATGGTCAGTTGGAGGGATATAACTATAGAAACAGTCCAGCCACAAGGGGCAGTTTAGTTTTCTAGATTGGTTTTTCAACACCTCCTGGCGTGTTTAGGGAATTTCCCACAGGGAATGAGGAAGAGGAAGAGAAGCTGCTGTAGAGCATGGCTGCATTTGCCTGTGCCCTCTCGCCACTGGGTTCCAGGTGGCTTGAGTGTCAGGAGTGTCTCGGCACTGCTGTTGGGGTGTGAGAAGGCAGACACCATTACTCAGGTTCCTTGGTTATTGGGGATTATTTCACACCCCCCACCCCCTGTGTGTCCATCTCCCAACTATTGCCAGAAACATGCTGGAGGAAAGGTGGCACAAGCCATTCTGCTGTCATCCTCCAGTTCTTCAGATGCCTGAGGTCCCTTTTCTTATTCCTTTTCTCTTCTCAGGCAGGTAATTAGCTGAACAAAAATTAGTAAGTGCAATGTTTTCTTCTGCAGATATTTACCAAAGCATCTGCAGAATTATATGTAGCATATGTTGATCATTACCCATTGCCCTGCAGTTCCAGGAAAGCATTTTAATCAGTTAATAAATAAATGTATTTCCTTAAGTAATAATTAATATCTAAAACACCTATGCACAGACCATTTATGCTGTTCAAAGTCATCTTCAAAGTTATTGGCAAAAGAAGTTCATATATAAGCACTCCCTCACTCCAGCTGTAATTTGAATGTTTCACACCCTCTGGCCTATGTGAGAAAAAAGTCCTAAAATGGTGTTACATAAACTTATGACAACTTTCTTCTGGAAAAGGGTTACTATTAAATCTATGTCCTGTGAGCTGAATTCACAGAGGTTTCTAAACAAAATCTTATGTTTGAAGATTAAGGCAGTGCAGCTAATCATGTATAAACACCATTAAGACAAGAAGGAAGAGAAACAATAAGGTCAGCTCTGGAACTGCAGGAGGAGCCACTCAGTCCTGTACACGCTCCACAGCTGGAGAGTGAGTGCCAAGCTTTCCAATGTTTTTAAAATGTAAATTTGGCAGTGAGGTTTTCTTGGCACTTTATGCAAAGAAGGGTTTAATTTCATTAAATGCAATTTGTCCCCTCCAGGAACCTACTGCTGTCACTGCAGAAGAGGTGCAGTTTTCACAGTTGGCTGAAAATGCTTGAAGTCATGTTGCTGCCGATAGAAGTTGGTGTCATCCTCCCACCCCAAGCCCTGGACCACTTCTTTTTTACATCAGTACCAGCAACTGCGTGACTGCAAGGCAAGAACTACTAACAGTTTTATGGCTTGTTTAATTTTCAGGCAGATGAGCAAACTGGACCAGTTTACCATACAACCATGGGACTGCTATTGCCTAAACCAAGCAATTAGTAAAAATGTGTAGCTGGGGTAGGAGAAAGGAAATGGGCTAAACCAAGGGCAAACCTACTATTCTAAAAAGCAATGCGGTGTTATATCAAGCGAAGCGGTACGCAATGTCGCATCTTAAGTGATATACAAATCCAGGTGGCCTCAGGCTCCAGTTCTGCAAGCACATTTTGCCAGAAAAAATATCTGTGCTGGCAAGAAAATCAGTCCCGCTCTCCTCTGTGCCATTCCCCCCCGGCAATGTCCAACCATTTGTTTGAATTTTGGGGATGTGCATTGCATGTCCCCAAAACTGAACCATTTGGAATTTGATGGGGATTTTGGGGTGGAGTTTGGTTGTTTTTTTTTTTTTTAATTCTAACATTAGAGCAACAGTTTGTCCTATAAGCTGGTTTAGGTAGCAGTTTGCAGAAAAAAAGATCCAGAGCTAGTCATCAATCATAAACTGAATATGAGTCAACACTACCATGCTGTTGTGAGAAAGGCAGACGTTTAGAAGAGGCTCTGTAAGCAGGAGTCTATCCTGCAAGACAAGTGATGTCACCCTCCTGCTCTCCTGAGAGCCGGCCAGGGCTTGGAGCGAACGCCGTGTCCAACCGTAGACACCCTGTCCAGAGACATATGGACCTACCAGAGTGAGACCTGGAAGGGGACATGGAGGATGATGAGTTATCTGGAAACAGAGCCAAGGAAAGGCTGTGCGGTGGTTTAACCTGAAGAAAGGAAGACATGGCCAACAATCTTCTGAAAGGCAAAAGGCAGCTGCAAACGAGGACCTGCCTGTTCTCCATGTCCCACAGAGGCTTTAACCTGCCAGGAAGATTCAAGTTATACATTAAGGGAAAACTCCTTAAGGTAAGGTTGGCTGATGACTTGAATAGACGGTGTGGAGCATCTGGGGAAAAATCCAAAGTATTGGAGACCTCTGAAGCTGGGGAGATAAACATCAACCAGGAATGATGCTGGCTTTGCTGAGCTTGCCCAAGGAAGGGAGGGGATTAGCTTTTTAAGTCTTTCCGAGCTCTGAGAGTTAATGGTATCCTAGCTGGTGTGTATGTGTGGGTTTTTATACACTCATGAATTAATAATATATTTCTATGTCAAGTACTACCACCTCTGTGTTTTTTTGCAATTATTGTAACAAGCCCTGTGATTTCAGCAGTCAGGGAAGAGTGGTTTCCTGTAAAAACCTTTCTCAAAGGCTAGAGAGTATAAATTATTCTCTTGTTGTCACAATGGGAAAAAAATTGTTGGAACTGCCTAAGGACAAAAAGATGAGAGGGTGTTCATCCTTGCAGGACATGAATTCAATGATGTATATCTTTGCTGTCTCTTACAACATTACCTGAGTGATATAACTGTCTTCTGAACTAACAGTTACCGGGGTCTTTTCAGCACAACCTTCACCCTCCCTTCAAGAATTCGAAGCAGAGAGGTTGAGGGCAGAGCCGTATGCTCTGGTTTTTTTCTAATGAATGTTATGTTTTTCTGAAAGATACCGACGGGAGGAGGAAGAGCACTGAAAACAGAATGCTGTAAGTCAGTGCTGGTGGTTAAGACACAAACAGCATCACATCATTAACATGCACTCAGCCTGCGAGAGCTACAGCAATAACAACTCCGCATCGAAGGGGCCCAGCAAATACAGTTTAGAATGGACACAGCATCAGCCAGCCCATGTCACAAGGTTGGTGAACAGGTCTGTTTGGGGCTGGGCATACGGGACATTTATGGCCCAACAGCATTAAGCCCTGGCAGGGTTATGCAGCTGCAAACTTGTGTAAGTTCACTGTGCACAGAGTGGAAGCAGATGCTGCTGAAAATGCCAGTTCTTTGTTTTTTTATAAAGGAGAGGTGGCAGAGCTGCCACTTGCAGCGAGTGCCTTTGCCAGCAGGTCTACCTCCTCACACACAGGTGAAGAAACAGCATCGCCTTCCACCCCAAGAATGACTACAATCTGGCTTTTCTACGCAACCCTATATATGAGTTTGCATGGGCTGTATCAAAAAGACGATTTTGGGCTCCAGACCCTTTGAGTCTTTATGGTCTCCTTTTTAAAAAAAACAAAAACAAAAACAAAACAACAAAACAGCAACAATAAAACACCCCAAACAAAACAAACAAAAAACCCACCAAAAACAAAAACAAAAAAAGCTCTCAAGATAAAGGAAAATGAGTTATCAAGTTTGCACACATATTTTGTGGACATGAGCCTAAGTGCTACTATGTACTGATGGATTTGTGTGGGGGAGGCAGTAACTCTTCTGTCCATATCTGACATGCTTTCCTGCATTATGACACTCCACTGGCTTCATTTTTTAAAAAAAATTGTTTTAATTTTGAGTATATGATTGTCTTTACCACAAGCTGTGTTCAGCCAAAACTTTCAATATAATTGATTATAATGAAAAATGTGTTTGGGGAATAAACTCTTGTTTCTAATGCAAATAGATTCATATTTCTGCTCAATTATTGTGGGTAGATGAGCATGGCAGGAAATCTGTACTTAGCTGTATTTTTGTTCGATTAATTAAGAAATCTAGCTTAGAGAAGAGTGTTTTAGAGGTAGCAGAGTAAATGGGTACTTTGAGATTTTATTATCTTTCCTGAATATTATCTTTATGAAGTGTTTTGCTGTGTCTGAAAAGAAAATAGCAGAGAAAATGTCAGCAGTGAATATTACTAAGAAGTCCGAATGAAACCAACATGCTGTTACTTCATAATTTTGTTTTGTTCTTGCCTGCCAAACTCCTTTACCTAACTCCTCTTCTTGTCTGTTCCTCAGTTATGCCAGAACTTCTAATTTTAACAGCTATTCTGATGTATATATGTTAATAGACTTATATAATCTATACAGTACATCTCAGTAAGGCTGACAATCTACAGCTCGCAGCTCAATTCAAGCTAGAGCAATAAAGCACAGCATAATAGTGGTGCGAAGAGAAATGAAATCAGAACAATAGTTTTTATATAAATTATGTACATTTCATACCCATTTTTATGTAATAACTCAATTTTAGTCATATCTGATGGCTCTAATTTTAGGCAATTAATATCTCTTAACTGTTACGGAAGAAAGAAATTTTGATGGAAAAAAAGACACAGAACAGTAAACCCACCATCTTATATATAACTGTCTGTATATATATGTGACATATCCAAATGTGAGTCAATCATTTATCACAGTTATAAAGTATTCTTGCAGCCATAGATGAAGAGGCAATTGCAACATGATAAAAATTAGTCCAGCTGTGATGGTTGCCTAAACCCCTGGCAAATGTAGGTAGGATTAATCACTTGGGATTCATTTAATTCCTACCTATAGAGTAAGGAGCAAAGATCAGCAGGAGAACGCTTGGTACATTTTGCTTTTAAAATCGCTATCTTCCAATTGTTTAGGTACTGTCACTGGCACCACAGATGGGCTGGAACAGGGGCAATGAGATGAGAAATGCACCAGCCTGAGCCTGTTTACACTTGGAGGATTCTCCAGGGAGCGGGGAGTTTCTCCCTTTTGTTTTTTTTCGAGCTTTACACCAGAGGAAGGTGGCTTTAAATGGGATGGAATGTGACTCAACAGATGTATGGGGCAGGCTGACCTCCTTCGCTGCATCTCTCTTCCCCCTCCCCACCACTGTATGTGTTACGAAACTTTTTAAAAACAGACAGGCTGTATTCACTCATTCACACTGTCTACTGACCAGAGAGCAGATAACAATTCAGAGATAAATGAGCAATCATGTACTCTAGTGGAAATTGTATAACTTGGAGGAGGATTTGTCCTAATTACTGTGTTTTACTGAATATGAACCAGTGACCTGCGGGCATGAAGCTCTGTATCCTGTTACTAATTCCACTTACCTCACTTAGAACATTTTAAAAGCTTTTCAGAAAAAGATCAGTGGCTGTCGGAGGGACTGAGAGGAATAACTTGGAGTTATTCCCCCCTCCTGCACAGACCCCAAACTGGCTGACGTCTTTCAATGCTACCTGAGGAACATAAAACAAAACACTTACCAAAACAATTTCAACTCATCCTACGTCTGCCAAGAAAACATCCTGTACTCTAGACCTCTCATTTTTCTTTCTTTCGATTATGCTGCTTGTCAACTTGCATTACAGATAAGTAACACAGAAACATAAAGACATACCCTCCAGAAAAAAAAAAAGTATCAGTTTTATAGCATAAAGAAGCTTAATCTTACATAGTAATTACATCAGTGTGTGGTAACTGCTATAGTATCCTAGAATGGGTCCTTAAACCCAATGGTAGTAACATTTAAAAGAGAAATACATGCACGCACAATTATTAAAGACAGTAAAAATCTGTATTAAGAAAGTGCATTTAATACACATATAAAATAGAAAGCTTTCTGTGAAAAATCTCAGGAGCTGTTTCTTTGCAGTACTAGGTAAAACTTTCTCAGAAATCATATCACTGTAGATGCCATAGAGAAGAACACAGGATGTATT
>VXBJ01003747.1:1228492-1469913 GCA_013400055.1 Nycticryphes semicollaris | reverse complement strand
CTTTGGTCAGTCTGGGTCAGCTGCCCTGGCTTTGTCCCCTCCCAATCCCTTGCTCATCTGCATTTATATACTGAGCATGATATCTACGGTACGTAATAGGCCTTTGGCCAACTTCAGTCAGTTGTCCTGTTTACGTTCCCTCTCAACTTCTATGGGAAGCTGAAAAAGTTCTTGACTGCTTAGCAAGAACTAAAAACATTAGTATGTTATCAATATTATTGTCATCCTAAATCCAAAACATAACACTACACCAGCTGCTAGTAAGAGAGTTAACTCTATCCCAGCCAAAACCAGGACATCATGTCACCAATAAAATTTGCCTTTCAAAGCCTAAGATAGTGTTTCATGCAGTGGCATGGTTTACAAGGTATTTTTCTAGCCACCCAGTAGTTGCTTCCACCATGGTGAGTATGTAACACTTGCCTTGGTCTATTCGTGGCAGTGGTCCAATATAGTAAATTTGTCAGGCCTTGCCATATCAAAAACCCAGCCACCAACCTCTGTGTTCCAGGGAGATTTTACGCTGGTGGCTCACTTGATTGCAGCATGTTTCACATTCATGAGTGACCTGTGTAGTAGCCTCCATGGTCAGGTGCACCCCTTGATCACAAGCCCATCTGTATGTTGCATCTCACGCTAGATGTTTCACAGACCCATTGAGCTGCAGATAGCTCACCCAGTCCAGGTCCACTGGAGCTACTTTGATTTTCACAGCCTTGTCTATGTATGTGTTCATTGTTTCAATGTTCTTGAGCGGTGCAGCTTTTGGGCATGTGAGCATCCATATGACATACCTTTAAAGCCATGTTTTCCATCCCAGCAGTGGTGTCCTGACGCAATGCAGCAGCCCAGATGGGTTTACTTCTACACTGCCAGTTGGTCTTCCACTGCTGTAGCCATCCCACAGGGCATTAGCCACTGTTCAGGAATCAGTATAGAGAGATAGACTACTGGGGACTCTTCTCATTCAGCAATCTCTGGGGCTAGCTGGATGGCTTTCACTTCCGCAAACTGACTTGACTCACTGTATGAGCCAACACAGGCAGGAGACAAGAACAAATAAATTTATTTTCATTACCTCACAAACTGGGGGGATGTCCAAAACAGCACCTGGTCAGAGGCACACAAGCAGGAAAGCAGGCACAACAGAGCTTGGTCCTTGCTAAAAAGTTTTCAGATCTGCTGCTTGCACCTGTATACCAGGGATTCATACAGGTGTAGTTTACTACTGTGCTTTGATCTTTCACACAGCAGGGCAGGAATATTCAAGCATGTTCAATAGGGTGCCTCTGAGCCTATTGCAGGCCTATATTATCTAAACACAAATGTTCTACTTGTCAAGCACACCAGACTAAACAATTGTTAGTACAATATATGTGTTTTTCTACACCTCAGCTGCAGGACACTTGATCATGTTTATAATCCTCCTCACCAATCTTCCATTATTTTCCCACACTCACTTTCTCCTTCAGTGGGTTCAATGACTTGTTGAGTAGGACTCCACACAGCAGCTTTCCACTTCTGATGGTTTCCTACCTCATGACATGATCCACCATTAAACAAAGCATAACATCTTTCATCTTCTGGTAACTCATTATATGGTGGTGACTCTTAGACAATGCTCCAAAAATCTCTGCCTTCTGGCTGCTCCATGATCTCTTCCACAATACCTGGGCAACTGGGTTTCCCCAATGTAGTTCATTGCACGATCAATGCTACCCACTTACTCCATGTAGCACTGGTTGCATGATGTGTAGAGTGGATGTTTCCTTTGAACACAGCGTAGCACAGGCAATCACAGTACTGAGATACATGCTTCTGTACCAACAACTTCTGAAGCAGCTAGAATCCCCTTATACACTGCTAGTATCTCCTTTTCAGCTGGGTTCCAGTGGGTTTCTGATCCTCGATATCCCTGTCTCCAAAACTCTGATGGTCACAGAATCATAGAATTATTTTGGTTGGAAGATACCTTTGAGATCAAGTCCAACCATTAACATATACTGCCAAGTTACCACTAAACCACGTCCCTCAGCATTACATCTATGCATCTTTTAAATGAGGGAGGGCGACTCAACCATATCACTGGGCAGCCTGTTCCAATGCTTGAAAACCCTTTCTGTGATGTTGTTCCTAATATCTAAACCTCCCCTGGGATAACTTCATAGAATTGTTCAGGCTGGAGAGACCTCTAGGGTCATCTAGTCCAACCTCCCCACAGTCAGCAGGGACGCCCCCAACTAGACCAGGTTACCCAGGGCCTCATCAAGCCCCATCTTGACTATCTCCAGGGAAAGGACCTCAACTACCTCCCTGGGCAACCTGTTCCAGTGTTCAACCACCTTCACAGTAAAGAATATATTCCTAATATCCAATCTAAATCTGCTTTTCTCCAGCTTGAAGCCATTGCCCCTCATCCTGTCACTGCAGGCATTTGTAAGCAGACCCTCCCCAGCCTTTCTGTAGGCTCCTTTCAGGTACTGGAAGCTGTTCTTAAGTCTTCACAGAGCCTCCTCTTCTCCAGGCTGAACAACCCCAGCTCCCTCAGCCTGTCCTCATAGCAAAAGTGCTCCCCTGATCATCTTTGTGGCCTTCCTCTGGACCCGCTCCATCAGGTCCATGTCCTTCCTATATTGAGGGCTCCAGACCTGCACACAGTACTCCAGGTGACGTCTCACCAGAGCAAAGTGGCAACTCCTTCCTGCAACTAAGAATATTGATGAAGAAACTACCTGTGCCCCTAATCCCACAACCAGTTTCCCCAGTGTCTTGAAGTCGCTTTTGATTGCTTTTAAATTTCTTGTATCAACCTTATCACTTCCCACCTGCATAACTACTGAGGGATAGCAATCAGAGGGCTGCTCCAGACTAAGGTAGCCTTCTGGTATCATCTCTGACCCAGGCCCCAGGGAGGCAGCAGGCTTCCCTGTGGGAAGGATCCAGCTGACATATGGGGCCCTCTGTTCCCTTCAGGAGTGTTGTGGTTTAACCTCAGAGGGCAACAAAGACACACGTGGCAGCCACTCTCTCTTGAGCCCATCCGCAGCTGGAAGGGCAAAATCGGAAGAAAAAAGCAAAACTCGTGGGTTGGTTTAACAGAACAACAAAACAGTAACACGGATAAAGAAGTATAAAAACAGGATTATGATACCAACCACTCCCCGGACCATCCCAGGCCACACGCCACCACACTGACTGCCTGTCCCAGTCCCCCTCCCCTTCCCGGCCAGCTCGGCATGGCTCACATGGGATGGAAAACCTGTGCCCCTGCTAGAGCCAGGGGACAATTAACCCTATCCCTCCTGGAACCAGGACAAGGAGAGAATCATCAACGATTACCCCCCCCCCTCTTTTTTTTTAGGGTACTAGTTCTGATGCAAGGGGGGGACTGATTTGCTTTAGGCAACCCCCCAGATGTTTTTTCTTCTACCTTCTCATTCTCACCCTTAACCTCCAGTGCCCCATACTTGTTGTGCAAGGGCAAATGGAAAGGTGAGGGGGACAGTGAGGGGTTTCCCTTGCCTCTTCTAACCGCCTCCTGTACCCATCCCTCCCTGTTCCTTCAGTCACCTCCCTCTGCTAGGGGGGTCTGCAGAGCCTGGTACCACAAATCTAACTCGCTCTCAGATTCCCTAATAGGCCTTAGTCTTCTCACTTCTTCCTTGAGTTCAGCCACCGCGTTAAGCAGGTCATTGATCTGCTCACACCTACCACAGATGGTGTGTCCACCATCCTCCCTTGCAAGTGCCAGTCATCTGGTTACCTGTACGTTTGTGTGTGGCCTCTGTTTGGGTACCCACCGGTTTTTTTAACAGCCTTCTACCGAGTTGTAACCATGGCTCCATCTCTTCGGGCAACAGACTTGCTGACAGACCTTTGGGCTCCTCCCTGCGTACCCTTTGTCACCTTCTGCACTTTCTAGGTCGCTGTGCTCCTGAGAGGCCTCGTTTACCCGGGAGGGAGGGAGCGGTTCCGCCCAGGCCGCCTCCGCAGCCCGCCCACAAGCTGCCTGGATCCGGCACAGAGCAGGGGCTTTCTGCACCTGATCCCCTCGGCAATTGCTTGCGGCCATTCCGTTTTGTCTTCTCACCTGTTACTTGGGAGGAGACAACTTCCTTGCAGGTGGTGTGTGCCGCAAGCCGATAGCCTGTGGGGCAGAGCCAGCACCCCCGGTGGCAGATTCAGACGAGGCGTAAATGCGCTGGGGCCATTCCCCTCTCCCTCTTTCGCCATGAAAGGCCTCTTGGCTGGCTTCTGGTGAGGACAGCGACCTGAGCACGACCAGAGTGACATTTGGGATCTAGCGGCCACTCCTAGGAGCCCTACCACAAGGCACAGGGAGCTGGGGAAAGGGCATGTAGGAAGGAACTATGATTCTATGAACTGAAGCTCTGTCAGCTTGACCGGTGAGTCCTGCTGGTGGTCACCTCCCCCTCAGAAGGAGGTTAGCCATGGTCTCTACCTGGAGGAAGGTGTGCTCTTAACCTCAGCCAGAGTGGATGTGGGAACCCAGAGAGAGCTCCCACATAAGCATGTGGCTGTCCAGGTCACAGGCTGCAGGGAGTGCCAGGACCTTTTATAGGTATTGGGTAGCAGCTGTGATAACTGCTGTGTCAACAGGTGAATGATCTGCTCAGCCTGGTGGCAGAGCTAAGAGAGGAAGTCGAAAGGTTGTGGTGTATGAGGAAGGAAGGCAGTCAGGGTTCAGTAACTCCCATAACCAGTCCCAGTCAAGCTGAAGGCAGAAACCTTAACGAAAAGAGCAAATGGAGGCAGGTTTGTGGTTGGGGCAGCAAATGAACACACACACCCACCCCTTGCCCACCTCACCCTGAATGGTACCACTGAAGAACAGATAAGAGGTACTGGTTGAGGAAGGCCAGTCGAGTGAGGAAGTAGACAATGGGCACTCTACAACCACAGATGCCTCCTCAGTCAAAAAAACATACACCCCAGATCACCACCGCACACACGAAGAGGAAAAGAAGAGTTATAGTTGTTGGTGACTCCTACCTGAGGGGGACAGAGGGCTCAATATGCCAGGCAGACCCTCCTCAGAGAGAAGTCTGCTGTCTTCCCAGAGTCTGGTTTAAAAATGTCACCAGGAAAATTCCTGGATTAGTGAGGTCCTCAGACTATTATCCATTATTGCTTTTCCATGTAGGTGCAGAGGAAGCTGCGAATTGCAGTCCATGAGCGATAAAAAGATACTTCAGGCAGTTGGGAGGGATGAAAAGAGAAACTGAGGCACAGGTTATTTTCTCATCATTCCTTCCAGTTGCAGGGAATGATATGGGCAGGAACTGATGGATTCAGTCTATTAATACATGGTTCCATGGCTGGTGTCACCACCACAATTTCATTTTTTTTTGACAATGGGATGGCCTACATGGCACTGGGCTTGCTGACATCAAGTAGGAGGCACCTCTCTCAAAGGGGGAAGAGGGTCCTAGCCCATGAGACAGTGGGTCTGATTGACAGGGCTTTAAACTAGATGTGAAGTAATAATATCAGGCTTGTCTGTAAGGAGCTGTAGCGTATTTCATCAGGGCTAGAGGGATGGGGTGCTAGTAAGAGCCTTCAGACTGTAGCCCTGAGGCAGGCTGCTGACACTGCACTACAGTCAAAGTCATATTGAGATGCTTATCAGCATATCAGCAGCTTCTGAGGTAGCTGAAGTCAACAGAGAAACACCTGTGAGACACCTCAAGGGATGTTCCCCTAAGAAGGTGACACAGCCAACAGCGCAGTTGAAGTGTCTACACAAATGCACGCAGCACGGGCAACAAACAGGAGTTGGAATGGAACCAAATGGCCCAACAGTGGGCAGCAGAGCACGAAGGACACAGGGTATATCATATACCTATCACCACAGAGGAAGTGATCTAATGGAAGGGACCAATGCCTTATTAAAAAAGCAGATGCCTGCACAGCTTCTGTCTCACACTCTCCATAACTGGCCAACAGTGCTATTATAGGTTGTAAAGAATTTGAATAGTACACCATACTTCCAAGGCTATACCTCCTATCCTGGCTTCTGCTGGGACATCTGCACCATGAGGTACAGTCCAGGATGTTGACATGACTGCTCAAGAGTCAAAGGCAAGTGCAAACACCAGACCTTTCAAGGGGAACTCATCCCTGCAAGTGGGACACATGGACCAGGAGCCACATACTTAATCCTACAGGAGCAAGCTGAAATCCCTCATTAGATGTCTGAACTTACGCTGCATTTAAAAATGTCTGTTTTTTCCCACACAGAACTGCTATGTGGAGCATAGTATTGTTTTGGATCTCTGCATGCTGTATATCAGTGACTGAAGTGCCAGACATCTCTGCCCTCCAGCAACACCAAAGCTACTCTTCATCTCCTACATCACATAACTGGACTGCTTAGTGAAATGTGCACCACCGTGTCTTAGAGTACGTGGGACTATGAGTGGAACCTGATGGCAAGACGCCTCTAATGGTCCTAGCTCCAAGGTGACTGCTATCCTAAAATTACTCTCACAATCAATATTTGGTTTATTACTCTTGTTTTATTAATTTTAGTAATTGGTTTGGGGTTTTTTTTTTGTAAAATAATCCTTCTAGTAGCCAAAAAAAAAATAAATTACTGGTATAATCTGCAATTTACAGTGTCCATGGGAAAGGTCAGCTGTATGTGGATCAAGGGGTGGAAGTTAGTCATGCTGTCCGGAAGATCATTGTACATCGAGGAGTTAGTGATCCACAACACAGCTGACCTGGGTTGGCCCAAGCCTTTGCTGTGCTGGACACCGCTGCACATACAGCCTGGCTGCCTTCAGGCTGGGCTGGGCTGCACGCATCCCTTGGCCACAGGATTAATTTAGCCAGCTAATTGCAATCAAGGAGCATGTTGTCAGCTCCCACTCAATTACAGCAATTACACCACCTGCATGGCCTTGCCCTTATCTGACAGTGCAGCAACGGATTCTCATGTGAACCTCCTTTTTGTTTGACAATCGAAATGACGAACAGAAATGTTTTCTTGTAGTACAATCCTATAAGAACTCCAAAGACCACAGTGTCGGGTAACCTTTCCACAGATGGAATCTGTATGGTGTGCCCTCGTTGGAGACCTGTCCAACTCTGGACAACTTGGGGCTCCTGGCATCTGGAGGGGAGTGAGATTATCTATCCTGTCCTCTTTTTATTGCAGTGTTAGCTCCAATAAATGTCATTTTAAGTAATAGAGTCTTGAGTGCTCTTCTTAATGGAATCATACTGAACGAGCACCTCCTGGTGCTAAAACATGCAGGTGTTTTCCGAGAAGCAGGTCTGTCATTTTAAAAATCATTCAGATTAACCACAGTAGTATTACATCTTTGGCCTTTATGTGAACCACGTACTAAACTGACAAAAAATCTTGGAATCTTTAATGTCGCTTGGCCTGTAAAATGTTTTGTGCTCTTTGAAGACGTTATCACTTCTCTGATCCCTTTCCAAAGGCTAATCAAATCGTATATAATTTCCAGTTCATCTTTATCACTCAGTCAGTGGACTGGGCATCTCTTGCCTCGCTCTGCTCTCCCTTCACGAACAATTTTTCCACCTGTTTGAAGAATAGAAGACAGGGAAAGGAAAGGAATTCCTTATAGTTAAGATGTGATAAAATCTCTATAAAGATGTTACTGTCATATTCTGTACATTAATTCATTATTCACGAGTGATACGTTACTTATATTCCCAGATAAATTTACCATCTCAGCCCATTTCAGCGAAGGCCTACAGAGACATCTGAAGTGCCCAGACACACCGGCAGAAAAGGAAGGGTGATGGAAATACAAGGTGCATTACCACTGGCAGGCAGCGTGGCTGGCTTTTTGCAACAGGGCCATGGTCTGATGGGCCTTGCTCTGCGCCAAAAAACAGTCAGCAGAGGACGCAGGGCGTCAGAGACCCAGTCAACCTGTAACTGTACATGCTGGTTTTTCCTTCATAGAAAATAGGGATGTAGAAAAAAGACTTTGCTTTACAGACAAGTAGATTTCTTCCAGTATTTCAGCAAGGACTCCCCTGGATCAATACCTAATCCATCTGTGTCCAGCAGCACGGATTTGGCTACTGGAGTTTGAAGTGATTATGAGAGACACATTTACATCTAGAATGAGAATGTTAGATAAAGCAAAGCCACAAGTTAAAGGTTACGTGACCACACACCGATAGGAGTGACGTGGGCACCATGACGGGTACGCAGTGATTTTCAGAGTTCCTCAGAGAACTTTTAGAGTGCACGTTTAATAAAGAATAAAATCTACCTAATGACTGTCTTTTACTGCTGTGGTGTCACATCCTCTGCTACTCCTTTCCTATGCATATGCACTAAGCTTGGTAACAAGTGTCAGGAATGAATTTGCAATGGATTACTGATACTAAAGCCGACTTCATTACATCCCCTACCCAAATTAAACATTATTAATCTGGAAAAATTTTTACAGAACTGCACTTCTCATCCCCTTGCTGTCAGGAACTAAAAAGGTGTGCTGTAATTGCGAGCAACTATTTTCAAAGTCGTAATTCGCCCCATTGTATCTGAAATTGCTTTTTACATGTTTTGTGAATGGAGGTGGCAACAACTTCTGTTGGTTTGCACAAGCAAGTGCTCTAAGTAAAATGAGAATTTCTCCTATCATTTCTTGTATACTATGGAATGAAATCCTTGGAAGGTATTCTTGTACTTGATGACGCAAGTCTACCCAATTTCTTGTGCCGTTTAGGTCAGGTCATTTACTTGGGTAATTTACAGTGGAATGGGATGTGTTCAGAGAACAGAATTTAGTTTATGACCAAGACGGCCAGCAATTGTCTGGACTGTGAAATTACCTTCAATGCTAGACCAAAAAAAAAAAAGTTACTTCTTTAAAAAAAGACAAAATGAAAGCATTTATACCTAACTGCCATTAGGAGGTGACTGTTTTGAAGACTGATTGATGTCCTGAAGCTACAGAGGTGTTTGAACAGGCATTGGCCATAAAATAGTGTCATTTTCTGTGGTGCACAATTAGTAGGTTTATCTTTTACAGATTATCCCTTCCTCCAAGAGTTAAAAAGGCATTGAAGGTCAGTGCTGGAATGAAAAGCACACATACTAATATACTGAAAACTCTAACGTAAACCAGACTGCAAAAGCTTCAACTCATTTTGAGCAGCTCATCTCGGACTACATGCATTACTGGGCAGTTTATCACAACAATTTATTTCCTTACTACAACACACTTCTCATGTTAAGGTAGAATCATAGAAAGGTTCAGGTTGGAAGGAACCTTAAAGATCATCAAG
Source organism: Nycticryphes semicollaris (assembly GCA_013400055.1). Taxonomy (NCBI): domain Eukaryota; kingdom Metazoa; phylum Chordata; class Aves; order Charadriiformes; family Rostratulidae; genus Nycticryphes; species Nycticryphes semicollaris. The sequence continues at coordinate 1,460,610 of VXBJ01003747.1, read as the reverse complement.
TTCCAACCCCCCTGCCATGGGCAGGGACACCTCCCACTAGACCAGGTTACTCAAAGCCCCATCCAGCCTGGCCTTAAACACTTCCAGGGATGGGGCATCCACAGCTTCTCTGGGCAACCTGTTCCAGTGCCTCACCCCCCTCACAGTAAAGAACTTCTTCCTAATGTCTAATCTAAATCTACCCTCTTCCAGTGAAAAAAACATCACCCTTCATCCTATCACTAGGCTTCCTGATGAAGAATTCCTCCCCGTTTTTCCGGTAGGCCTCCCTGTAGGATCGGATCGGATCAGATAGGATAAAGTACTACACTTTTTATCCAAGCTTCAAAAGCAAAGAAAGAAAGCACTAAATCATTTGCTCCCATGGCTGAGGAGAAGGCTGAATAGGATTCCCCACTACAGGCCAGGTGCTGCTGGCTGTGTCCTGCCTGGGAAGTTGCCAGGTGCCTCCAAAGGTCAACACCTTGTGAGGGAAGGGTTACAGGTAGGGAGAGCAGCATCCCAGGAACATCAGTTCGACCTTCATCTTCACACCGTGACCTAAGTTATACCTCTAGCGTTGTGCCCATCAACTGATGGGAGGTGAGGGGAAAGGCCTGGGGAAAACACAGTCTCTCACATTTCCCTGTTTCTTTTTCCTGGTAAGAAATGAGTAACGAATTAAGAAAGGCATGAGTGNAAATAAATAAATAAATAAGAAAAGTTTAGGGGGGCAAATCTATTTCGGGGCGGGTCAGCGAAGGGTGACTCACCCCTGTCCAGTCCGGGTCCCGCCCTGGCGCCGCGGGAGCGGGGCACCGCCAGCGGAGGAGGTTTGGGTGCTACCGGGCACCGTAGACGGAACAGCGGCGCCTCCGCCGCCACCGCCTTCTGCGCAGCAGCCCAGCCCCGGCAGTGGATCTGGAGCGGGCAGGGAAATGGCAGCTGCCCCTAGCCTTCCGCGGAGCCGGTTCGTGGTGGTGGGTGGAGGGATCGCAGGGGTTACCTGCGCGGAGAAGGTAAGAGCCCTCACCCCTCTGCCCCCCCACACTTCCCCCGCCGCAGGAGGGTTCCGAGACGGGGGCGCCATGTTGGCCCTGAACGGCAGCCTCGGCCTTCCCTTCTCTCGGCCCCGGCACTGGGCGAGGGGGTGATGAGTGTCATTTCAGACGGGGTTCATGAGGCCGGGGCTCGACCCTCGGGCTGCCGGAGGAGGCTTTGCCGGCCCATGGCGTTACCGGTGACTTGAAGGTGTCCGGGCCCGAGCGCAGGCGGTGGGGCCTGTGGAGCTGCCTGTGGACGTTCAACGCGGGCAGCCGTGCGGGGCCGGTGGGACGGGGACACTGGCCTGCTCGGCTCTAGGGGCTCCTCGGGTATAAATCAGTGTTGTACTTCGAGGCATAAATGCTTTCAGGATCAGCTTACCAATTTCTGTAGAAACTGCTCATTAGATTTTTATAGCAATTATGTATTATCATTTATGGAGTAAATACTTATTCTGTCCTAGCCCCTCCCCCCGATTTTTTACAAATATTTCGTCCCACAAAAAAGGGAAAAAAAAAACCAAACCAAAAACAAAGCCACAATAAAAACCCCAACCAACAACAAAGCAAATCCCACACAAAAAAAACCCCCAAACACAGTCCCAGGGAAGACATATTATATTTTTCTGTGTATAAATATTCAAGCGGTTATAACTGCCCTGCTAATAATCTGATAAGAGCTTACAACTGCCTCATAAAAAGAGGATTAAAACTTTGTAACTTGAGAGAGCTGGTATTCTGTGTGCTAGTCAAGAGGTCAGAAACCTGAATCCCTCATAGCCATAAAGGATTGTGCCATCCCTAAGGTGAAGGCTGCTACAATGTGCTCCTTTTTAGAGAAATGTTCTGTTTTTATTGGGTAGGGCCCTTTTTTAGGGCTGTACACCTCTGGAGACTGTCAATCTCTTCAGCTTCTCATAGCTCAAGCTCTAAATTGGACTTTTCATGGTTTCAAGGTATTTGGTGTTTTTAAAGTGACAGTAACTGGAGATAATTTTGTACCTGTAGCACATAATAGAACTATTAGTTCAGTGAAGAATATTTTAACTGTTAAAAATGCAAAACAGTATAAAGCCTGTGTTTTAGATCCATCTGTTCTCTGCTGATGAAGTGCTATTATTTAATTTCTGACATTGTGTAAACCATGTGTAGACTAAATTACAAAAAAATATTGACACTGTTCTCTATGGAGTTGGTTTGTTTCCACCATTTATTAGTTTGAAGGTCTTTTCCTTTCATTCATGACAAATGAAATATGTAGGCTTTGGTACCACAGACCCTTAAATGCTGTATTAACGTGAGTAATCCCTTAAAACTTGATTAAACTTCACATAATTAAGGCTCTTGTGAATCCCTGTGTGCTTGCAAGAATAAGATTTGGGTCAGTATTTAACATTCCCAGAGACTTTACGTTCTCCTGAAAATAATTTAGAATTGCATCCAATTGCCATGATCCTGTTCTACAATACAGTTATTTTCAATATACATTGGATGTCTGTAGCCTTTAAGATTGCTATTAAAGGGACTAAAATTCATTGTTTTCTTGAGGATGCTTTCTGCTGTGTTAGAGCCACAGAGTTTGGGCTTTGTTTTCTTCCGAAGCTCACAGTGTGCACCACTTACTGCTGTAATTCACACGTCTTTTCTTACGCTCTTTCCCTCACCATTACGTTTTTTTCCTGGAAAACCAAAATCAGATCATTACGTGATAACAGAGCCTTGCTTCTTTTTCTCATGTCCTAGTACTGCAGGAATCACAGTTAGCAGTGGGTATTAGTGATCTAGAATACTTTTTAATGCACCGACTCCCTGAGAAGTGTGGCACTTTGTGTTCTAGAAGGACTTTTGTGTTGGGGGCATGCTTTTAAATAAAAGAGGAAGATTGAAGACAATTTTTCTCAGTCCTGACTTTCAGCAAGTACAATTCCGTGGAACATAGTGGCAATAAACAACTTGTCTATCATATTGCATTTTGGGGATGCATTATATGATACCTTGTAGTGCAGACTTCTCAGGCAGCTCTCTGAAAATAAGCGTTATATCAGATCTGTCTCCAAAAATTCTCATAGTGTTAGTTACTTTTTTGAGTACATTTTGAAGTATCTAAAAAAAGTCTTAAAAGCTGAGTTTTCCTTAAAAGCTTGAGTTAGATTTATTTTCTCTGTCACAAAATGTTGCATGTCTTGTAATTACTACCTTTCATGCTTATATTGCAACATTTCTTTCTGGATTATAATGACTTACACATTCCCATATGCATGGATTAATCTAATATTCTCTCCAGCAGATTTCTAATTTTAGATTTGCAAAAGGTAAATACAATAATCTTAATAGTGAAATAATAAATGAAAATTAAATACAATAAGTCTAATAAAAATTAAATTTAAAAAAAAGCCATTAAAACAGAGGGCAGGGTTAAGCATTTGAGCATCCCTAAGTAGTACATGATGTCAGTCTTAAAATTTGGTTTATAGTGCATATCTGATGATCATTAGATAAAATCACAGAATGGTTTGAGTTGGAAGGGACCTTTAAAGATCATCTAGTTCCAACCCCCCTGTGATGGGCAGGGACATCTTCCAGTACATCAGGTTACTCAAAGCTCCGTCCAACCTGGCCTTGAACAATTTCAGTGATGGGGCATCTGCAACTTCTCTGGGCAACCTGTTTTGGTGCCTCACCATCCTCACAGTAAAGAATTTCTTAGTTAAACCTAGTCTAAACCTATCTGCTTTCAGTTTAAAACTGTAACCCCTTGTCCTGTCACCACAGGCCTTGGTATAAAGTTTCTCTCCATCCTTCATGTAAGCCCGCTTTATATGTTGAAAGGCCACCATAAGCTCTCCCAGGAACTTTCTCTTCTCCACTGAACAACCTCCACTCTCTTAGCCTGTCCTCATAGGAGAGGTCCTCCAGCCCTCTTGACTATTGACTGTAACCCTACTCTGAACTTGTTTTAACAGATCCACATCTTAATCCCTTCATCCCCTAGTCTGTACTAACACTGTTAATTGCCATGATCCAGGTGCAGGACCTTTCAGTTGGCCTTGTTGAACTCCATGAGGTTCACATGGGCCCACTCCTACAGGCCTGTCCAGGTCGCTCTGGATGGCACCCCTTCCCTCTAATGAACCACACCAGTCAGCTCGGTATTATCTGTAAGCTTGCTGAGGCTACCCCACTATCTGTCCTTAATAAAGACACCGAATGTGATGGTGTGCTTTCTGTAGCATTCTGTAGATTTTTCTGAGGCTTCTCAGATACAGCTGGGAGTACCTGCTGCAGTACCGTGTGTTACATCAACCTTTCTTCCTGTTGTCTGTCAATACAATGCATGCAGCTACAATAGGTGTGAAACACATTAGGGATTCGTGCTATGAAGTGTGGATTACATTAAGTTTTACATAACATCATTGAATTAATTTCTATTTTCCGACAGTATGACTGTGTGAATCTCCCTTAAACTGACGCCAAGGTTTCACCTCTTTCGCCGTTAGATTGCTCCTATCTGAGAGAGCTGGGGTTGTTCAGCCTGGAGAAAAGAAGGCTCCGGGAAGATCTTACAGCAGCCTTGCAATATCTGAAGGGAGTCTACAGGAGAGCCGGAGAGGGATTCTTTGTCAGGAAGTGTAGTGACAGGACAAGGGGTAACGGTTTTACTTTGGAAGAGGGGAGATTTAGATTAGATACCAGAAATAATACCTCTTTACTGTGAGGGGAGTGAGACACTGGAACAGGTTGCCCGGAGAAGCTGTGGATGCCCCATCCCTGGAAGTGTTTAAGGCCAGGCTGGATGGGGCTTTGAGCAACCTGCTCTAGTGAGAGGTGTCCCTGCCCATGGCAGAGAGTTAAAATCTTGGGTCTCCAAATTCTGATAATTTCAGTCATTATCCTTACATACTCTTGAAGTAGTGTCTATCCAATAGGATTTGACAAGACTGAAGTAATGTAGTAACGTGTATTACTTTACACCAATAATTTTACTGTTTTATAGTCTAAGTCTGTTGATAACTGTATTTGCTCATCATGATTTCTGTTTCTCTACAAGCTGGCCGTGGAATTCCCATCAGAAGACATTTTTTTAATGACAGCTTCTCCAGTTATAAAAGCTGTAACGAATTTCAAACAGGTAAGAGGGACTTATTTTTGTTTATTATGGTAAGACCTTTTTAGAAGTTTGGACACGTACAGATAATTTAGAACCTAATTTGGGTTCTAAATTATCAAATTAGAGAACTACAAGAAATGATATAGAAGAGGTATATAGAATTACATAGAAGGGATTCTAGAATTATATAAAAGGGATAGCCTACTGTGCAATTGCCTTCAGCTTTATCTACTTCTCCAGCTGCTGGTTATTCAGTGGCCTCTTTCCTGCTGGTTTGAAAAAGCAAATAAAATCCATACATGAATTCCAGTTTCTGGCTAGAGGTTCATTCAGCTAGTTTTACAGAGGTACTCAGAACTTGGAAATCACTGCTCTTTTTCCTCACTCTGAGGGAACTTGAAACACTACCCACAGGACATGGAAAGAGTTGGAGACTGGATTGCGCAGAACATAGGATGCAAAGCTGCCAGCCAGTAAGAAGTTAGGTTTTACCTCTCAGGGAAAGTTAAGACACCTAGAACTATGCTTCCACCTGACAACTATATTCATGACTCTGTGAAACATGGTATGTAACAGGTGAGGTATGTCTCATGACAGGTTAAGACAGACCACTTGGCAGTTTGTCTGACAGCCTGTTTTTTACATAATTCTTCCTGGTGTATGAATGCCTGCATACATCAGTCACTACTTGGGGGGGCAGGGGGGAAGGGGACAGGGAAATAAAGCATAGAGAAATTTGAATTAGTTTTTCTTTGCATTTTGTGTCTGTAATTGGTTATCAGCATCTCTCTTTTTTTTTCACACTGTGTTTTTTGTCTAGGGCTAATGGGATGCTTAGAACACAGATGTGACATTGAGAGCTCTATGTTAGTCTAGTAGAGTAACACCCAACTAAAGACTGCCTTCTGAGCTTAAGAGTGCTGGCAGTAGGGTCACGAGTATCCAGGAAAGACATTCACACATGGCAGAGATGTGAAGTCTGTAATTCACATCAGCAGAAGTTTTAGTATCTGAAGAATAAGGGAACAGCTAAACGCTGCTTGAAAGCAGCAGCATCTAGGTTTTGGACGTGAGCATCTTCATTTCTTTCCAAATTGCAAGGCTTGATATCACTTCTGGTTCCTAGGTGTGTTCCAGACTCTTTGAATATTCAACATAACCTACTTGAATGTTTTCCAAGTTCTTGTTTGCTTCTTTTGTGTCTGTTTGTTTGGTGGTGGTGGTGTGGATTTTTTTGCCCCACCAGTCTCTGAAAGATCAGATAGTGACTATGGATGAGATAGATGCTAACTGAGTAAATACTTTAAGGTGATCTTGAATCTGTTTTGCCTAAGCACTAGTTTTATACATCCTGCTTACAAGCTGAACAACAATAAGCACTTTTCCTGACATAACTGCCAACTACCTGCAACAAGAGTTATTTGAATCGTTAGGATTTTGAAGAAAATGTCACCAGATTATTTTTTTTTTAAATAGAATAAAAATATTTATTCCAGACAGAAGTATTTCTATAATTCTTTAAGCTACTTTTACCAAAATTCCCACACACACCCCCCAAATGCCAAGGAGAAGAAGGTGCTTGAATGGGAGAACATCATTGAGTTATTTTATCAATGTTAAAACAAACAGAAAAACAGGGTATTAACACTCATCTGGTAAGTTAAAAAGCAGTGTTAACAACTCTAATAATATAGGCTATTTATGGAATAAAGCATTATAGCAGTTAGAAGAGCCATTATGGTTCTCCATTTTTTCATAATTTCTAACTTTAGAATTAAAATTCTCTGTACTGCTTTGACTCTTTACCAGGAAGAGGCCATGAAAAGATTCTGTAGGAACTTTTGGTGGTAACATGTTTAGAGACAATATGGGCTTTATGTTGTGACTTCTTTACTGGAAATGAACATAACACATTTCGTTACAAGCTTTAGAAAAAGAGATAGATAAATTATTCATATTCTAAAATATTTGTTGTCTTCCTACAGGTCTCCAAAACACTTGAGGAATTTGATGTAGAAGAGCAGCCAAGTTCTCTGTTAGAGAAACGATATCCCAATATTAAAGTTATACAGTCTGGAGTAAAACAATTGAAAAGTGATGAACATGTAAGCTAAAGCTTGTCTCTTTCACTTTCCTGTGGTTTTTCAAATTATTAAAAAAATAATCTAAGAAACAAGTATTTGGGGCATGAAATTCTGCTGAAGAACATTCTGGTTACTAAAGTGTTAAGTTACCAAAATTTCAAGAATATATTTCCTAACTTTTATTTCATCACCATGCTGTTGTTCAAGTAGAAATATATGCAGGGGATGTACTTGTTGATCAAAAATTACTTCTTAATTAAGAAACCATCTCTTTTTAGATTAAAATCTTTGACACCTTAGAGATATATCCCTGAATACCTGGTGAGAATAGCAGGGAAACCAATCAATGAAACCAATACAGTACATCCATATAGGTGTCAAAATTTCTGTAACCCTTCACTGGAGATGTCTTTGATTCCTGAATTGCTGCTTGTTGCTACAGAGACCAGATTTCCACCTGTTCTTCTTTCTTTTTAGCAGGAAATACATTTCAAGTCTGAGCAGTGTACAGCACATGCGGGTCCTTTTTAGTGTCTGCGTCAACTCAACACATTATTTTTCACTTCAGCATTTACCAGAAATTCACATTCAGATCCAAGATTGGTTTTGCTTGTTTTAAGTCGCAGAGATATGATTCCAGTTAGATTATAATTTGCTAATAATCTGGTTTGAATTATATTCTTCTGTCTTGTACTGGGGTTAGAACTCGATGATCTTCAAGGGCCCTTCCATCCAAAACTGTTCTATGATCATTATTTTAATGTTAGTTTAGTTCTGATAAGTCTCTGTGAACGAGAGTATTTCATGGTTATGGATTTGGAGGATCTTTTGCCTCTGTTCTCCAAAAAACCTTTAAAAACCCTTTGTGCAAACTCACTGTAAACTATTTAGCTTATAGTTTGGAAAACAACAAATATGGTCATAAGAAGTTGTATTTTAAGTATTGGTTACTGAAGAATGATACAGCTTCTTTGGTGACTGCCCTTTTTCTTTGGCAAAGAAGAGAATTTGCCATCTTCCCGAATTGTATCCCAGCCTGTGCGTAGTTCAGTGACTACAGGTCTGCTGCTGTCGTTGAAATGTTTTGAATGAGGTTCTTGATTGCTACTGTAGGTCTGCATCTCTTCCTGGGGGGGACAGGGACATCACACAGGAAATCTGTTCTTTTAGCACAGATAGTAAGCACAGAGTGCCACCAAGTGGCAATCTTTGTGTTTAATCTTTCATTGAGTGCACGGTGTACGCTTCCCATTGTATCCATAGGATAATGTCCTATATTTAGGTTTGTAAGTCTGTGGTGAGTGTAATGGAACTAAGTCACACACAGTCAATGTGAGTGTGAAGGCTTGCTCTTTAAGAAGCCCGTTACAGCTTTTAATTTGTGCAAAATATGATGGCACTAAGGAAAAAAATAATCTGATGTTCTAGTAGATGTCTTTAATTGTTTTTTCTTTTAATTTTTACAGAAAATTTTCACTGAAGATGGGAAGGAATATATATATGAAAAACTTTGCCTGTGTGCTGGAGCAAAACCAAAATTAATTTTTGAAGGAAGCCCGTATGTGTTAGGAATCCGGGACACTGACAGTGCACAGGTGGTAAACGTGTTTTGGACTTATCAGTGTATAATATATTCCTGCTTCAGATGCAAAATACTAAAAATGATTGTGGAATGAGATGGAGAAACATAATACACTGTTTGTGGTTCTATCTCCTTAAGCAGGAACACTTTGTAGCAGAGAAGTAGCCTTAAAGTACCATTAAATAAACTAATTAGCCATTGAATTTATTAAGTTTTATATATAGTTTATAGACAATATTTATAACATGATTATCTGGAATAAATGGTATTCTTTTTACCCTTTGGGCAGAAGCCAATCTGAAAACATAAACAGGAAGTAGTTGCCAGTGGAAACTTCCCTGAGAAGGTGTATTTGGTACCAGGGTATGAAGAGCTGCTTCTTAAATTGAAAAGCTATGGAAGGACACTTTTTTCCTAGTTCTGCTGTAGCCTCTCCTCATGGTACAGAAGAGTTACCTTTAAAGAAGTGGAAAAAATTTTCTCATGAAAGAATAAGACTAAAACTTCATCTTGGAAATAGACACTGAGATTTCACTGCTGTAGCTCTTTAAAATTAGACGGGGCGAGGTGAAAGTGAACGCTGCTTCTCTATAACACAAGAACTGCAATTCATCAAATGAAGTTCGATGTTGAGAATAAAAAAGGAGTTACTTTTTCAACCAAACTGAAGCAAAACTATGAAATTGTTGTTTGGTTTGAATATTAAAACTTCACTTGAGTTTAAAAAAAGAAAAAGGGGGGGGGAAAAAAAGGGAAAGATAAGAAAAGGGAAGAAAAATAATGCAAAAAAAAGACAGCCCTTGATAAATTAGTCTAAATTGAAGTGAAAGATACCACCCGAGTGGCACAACCAATGCCTGGAACCTGTGACAGTGTTCCAGGATAGTGTTGTCATACGCATGTTGTCTCCTGATGGTCTTCCCTGTGCATACAACTGTGGGAGAGAGTAGACTGGGCTATCATTTGTCAAAACTGATGTTGAACTTTGGCTGACAATACTTGTTTCTGGGTTTGGGGTTTGTTTCTTTTTTTTTCAATGGTGACTGGATGCATTCACTGGTCCCCTTCGATACAGCTTCCATATCCTTCTCTGAAGGGATTAAAGAGCTGCAGTTTTCATGGTGTTGTACAGTTTAGGTTCTCTGACAGAATTTGTCGGGTAAAGTGGAAGCTTAGATTAACAGATTGCTGTGAAGTTGCAATAACTGTTCTCATAGTTGTGATTCTTGATTTGTTTGAAAGGAAGTAGCTGAAGTGGTAATACTGCCATCTAAAAAATACTGTCTGGGCTATGTATTTTTTTTATTTCTCTCCCCAGAAGGATGGATTCAGAGGCATGTTTCTTTCTGAAAGTTTTTTGCATAAATAAATTTGATGTGCTACAAATTATTCCTTTAAATTCCTGAATTTTGATCAGGAATTTTCAAATTCCTACAATTCTGTATCTTTGCCTTCTTAATGTTATGCAAATTACTGTGAAAGTTGTGCAAGTCGTGATAAAACTCGATGAGTAGGTATCACAATGCTAATGGTCCCTAGGACAGAAAGATCTCCTTGATTCTATAAAGGGCTCTGTCAAATTGGCTTAAATGTAGTTATTTGACTTTCCCTGTCTCAACTCCATCCCTTAATGTGATAGAACTTCACAGGTTTCATGAGCTTCTGTAACAGATCTTAATATAAGCAAATGTGTATCATTGGCCTGAGATAATCGAAATAAGAAGACTAAGAGAGCAAGAAGATACATAAAAGGATGTAGTTAATCAGTGTGAAGAAATATGATGTCGGTTGTAATTGACTTTTTCTTTCTTACCTCAGGCTTTTCAGAAGAAGTTGGCTCAAGCTGAGAGAATAGTAGTGGTAGGAAACGGTGGCATTGCACTTGAATTAGTGTAAGTAAATTACTGTGTTTTGAAGATAAGCATGCAAATAAAATCTTTAACACTAGTCTAGTGTACGTGAGTTTGGGAGAATGTTAAGTTATAAAATTGTAACTCTTAAAGCATNCCAACCAAGATTCCTGTTAAGACTACTAAAGGCAATACTTAAGTTACAAACCTTGTGAGATTTTGGGAGACAAAACATGTAAGAGGAATAGAGAGGCAGCTTATGTTGCACCCCTCCTAATTGATGGAGCTTTTGCAGTGGCCTTTGTCATGAAAAGTGGGGAGCTTGAAACACTAAGTATTATTAGTACAAGTTTGATCTGCCTCCCCTCACGCCCTTCCCCAGTTCACCTGAGGTTGTGCTGGTGAGAAAGTATGACCTGTCAACTTGAAGAGTCTTGGGTTTGGTTTTTTTTAACGTGTTCTTTTGTAAATATTTAGAAGCAGTAGTAGATTTCATAGGTCTAAAAGTCTTGGATGCTTGTGGAGTGAAACCTGGCATGCTTCTTGTTGTGTTGCTGAGAGTCAGATCCTTGTTGGTCATTCTATCCATTGTTTAAATGTCCACAGGTATGAAATTCAAGGCTGCGAAGTCATCTGGGCTATCAAAGACAAAGCCATTGGGAACACTTTCTTTGATGCGGGAGCAGCTGAATTTCTCATTCCAAAACTAACTGCTGAAAAACGAGAGACTCCAATTGAATGTAAAAGAACCAAGTATACAATGGAAGGTACGGTGTTGCAGTCTTCTAGAACACTGTAGCAGCAGCATTTAATGGTAAAGATAGTCCTACGATCAGTTAATTTAAGAGGCCATAAATAAGGTTTACTTTTGCAAACAATGGCATTTCCTCCTGTTGTAAAAAAAGTGATACGAAAACCCATATAGAAGTAATGTAGACACACAACAGCATGTAATACACTTACCTAAAATCTGTAAAAAAAGTCCTTACATACTTCACATCTTCTTTACAACTTCACATTTCCTGCATCCCATCTGCTGAAGAACCTGTTCTGTCATTCCTGTTGTTTTCCTAAACTACGTCAGCGTTAAGCAGGAAGATGCGCTCCCGTAATAAGCTATTGGAGGAGCAGGTGACACAAAACATGATCACAGATGCAGTGAAACTGCAGTTTTAATAACAAGAGTTAAGTAGAACTGCATGAACAAACAATACACAAACACATACACGCGGCTGAAATAATAACAAAAAGAAGAGCATGGTTCCAGACTCGAGGATGGAAGAATACACTGGAAAAGTGTCGGCTTAAACATTACAAAATGGTACCCAACGTTCTTCAGATTACTTATGGCATTTTAGATTTTGCACTTTTGTGCCGTGGCAGGGACAGTGCACACTAGCAGATGGATTTTAAATAATTGCTTAATATTTAAATTTAATCAAATACATCTACAGTGGGTCTTCAGAACCCTGGTGCTGTTGGAGCCTGGCTGTTACGGGTCCAGACCAGGCACCTAGGAGTGGCACGGTTGTTTTGGAGCTGAGTGAAATAATGAAAGGCATCATGTTGAAAGGTGGGAAAAATACTGGCTCGGAGTCTGATTTGTCTGCAAACTAATGGGGTTTGGAACATTACACGTTTTTGTTTTCCCTTCTGGTGACCAGACCATATTTCTCTTAATTGAGAATCAGAAGAATTCTGCTGGCACTGAAGTATGCAGACTAAATCTGATATTCTTCATCTTTTTCTATAAGGAAGTGATGAAAAAAGACCTGCAGCAGCATCTGACAAACTGGGCAGTGCCTTAGGCCCCGATTGGCATGAGGGCTTACAGCTTAAAGGGACTAAAGAGGTATGGCCGTAATCTTGCTCACATTTGTTCCACTGTTGCTTTCAGTAGGTAAGGATGACACAATGTGAAACATCACATGCAGGATTCTTAGAAAAATTAAAGTGTGTATGAACTGATTTTCCTGTCAGAATTAAATAGGAAAATATGTTAATAAAGTAATTTTCTGCTTGCAGAAGAAGGTCCATTGGTGTGGGTTTAGCAATTTGCTCTTCAGATTTAAGCATAAATGTTGGTTTGCATCTTTCTGTAGGACTGGTGTTGATCCTAGCTTTAACCAGAAGCAGCAGTGCCACTATTGTCCTGATTTTAGCTGCCATACGGACATTTTTTTCCATAAAAAACAGGACAGTAGGATTTGTACAGAGGTACGGCCAACATCAGTCTCTTGTCACAGCAGATCAATGAAATGTGAAATCAGTAGTGGACAAATCCTCACACTTGATATTTTTCATCAAGTTTTTATTATTTTCTTAGCTTTTAGGTGTTTACATCTGTTACATTTAAAAAAAAATACAAAAGCCTTTCAGAGTTGATCAGTCAGATTCTACCAGAAATGGCTTTACAATGCCAACTAAAGGATATTAAGGATATTCAGCAGATTAATTGGTGGCGTTTTGGCTGTTGAAGGCTGTTGAAATGTGTTTGTGTAATGGAGAATAAAACTGTTCTAGGCCTGAATCCACAAAATATTTCAGAGAAACAAGTAACTTTCCAACTTCTGTTTCAAGTTCAGAATAGGAGTAAGTGGTTGAAATATGTGTTGGTGGAATTGGATATATTTTCTTGTTACAGCATTTACAACATAAATTTACTGTTATCAGAACTTAATTCATCATAGAAACATGAAGGATTTTAAATCCTTAAGGACAGGGAAGATGAGTTTACATTTTTCTGTTCTGATAAGTTCTGAATTCTCTTCTGTATACTCAGGGGAACTTGAGTATGTTTTCTGGCATGCAGGAAAAAAAAAAGTTGTCATGAAATTTCAAGGAATGTCAGAGATTTGCTGAAAAAATGGCTGAAAAGCCATTTGCTGTGATTAGATCTGCACCAAAAAAAGGGATAGTGTGAGAACTCAGCTAACGTGTCATACTGTAGGACGGGATACATGTTTGGATTGGGATTTGTTTTCTTTTTTTTCCGGTTTAGTAACAAGTCAACTCAGGTGACGATTACTTGCTATTAAAAATCCTGTTATTGCTTATCATCATGTTTACAATTTTGTCAATCTTTCTTTAGTTTTCTCGTAAAGTACATATTGAAATACTTTGTGAAGTAAAGAAAATACACTTACAGCAAGAATTTATACAACTGCAACGGACTTCTTTGACTTTTCCTAAGGATGAGAAAAATGTAGAAGCAGATGAGGGTAGGTGCCAGTGCTGATGAGAAATAACACATTGAAGATGAAGCAGTGCTGGAGCTTGCTTGAGCTTCTTTGCTCCTTTAGGGCAAATATAGATTTGGAAAAAAAATCCTTTATTTCTATATAGTAAATGGAGCTCTAGCAATTTATAGTAGTTGAGCATTTGATTTATGGGCTACAGTTGAATTGTAAAATGTTACGGGTCAGACTGTTTTTCCACAGTGTCACCCATATCCTGTGTGCAAAACATTCCCTCCTTCTGTCCAGTAAAACCATATAGTACTAGCAGAGCGAGAAGAGAAGAAAAAACAAACACAAAAAAACCCCCCGTTTAGTGTCAAGACTGATGTAATCCTTCAAAGAAAATAGCACTTGTTTTGTAATTCTATCTACAAATTCCACTGAATGAAAATTAATATTTAAAATATTATTTTAGTAGCCAGTTACTTTCAGCATAAGATTGTAGGAAATCAAATAGCTGACATTATTTTTGCTTTTGAGGCATTTCCTGTACATCTGTAAATTTATATTTAAAAGAGTATTTGGCAATTGTGTACACCAGAGAGCATCCCACGGGTCTGAAGCAGAGGCAGGACACACTATTTTCCCCCTACAAATGAGGGCTTTGATTTAGGAAAATCCCAGAGAAAGTTAATAATAGGACTTGGAGCTAAGTGCCAAAGTGTCACTTTTTTAGTCCTGAGTGAAGGTAAGAAATGTTATAGGTAATCTCTGCTTGGGGAGCTTTAAAATTGATTGTATTTTTATATTTTCCCTACCTAATAAATTAGATATTTCAAAAGATTGGGTTTTTCCTTTTTTTTTTTTTAAATTTCATGTCTTATTGTAAGACATCATTAATAAAATAATTTCTGTTGGTTACATTCTCAGGGCAAAATTTTCCCCTTTTTCAGTGCTCTGGCCTGTCTACGTGGAATTAACTAATGGAAAAATGTATGGATGTGATTTCATTGTCAGTGCAACTGGAGTTGTGCCAAATGTTGAACCATTTCTTGATGGCAATAATGTAAGTATACTTTTTCCTTTTGAAGTTTAAACTGTTTGGTTATTTTTAAAGTAGAGTAGAGTAAGTTCCTTCAGCTGATTTATGCTTCTGACATGAAACATTGGTTGATAAAGGTTTTGAATGTTGTGCATTTCAGAATTTTTAATACTGGAAATGCCTAACATGATAAAAATTGATTTCATTAGTGTTCTTAGCTTACTATGTTGCTACTCATGCTAGGTACTGATACAATATACACTGTTGAGGTTTAAGCCTATACAAAGAGAGAAAAACATTTGTAGTACTGAATAATGTGGTAAAAATTTAGAATAGTTTTTGTGTTAATTCTGCACCATATTATTATCTTACAAATCTTAACTGTTTTCTTCTCAGGAGAGAATGTTAGTTCTAATGTTTTTCATCTAGGAAACTGAGTTATAAAGCTGCTTATATTCATTGAGGGGAGTCACACTTTGAATCGGCATCCAAATGTGGGTGATGATGATTAGGGAGTTCACAGCTGCCCTGTGAATTTTCAGGCCTTGAGCTCATCCTGTCTCCACGCCAGGTGTCACGGGTTATCCCCAGCTGGCAGCTCAGCCCCACACAGCAGCTTGCTCACTCCCCCAGTGGGATGGGGGAAGAGTCAGAAGAGCTAAAAGTGAGAAAACTCATGGGTTGAGATAAAGACAGTTTAATCAAAGCAAAAGCTGCACGTGCGAGCAGAGCAAAATAAGGCATTGTTTTCCTTGTTGCTGATCTGTGCAAATATTTCAGTTTGCTCTAGGTGAAGATGGAGGTCTTAAAGTAGACAAGCACATGCAGACGTCCCTGCCAGATATATATGCAGCTGGAGATATCTGCACGGCGTCGTGGGAACCTAGTCCAGTGTGGCATCAGGTAAATCAAATCGTGCAATTACGTGCTCAGCAGCAGTCTATAATCTACAAAGTCAATTACACGCTATTACACAGATGGGAGAAAGTCAAGTTCAATTGAAGCGGAAACGAGTGAACAAGTAGATATCCTGGGTGTGTTGATGACAGATAATTTTATCTTGATGGCTGAAAGCCAAGCTGTTCAGCTCTTCTGAGTGTAATGAAAGATGTAGCGTGCCTTGGTGAGACAGGGAGCGTTGGTCATTGCACAGTAACGTGTTTCTCTGGTTTTGAATCTTATTTTTTTTTTTTTTTCTTTTCTATTAGATGAGACTGTGGACTCAAGCTAGGCAGATGGGATGGTATGCAGCAAAGTGCATGGCAGCAGATACTGTAGGGGAATCTATTGATCTGGATTTCAGCTTTGAACTGTTTGCTCACGTTACAAAATTTTTCAATTACAAGGTAAATACATTTTAATAATCTTCAGCTGCTGAGTAACACCTGTTGCTTTGTCTGTATTCACTTAACACTGAGCAGATGCTTTGATATTGATGAAACAGTNATGAATATAACTTCCATTAAAAAAATCCTGTTTGTCACAATCTTGTGGTTTTTGTTTTTTTTTTTAATGTGGTTGGACTCGATGATCTCAAAGGTCCCTTCCAACCACTAAGATTCTGTGATTCTGTGATAATTCCTGTTAGTTTAGATTTTGCATTCATACTAACTTTGAATGCTGACACTGAAGAGAGCAAAGATCTTTGCAGATACATTACAAATGTGAATTGGTGAATGGCACTCATCTAATCCACTTTGCATCTCTGTATATATTGCATTTTGTTAAGGTTCTGTTCATAGATTCAGCATAACTGGTTCATTACTGGGTTTTGTGTAGATATTTCAAGGTGAAGATTTTTAATTCTGTTGTGGGTTTGAAACCTGATGAAGGGGGTGGAGGGGCGTCCCTAGGGACAAAGATTTTCCTGTTTCCATCAGTCTTTTGAAGCTTAGGAATGTTATCAGCAGAAATACTAATACTTACGAGTGTATTTTTCCTTCTGTTAGGTGGTGGTCCTGGGAAAATACAATGCTCAGGGCTTGGGTTTAGACCATGAACTGATGCTGAGATGTACCAAAGGACAAGAGTACGTTAAAGTAGTGATGCAGAATGGCCGAATGATGGGAGCTGTGCTGATTGGTGAAACGGACTTGGAAGAAACCTTTGAAAACTTAATTTTAAATCAAATGGATCTTTCAGCCTATGGTGAAGATCTCCTGAATCCAGATATTGATATAGAAGATTATTTTGATTGAACAAAACCCCGTTTCCATCTTGTATAAAGTTTTGACACCGAGTAGTATGTCTTATAAAACTGTTTCCTCAGGATTACGAGAAATGAGGGATAAATGTAATTCCTTACTAAGATCTTGTGTTGATCAAAATACTGACCAGCAAATTAAATTAATCTGTGTAGAAGCGCAGCAACAAAATCAAGTGGATTAGCACTTAAAAAGAATTTTTGTCTTGATTAGATGACTGTTTGAGAGCAGGGCTGTGTCAGTCTTAAAAAGTGGGCTTCACTGTGCTGTTAAGATAGCCCTGCATTCATTTGAATGTGAGGTAGCCTTCAGTTTTAAAAGTAAACTTAAAAACATTAAATCTGCTGCCTGCCTCTTAGCTCCCTTATTCCCCACACTATGCATAATTCACCTGCCATGGTTACCAGAGCCCAGTTTCCCCACAGCTTACTGTCATGCCTCATCTCAACCAGTAAGGTTGACGTGATGGTGCTGCCTTATCTGCCTAAAGCTACCTCTGGGCTTTGGGCCGTGTGAGTAATGGCCAGGGTGGGAAACCCACCGCTTCCCAAAGCCCACGGGAACATTTACAAGGCAGTCAGGCAGCACGTTACCATCCCACAAACTCCCTCTGCTGTTCACTCCTCTGGGCAGGTGTCACAGGTTTCAAGGCTTGTGTTCCACCTACTGGTACCATCCTCTGTCCAGCTGGCTCTGATTAACGGGGAACATCTTTAGGTCAGAGGGCGCTCAGAGCTCTGCCTGGTACATGGCCTGCAAATACATAGCAAGATGAATGCTTTATATTTTATCATTGTATTGTTATCCTAAGTTTATTTCTGAAATAAACTTATTTGCTGTTCAAGTAAGTACAGAACCCAGAACCTTTGACCAAGGAAAGCCAGGATGAAATGCCAGTTGAGAGCAGCTTTTTTTACTGCTTGTCACTTCCGCAGTGCAGGTGCTACGGTAGAGCTGCACTGGTGCATCCTGTCTCATCTCCCCCAGGATCAGTGTGCAGTGCCCCCCTCCAAGGAAAGGCTGACACACCAGTACTACTGGATGGCACTTGCAAAGGTCTTCCCTGACAAGAGCCTGTGGGAGCAGGCCACTGGATCCAGACAATGTGGAGGTAGCACTGGATTCAGTTTTGAATGTGAGTCCCATATCCTGATGGGATTCTTGGCAGACAACTATTACAGTCGCTTAATGAAAACCTTCATGGGGGCTTAGCTGCTTTCTGCTCTCACCTCATCTTCATTGTCATGCATCCTTGGCTCCAGGAAGGAATTTTTGCAGGTACTAGATTGACTTGTGGTGACTAGTGACAAAATATCTACTACTAAGTTGCCAATGGGGTTTTAAGCTGTTTGTTTTCAATTACAACTAGCTCCCTGCCTGTATGTTTTGTTACGCAAGATGCACTTTAATAATAGTGGTATGTATACACAGGCTTGCTTCAATCAAGTTCCTTCTTTTTTAGTTGCTAGGCATAATTTAGTATCTGGGTGATAAAGCCCAACAATTTAAGCTATTCACAGAATGATATGGGGTTGGAAGGGACCTCTGGAGATCATCTAATTCAACCCCCCCCTAACCAAAGCAGGTCCTCCTAGAACAGGTTGCACAGGAACTTGTCCAGGCAGGCTTTGAACGTCTCCAGAGACACCTATCTGTTCCAGTGCTCTGCCACCCTCAAAGGAAAGAAGTTCCTCCTTACCTTGAGATGGAACTTCTTATGTTCAAGTTTGTGTCCATTTCCTCTTGTCCTGTCACTGGACACCACTGAAAAAAGACTGGCCCCTTCCTCTTGATACCCACCCGTTAAGTATTTGTTGGTGTTGATCAGATTCCCCCTCAGCCTTCTCCATTCTCCAGACTAAAAAGACCCAGGTCTCTCAGCCTGTCCTTGTAAGAGAGATGCTCCAGGCCCCTAATCATCTTTGTGGTCCTTTGCTGTACCCTCTCCAGCAGTCCCCTAGTCCTTCTTGAACTGGGGAGCCCAGGCCTGGATGCAGAATTCCAGATGGGTTCTCACCAGGGCAGAGTGAAGGGGCAGGATAACCTCCCTCAACCTGCTGGTCACCCTCTTCCTGATGCACCCCAGGATGCCATCGGCCTTCTTGGCCACAAGGGCATATTGCTGGCTCACGGTCATCCTGTTGTCCACGAGGACTCCCAGGTCTTCCATAATGTCCTCTCTGTATTCCATAGTGCCAATTAAGGACGTCAGATGTTTCACATGGGCTTTTGGGCTGATTCAGCAGTTGCTACTTGGACTTACTGGTTGTTTAGAGTCAAACTGGGAACAGTTTGTCGTATTCCACTAAATGCAAAGTTGGCAAATTGCTATTTTTTAAGAGAATGACTGTTCAGTTAAATAAATCAATTCCACTTTTGGCAAAGTTTTCAGTTACGTGTTGGGTGAATTATTAAGCTTTAGTCACTGACAAGATTCTACCAGAAAAATAAAGATGAAGAGCATGTTCTTAATCATGTTTGGTTTATATTTAAGTTGGTACACATCTGAATGGGGGGAGGGGGGGGAACCAAAATGAAACCTACCAGAGCAAGCTTGAACTTGCCTTCCAGATCATTGGCTGCTAAGATCTTAAAAAAAATAAATCAATAAAGAAAATCTGCTCTACCATTCAGCCTCATGGGTACCTCAGCAGTAACTGGTGGATCTTTACCAGTCTGGCAGCGCAGCTACTCGGTCCTGGAAACGCTGATCAAAGGACGTCAACAAGTACGTATTTCTACTTTCCACGCAGTTAAATACTCTCCTCGCTGAAGTGGGAGGCAAAAGAATTCCGTAGCGGAAGGTTTTCTTCAGTCCTTGGAGAGTGCCGAGGCAGGAGACTGTGACCCTTCGTGTAGAACGGCGGCAGTTCAGGCAGCAGGATGTGTGCCCTACAGCAAAGGCTGGGTCAGGCGTGGGAAGAAAAAGACTTCATGGCACGTGCTTAATTACACAATACAAAAAAAGGTAAAAAAAAAAATAATCAATCTAGTTCCAAAACTTAAAATTCAGCCATCATCTCTGAGTTACCAAATTCCCGCTACTTGTGAAAACATCTTAAAAACAACTTCTGTCTTTTGTTCTATTCTTAATTTGTAATCCTGAGTGATTTTGATCATCTTTCAGCTTAAGCCTGCACGGAACCCGTGTATTCTGGGGACAAAGACAGGCAGCGGTCACCCAGACAGGTATTTAACTGCCCTCAGGCACTCAGCTCCGTGGGATGAGGTCAGGTAAGAACATTACCTTGACAGAGCTGAGACGTTACGTGAAAGGAACCGTAGGTGAGTCAAGAGAGACAGGTTGCTCTTCAAAATGCTGGAGAGACACTACTCTAAGCCACAGCAAGCAGTGATACCCTCCTGGACTTGCTTTCTCTGGGTTTTTTTTTTTCCCCCCTCTTTAGCAAACAGGGTGGGGTAGCAAAGTTAAGAGACTTGAAATCAGAAACCTCCCAAAGATGAAGTTTACTGGACCCCACGTTTAGGGCTTAAAGTATGCAACTTTCAATACAGTCGTGTTCTAGTGCTTACAGAGCAGCAGAGTATTTCTTGGGACAACCAGAGTCACTTCTAATTGGGACACAGATCTGTAGTTGGAATATAAGCCGATTCAACAGGGGAAGGAGGTGAAAAAGCAGAAAAAAGTATTTATTGAGTGGCCTTTTTTCTGTATTTCCCATATGGAGCATAACTTTTACAAAAGGGAATGGCTGAGATCAAGAAAAGCTGTCTTGCTTTTAAATATAAATTCAGGTACTTCTGAAAAGCACAGAAGTAATTTTGTATTTTGAGTAACAAGCTAGAGCAACCCAGGTCTGAGAGCAACAGACATATATTTTAAAGGAATAAATACATACAATATGACACAAAAATCTCTGCAAGTGAGAAGTAGTGCAATGTTGTCACAATGCCCTGTTGAAATTCTTCTCTAGAGTACACTCACGTACTCAAAACACGCTGTAGTAGGCGGAAGTATTGCAGAAACAGGCCACTTCTCTGCTCAAAATTGCAGCGACGGTGATGCCTGTGAGGGCTGGAAGAGCTGCCCCTGGCACAGCAGAGGCTTTGCTCCACGGTGGCTCCAAAGGAAGGGTGCTGCAGCAGCCCAGGCCTTCAGGCGTCTGATGTCCCTCCCCTGGGACTGGGGACAGCAGGCTCACCAGTGGGAGCTGGGTTCTGGTTGCGGTGCCAAGTTGCTAGGTGAAGGAGCTGCAAGAGGAGGTGAGCAGCCTGTGTAGCAGCCAGGAGGAGGAACAGGACATGGCAGAGTCTTCACAGAGACTCTGCAGAGCTGGGGACCATCCAAGCCCTGTACTGCAAAGGAGGGAAAACCTTGAGACTACCCTCACAGAAACAGTAGATTCAGACTCCCACAGGAGGGAAGGCTGGAAACCTCTTGCTTCTCTAGCAACACAAAAGGACTCCTTTTCCACCTGCAGCTCCACCATTGCAGAGCAGGTACTGAGAAGGAATGCATTCATGATGCCAGCTGAACCTGAGCCAGGCATTTCACACAAGGAAAAGGATAATGAAAGTTACCAGAGAATCCACCCTGTAAGGGACAGAGGCTCTCATTGACTTGGAGACATCACCAGGTTTATTTCTTGCTAGGTGCCCACATTCCAGATGCTGCTTTAGAACTTTCTTCAGAAAGTTGATTCAAAACTTTCAACTCAACACAGATGTGAGGAAGGCATAGCTAGACCTTGGAACTGAGGAGAGCAGATTTTGGCCTGTTCGAGGATCTGCTTGTCAGGATCCCAGGGAGACTGCCCTGGAAGGCAAAGGGATTCAAGGAGAGCTGCTTGATTTCCAAACCACAACCTCCTCAAAGCACATATAGCCTATTCCTATGAGCAGAAGGTAAAGCAAGCATGGCTGAAGGCCAGCACAGGTGAACAGAGAACTCCTCACCTAGCTCAAAGACAAAAAGGAAGGAGAAGGTACATGATAACCAGAATAAAGGGAGACATTGCTTCAGCACATAGGGAGGGAGTTAGAAAAGTCAGTGCTCAGCGGGAGGTGACACTAGCAAAGGATGTGAAAGACAGTAAGAGGAGCTTCTGTAAGTACCTTACCAGCAAAAGGAAGGGTAAGGAAAGTATGGTCCCACTGCTCGCAGAAGCAGAGGAGCTAGTGACACAGGACATGGAAGAGGCTGAGGTACTCATATTTTTTTGTCTTATTTTCACTGGTAAGGTTTGCCCTCAAGACCTCTCAGGTCCCCAAGCCTACTGGCTGTCTGTGGGAATAAAGCAGTAGGGGAAGGTGGAGTTACAGATCACCTAAACCAATTGGTTGTCCACAGATCCACGGGAGTAGATGGGCTGTGCTGAGGAAGCTAGCTGCGGTCAGTGCAAGACCGTCACTTCTGAAAGGACTTGGAGATGGGGGGGAGGTCACCTGATGACTGGGAAAAGGCAAGTATTTCACCCACCTGCAAAAAAGAGGGCCTAAGGAGTTACATACCAGTCAGCTTCACCTCAGCCCCCAGAAAACTTAAGGAGCAAATACTCCCAGAAGACACTTTCAGACACGTGAAGCTGATTGGGAACACCCAGCTAGATCTACCAGAAGAAAAGGGTACCTGATCTACCACACTGAGACAACTGCCTGTGTGAATAAGGGGGTAGCAGTGGTTCTTGTATACCTTGACTTTAGGAAGGCTTTTGACAATGAGCTCCTGTAACTTCCTTACAGCTAAGAACATCAGAGAGCTATAGGCCAGATAAATGTACTAGGTAGGCTGAAAGTTGTATGGATCCTGTTGTACAAAGAACTGGGATCCGTGGTATGGAATCCAGTGGGTGGCCATTTACTAGTGGCAACGCTCACAGGTTGGTGCTGGGGCCAACACAATTTAGGGTCTTTAATGACAATCTAGATACAGGGATTGAGCCAGTCTACAGACAATACCAAGGTCAGGAGGGCTGTTGATACACTGGAGAGCAGGGCTGCTATTCAGAGGGACCTAGACAGGGTGGACTCATGGGCTGACAGAAACCTCTAAGCTAAAGGCAAAAGCAAAGACCTGCACCTGAGATGGAGTAACACCATGCACCAGTACAGGCTGGGGCAGAACTGGTTAGAAAGTAGCTTTGCAGAAAAGGACACAGGTTCCCAGTAGGTAACAGGCTGAACATGAACTGGCAGTGTGCCTCTGCAGCAAAGACAACCACAGCGTAGTAGAGCGTACTAACAAGAATGTAATCAACAGTTTGGGGGAAGTGACTGTTTCTGGGTATTCAGCACCTGGGAGATTACAGCTAGAGTGCTGGGTTCAATTTTGCACTTCCCAGTAAGAGAAACACACTCACACACTGGATTCAGTTTAGTAGTGGACTACCAAGCTGCCTAGGCACTCAGAGAGGAGAACCAGAGGCTTAGAGAGGAGAAACTGAGAACTAGATTTCTTCCAGATTAAAACCAAAGCAAGCCAGGGGGAGGCAGAGTGATTGTTGTGATCTTGCTGTTGACTTCAACTACCTAATGGAAGAGCATAGCAGCAATAGCACCAGACTCTTCTCCGAAGAGCACAGTGGTAGGACAAGAGGTTGCAACACAGGAGATAACAATTAGCTCTAAGAAATAACCTTTTTATTTATTTTTTTTTTTTTTTGGTCATCAAGGTGGTCAAACACTGGAGCAGATGCTGAGAGGGGTTGTGGAATCTCTATCCTTGGCGATGGTCAAAACTTAACTGGATGCAACCCTGAGCACTCTGTTCCAACTGGACCTGCTTTGAGCAGGAGGTTGGACCAGATGGTCCCTGGAAGTCCCTTCCAGCCTGTGTGATTCTGCAATTGTGTTACCATACACTACACTCCCCAAAGAGTTAAAAAGGCAACACGGTCATTATTTACATCTTTAGTTATTGTTGTATCCTAAGAAATGCACCAGTTATTTTGATACAAAGCATTTTTCCTCCTTGACTAACAGACTTTTTCAAGATACTTGTTTCCCAGATGGTTTTTTTGTTGTGGTTTTTTTTTTTTTAATTTAAAAAAAATACACAAAAAATACAGTTACTAAAACACCAACAGAACTTACACACTGCATTGTCCATGGAGCAGCAAACACGATTGGATCCTAAAAGTAGTCTGAGAAACTCAGTCAAGAACTACTGGCTGGTCATCTCCACCTGCCTGAAGCTTAAGCTTCTTCGCTTTTAAGTCAGAACCAGAGTTAGGCCGTTTACGATCCTGGGACTTCTTCACTGTTGAATCTTGGACAGTCTTTGAAATAGTCTGAGCATTTTCTCTGCTTCCTTTTGAATTGGAAGATTGAGATGGTCCGTCCTGTAGGTTATAAACAATTATATTAAAACTCTAAAATTGTTTTCCTTCTTTTTCAGTGTTCCCATACAAGAAAGGAGATCACAGAATCACAGAATATCAGGGACTGGAAGGGACCTTGAAAGATCATCTAGTCCAATCCCCCTGCCAGAGCTGGAACACCTAGGATAATATGATCTATAATAGATAATATGATCTATTTTAAATCCTGTTGATTGCATTACTATTGAGCGGATACCTGTTAGATAACTTAAACTATAATTGAAAAGGTATCTATATGGTAGGTCAGTACAGATGTAAATACCTTGTAAAGACATTTCTTGCTGGTTATCCCTTGTATAGTGATGACATGTGCCTCATTTTTCAGCAAACTTGCTTTCGGTCCTATCTTCAGGTAGGATATTGTAGCAAAAGCCGTGAAGCTGAAGTCTTCCCTGCATAATTTAAATCAGTGTTACAACAGAAGGCTGGAAACAGAAAGGCCGAGACCATGCAGGGGAGCATTAACCCTTCTGATGGATGTTCCAAATAGCAGCTTAATTCTGCTTTATCTATTCAAATGGCTAGTTACTTAATTTAGAGCGAGTCTGGCCAACCCTTATCTTAGTTAAGTTTGTGGACCTTCACATACACACACACGTCCATCTGTTGGAATACATGGAGGAAAGTGAAAAAAGATGTAACAGAATCATCTGCTCACCCTCATAGAGTGTAAAACGTCAGCTGTATGAATAGGTGCCAAAAATAAATTTAAGACAAACATAAAAGGATTAAATACTCGATTTGTAGATATTATTGGAACTTCTAAAACTACATGAAAAGACGAACCCACACACCCTACAGGCAGCCAGGTTACAGGAGAAGCACTGTTGTTATTTTCACTATGCTCTCTTAAAATTTCCGAGTACCACTTTCAATGTGGAAAGCCAGCCCATCCTGACTTAGACTTCACCCCATTTGCTTTGCTAACCATGGAATGTAAATGCTCTCTGTATAAGCAGATTTCTCCAAAATGAAGCTTACTGCATACTGCAGATTTAAAGGTTCCACCTGAATACAGAAGACCCCAGCTTTTTAGATCTGCATGAGATACAGCATTTCAAATGTTCCTCCAACTTCTGTTTTAACATTTTGAAGTAGAAATATAGTGATCTTTTGAGGTTTTTAAAATACATTAAATGCATCTGAAATAAAGGCTAAAAATGAGACTACAGAATGTATCCTATCCATTAACACTACACAGAAGTAACATGAGACTGCAGAAAAATGACTACTAGATGTAAAACAACAATAACAACAAAAAGCAGTTATCTTACATACTTCAGATACTGCTGCAGCAGTAAATGGGCAATAATCCTCTCCAGCTCCTCTCGTGGGTGCTTTGGTGGAGTAACTTCAGCCACCCTGAGTTTTGATACACCTTTCCCAGACCACGCATCAATTAATTTCAGTGGGGTGAGTTTCTCACTCATGTTTTCAGCTTGCTCAAGTATCTTGATTAGATCCCTGCAGTATCCTGTTATATCCATTTTCTCACATGCTACAAATAAAAGTGAAGTAAGTTACTGATAGTTATTTAGATAGTAACCACATATACAGTAGGTGTATACATACATACGCACTTCTATATATTTATAGGTATTTCTATAAATAGATATCTGTGCCATATAATAGCCATGCTTTTTTGTTCATTTGTTTTTAAACTATACTTAAAAAATACAGCTGTAACTTTCCATCCATCAAATTAGCATATATTTGTACACAAACTTAAGATTCATCTTTCTACTGCATTATTAAAACTCCAATCCTGCAAGCATTTTTACACCTATTTAAAGCTTCAAACCACACAAATTCTTTCAAGGAAGCATTTATAAAGCACAAAATTTGTGAAGTAGCTCCTGTGTTACTCTGCAACTGGGTTCCTTTTCCTCACCCGTAACAATTGTTATGGAAAGATTAAAGAGCAAAGAGGAATTGAAGAATATAAGTGAGACATTTCTTCTCTCAAAAAGTTGACAGACAAAATGAGACAGAAAAAAAGAGTAATAATTTCATTATACAAGTTCACTTCATCATGAATAATTATTCCGAGCACTAACACATCCATGTAGCACATAATGGTCATGCTTCTACCACATGATCAGATCATGGCATAGAATTACCCCCAACTGCCTCCTCGAATACTAAGAATTAAGTACTGAAAAACTAGTACTACTGCTAGGTTTCCTGAGACCTTGCTTGTATGTCAGAAGGCCCTTGGGGGTAAAGCAGCAGTGAACAGGACTTCTGTAAATCTTGGGTAGGAGCCAGCTCCATACTTAACCTCTGATCCTGGTATAAATTTCAACTAAGCCCCATTTCCAACTAGAAGGTAACAAGATATTGTTACTTGCCTGATTTTGTAAAACAGCTTTATCATATTGATATAACTAACTGTAAAGAAAAAAAGAAGTCAAATATCTTTGTTTTGTCTACTTTATTTCCTTGTGTAGTTTGGGGTGGGGTGGGGGGGAGAGACCAGCTATGAGCACAATTTTGAATACAGAATTGTTCCTAAGATTTTTAAGTGCTGATCACTACATTATCCGAATGCTTCACAACAAATAGGAGGTACAAGGAGATGGTATTTTCCACATATTACAGTGCACCTGGTCCTCAAACAAATTCAAGGTTTTATGTGTCCAGTTAGTAATTCTCAAGACAAACTGTTTCTTGGCTCTCTTTTCAGAGCTTTTAGCTTTGTATGAGACTTCCTATGTCTAAACCAGAGTGCTCACTTAGATGCAATTGATAGGTTGTGCATCTTCAGAGACTTACAGCTTTCTGGATGAGTACCAAGATGACAGTTAAAGCAGCCAATGATCACCCACGAAAGCATAGTTTAAACTAGCTGCTCAACACTGCCAAAGAAGTTTGTGGGCAAAGCAGCAAAAGAACTTATGTCCCAGAAATGCATTCTACTGAAACCATCCTCCTTTACCACGTGGCAGGCCCTGTTTCAGCTCATCTCCCAAGTTCCCTCAACGTCTCACCCACATGCCTTCCCTCTTATGATCCCAACTTTGTTCTGAAGGAAGAGCACGCACTAGACAGACATTCTGCTGTTTGGGCTAACACACAGCAAAATCCTGAATTAGCATGCTCAGTTGTTCCGCACAAACTGTCAGGCAGAGTCCTGACACAGGCAGGTCTCATGAGCACATAGCACTGAAATCCTCAGAGGCTTCACCAGGCAAGTTGTGAAAGGACATGTGCAAACTGGGCCTTCTCAGAGCCTAAGTGTGAACAGTTTGGCAGGCAGAGAGCAAGAGGTTCCTCCTCAAAAGAAAGAGAAAGCTTTCACACCCCAAAAGAAAATCCTGAAACAAAACCCAACACGTACCAGAATCTTTTTAAAAGCAGGGTAAGCCAATCTTGCCCTTGCCTCAGAGCTTCATTGGCTGAGCCCGAAAGATATTGAACCCCAGGCAAAAAGCCAAACCAGGAAGAGTCCCACTAAACACCCTGAATCTGGCAAAACTAAGCCACCAAAAACTAATGTTTATAAGAAAAGAACCTTGGAAGCAGGCAGTATTATTAGCACACTTCACAGAAGGTGTTCACAGTTTGTCTAAACTAGGTATTTCTTTAAAGCAACCTTCTTCATGTTCTCTGTCCTTGATTAAAAAAACCAATTAACTTACAGTTCTCTCTACAGCAGTTATCACACATTTTGTTGCAGTTTGCAGAATCCCATACTTCATCAAAATGACGGGCTATGAGGACCCGGCGACACCTGGAAGAATGGAGAGCGAAGAGGGAACTATAGAACATAAATGTATACACCTGTGTCAAATCAGGAAAGAAGGTCCTCTGGGTCAGCTCACACCTCAAAACAAGCATGAAGAATTATCTCAGGGAAAATCAGGAAACAAACCCTGCAATACAGGATTCCCTGTCGGTTATGCTAATAGGAGTAACTAGCAGCTTTCAGCAGTACTGAACACTGCTGTAGGATAAGTTTGGTTAAATCAAAATAAGTTTAACCTGCAATTCCAACAGAATGAAAAATCTTAAGAATATGAACTAATTCTTAGAGTGTGGCCAACAAAGGCTATACTGAAGACACGAATTGTCCACAACATAGATACAAGTGTTTTCTGTGAAGAATTCAACACAGCTCAGCAGAGTGGGATGCAGATTACACTATGGGCCATGAAACACTGGTACCTTAGAGTAAAAAACCAAAGCACTGCAGTATTTGCTCCAAATGGGATTTGAAATACAAACACTGTTTGTTGACAGATATTTTATCTCAACATAACTGCTTCCAGAACTTCATCCTGAAGCTGGCAAGCATCTGACCAACATTTAGTTGTGTGCAAGAGGACACATACTAAGCAGCCAAACCACAATATACAAACTCCTGACTGCTACAATGGTAGTGTTTCTGTAGCGTGGTGGGGGGTTTTTGTTTGTTTTGCTGTTGTTTTTGTTGGGATTTTTGTTTAGTGTGTTGGTTTTTTTTTCTAAACACCCTCTAAAAAACCCCCTAAAAATTAGCCTATTTTAAAACTATTTAAAAACTAAGCAGCCAAGCCACCACAGTAACTTACTTATTCATATTCTGGCAGTAAGACACCATATCATACAGCTTCTCTTGCCCTACGTTTTCCATCACTACCATTGAGCTGATTCTGAATATATCTCCAAAACCATAATACAAAATGCAGTCAGCTTTTTGGTCATCTCTACCTGCAATACATTAATATAAAAACAAATAATTAGACTTTAAACTTCAGCAGTGATTTACTTTAAGAATAGCATTTTTTGGCACAAATTCCACTCTTATCTGTATGGGCTTCTTGCAGCCCCTATATAGGGAGTGCAGGACTGTAACAGTATCAAGCAAAACATTTTAGCCAAGAGAAGAAAGCGCGATAGAGACTAGAAATAAAATAGGACAGTCTTCTACAACTACAAAATCAGGCAAACTAGAAATACTACACAATGGAGATTTTGACTCAACAACTGAAAAAATATTCATGTCATAGAGAAAGTCAGTGAAATCACCATCTTCTCACCCAAACACCTTGCAGAAAATCTGAGCCAAATACGTCTTGAAACCTAATTCTTATTTGATTTAAAGGCTTTGTGAGCTTCAAATATCTTAATAGGTATTAATGGTAATAAATAAAGAATTAGGTATTGTTTTAAGAAAACCTTCCATTTAAAAACAACTGTGCTTTCTATAACTGAATTTAGACCATCTCTTCCTTCCCATTGCCCACCCTTTCCAGCAGTGTGATGATGGGTACCCTCCTGCTGTCTAAAGAGCAGAAAAAGTCCACACCCCCTATTTAAAAAAAGCAGAAGTAGCATATAACAGAAAGGAACTACTTTACTTGGATGGGCAGTCAAGGGGAAAAAAGGAAGATTTCATAAGCTAGGTATTATGTTCAGACAAATGAGTAGCAGTGCTTAATTAATTCACCACTGAGAAGAATCTCATTTAAATTGAGTTATGAAAAAGAAATACACAAAAGCTTGCTCTAATTATCCCAAGTTGATAAACATCATGAAATAACTATTTTAGCACCTATATGTCCCTTGTCTCTAGCGTAAATAGATGCAAATGCCCACAAACTTTGGGGACTGTTGCATTTTTAGGCAAGCATCAAGGCCGATATCTATCATACAGGCCTAGTTAAAATCTCAAGCAATTTCCCCTCAGGGTCTTTAAAAAACTTTCTTCCAGACAGATTCAGATCTGTCTTTGAAGGATAATGCATAAGGTCAAAAAACCCCAAAGCAAAGCAAAACACCACAAAATGTTTTTTTTAAGCTGTAATAGCTATTTAGTGCTGCGATACACTGATCAATCCTTAAAATTCCTTGCTCCAGGCTCCTAGTCCTACTTGTATCTTTGTGGCCACTGAAATTAACACAGTAATTACACATCACCTAGAGACATGTCGAGCAAGTCATGCATCCCAGCTGCTCTGTAAAGGAAAATATAAATCCTTTCTGTAACATATATCTAATCAGTCAATGTCATGTCATGAAATTATTCTGGTAAGCCACAGATGTCACAAAAGTCAAATCACTAAAAAAACCCCACCAAGCAAAAGGCTAGGTACTCTGTTATTCTTTGCTACACTGCAGTAGAGAGGCCTAAAATCATTAATGTTAGTATGATTTGCTTTAAAGCCTCTTTGCAGAGGCAAAATGGTATTATACACTTTAGAATGTGCCTCAAAGACAAGACAAATGACTGAAATTGAAGTATAATGTTATTGGTTTAACAGATGTAAATGGCTACTTTGCAAAAGCCATTTCCTACAATACCTGCACGTCCACTCTCTTGGTAGTAGTTCTCCATGGATTTGCTCATAGAATGATGAATTACAAACCTCACGTCAGGTTTATCAATTCCCATGCCAAAAGCAACAGTCGCCACTACAACCTAAAACAAGATTAAGAAACCATCAAGGTACCAAAACACAATTTAGTTAAATTGAGATATAAGTGTACGAAAAGTATCTACTTTACCTGGATTTGATTCGCTGCCCACCCTTTATGAACTTTGGTCTTATGTTTAGCATCCATGTTTGCATGGTAAGTCCCTGCCTTAATTCCTAGTTTCTGCAAACTCATAGTAACTTGTTCAGAATCCTTCTGAGAAAAACAGTAAACAATTCCTGCAAAAAAGTGAAACATGTCTTATTGTCATGTCTTTAAAAAGTACTTAAAAACAACTTTGAAAGTTCTATTAGCTTAAAGATAACTGATAAAGCCAGTAAACAATCTCTGTGCCTATCCAGTCTGCAGTATTGATAGCCATGAATAAAACTTCAATTAGCAGCTTTGACTCAGAAGCTAAAGAGAAAACATGGGTGGCAATCCACATAGCCACGGAAGTATTCTGTTAATGTTCACAAAAGACAATGATTATTGATGCTTACGTAAAGGGGTGCTGTTCCTTATGCCATCTATGATATCTCACCTGAGGTTTCAGATAAATCTGCTTTTTGTCATTAGTCAGTCTGTGCTAAGTCAAGGATTACACACAGACCCACGCAATTTGTGATCCTCCTAGAACAGTCTGTACTCAGGGAGCTGCTCAGCACCGCCACAGAGATCACCAGGAGAGACAGGGACAGACTACTGCTCCAGAAATTGGGGTTCTGTTGCCTTTGTAATATAGCCCTCCTCTTTATTTGCAGTACATAATTTATTGATTCACAAAGTCCAACTTTTACAGTTCTGCGTTCATCACAAAAGTGCAATTCACCCCACCACATCCCTACTTTGGGCACTGAATAAAAAATTAATCTTATGATGAAAAACATTAATCTTATGATGAAACATAAAAAAGTAATGTTAAAGACAGTAACTAACTCAACAGATCGATAGTAAATGGCATGTGTGATTTAAGAACAGAGATAACATTGTTTTTACAATCTTAACAATTGCTATTATTCTTATCTGTGTAACCATTGTTCCATTTACATCACATCATTGTATTTCAATACTTCAGAAAATATAAGTAAACTGTAAAGACACTGAAGTGCTAATTACTCGACAAAGTAATTACTCAAGGTATGGATCTTACTAAATGTCATTTCTTTTAATACTGCATACTTAATACATGGTGAAAGTAAAATTTCTCTACACATTTCAGGAGCACTTGAAAACATCCCTGTAATGCTGTAGATAATAACGTTTTAAAAAAAAAACCAAAAAACAATCAACTTTTTACCTGAAAGACCTTTGTATCTTCCATTAATCATCTTAACTATGTCCTCAATGAAATCTTCATTATTTGAAGGCTTATGCCGAACCTCAAAAATATAATAAACACATGCCAAAGTTCTTCAAGTGGGCACACAATCTGTCAAACAATCCTATTATTCTACTTCTTCCAGTACAATGAACACTATTCTGCCATTTAACAAAACTGACTAGATTCTCTTTGTGTAGCCAGATTACATCTCAAAAGTCCATAGGAGAAAAAAACCCACAAAGTGCACTGGTGTTTCCATGAGGAACAATAAGAGAAGCTGTGGTCAAACTGAAAACACAAAAATTCCCTATTTTTTTCAATCATATGACCTGTTTTCCAACAATCTTGAAGCAGCCTGATCCTCTTACATACCTCTTCCCTCTACACAGCCCTATCTACTAAGCCTTGTTCACAAAGAAGGAGCAGCCCAAGTTCCTCTGCAGATGACAGTAAGTTCAGCAAGATGAACTTATGAAAGAACACCATCATTTAGTTAAAAAGTTATTTGTTATTAAAATGTGTAATTGAAAATCTAGTCTAAAATTAATCAACAGATTACAGAAGATAATATGACTGTGGTGCAGTCAGAAAAACAGATAATAATACATACCTCATAGTAAAGATTGGGACGGTTGAAAGATGCAGTAAAGGTAATGCACTTCTGAACATGCAAAATTTTCTGAGCATCCTTTAAAACATGATTTGTAGCAGTTGCTGTCAATCCAATCAAGGGAGCATTGGGAAACTGTCTTTTCAAGATACCAAGAGACTTGTAATCTAAGTCAAAAAAAATTGCAAAGCAAAAGATTTCTCACAGCAGATCCAAAGTTAAAAAAGATATTAATGTAGATAGGATTCAATGAAGTAATACTGCAATAAATGTTATTACTGATCAATTTACCACAGAACTAATTTATACCTCCAAATGAAGTAATAAAAAGGTTGCCTTTATCAAAATAGATGCTTTCTCTTCTAACCAAATTTTTAAAAAGCAGCCACAACTCAGAAGGCAAAACATACTGAAATAAAAGTTGATAAAAAGTTAGAAAAATATAAGTGGTATCACATTAACCAACATTCAGGTTATTTTGCAGGTCTGTTTCTATTAACAGCTTTTCAGCAAACACAGCTTTGCTAGTTAAGCAAGTTCTGGGATATAGATACCTAGGCCAGACCGTACTAAGGAAAGATTGTAAAGACTCAGTGCTGACAATCACTTGCTGCCTTACAACAGCAATGCAGCCAGAGGTATATATCCAAATGCCACACGGCCTGTTTAACTGGGATGGCTCTTTGCTCAGCCACCACTTTCTAACAAAACTGCAAAGGCTGACTTTACCATTACTACTGCTTCAATTCAGATGTTCTTTTCAAAGGCAAAGAAATCGCAAGCAGTAACCAACAGTCTTCTACAACTAACAAGACAGGAAAGAAATTGAAGCACAATTTCTTTCCCTGCAAGCCAAGGGCCTTTGTTTCAATTTGCTTTAGAAGTGATTAAAATACATCTCATGAATTTACAAAATGCTCTGCCCCTGTCACCCAGGGAGCAGTGTGCAAAATTACACTTTTTCATGTAGCAGTAGATTAAAGATCACTGTACTGTAAATATTAAAGATAGCAGCCAAAAACTTTTATTGAGCTCCAATTACAGTAAACAGATTTAGGAGTTTTTCAAAATACTGACAGCAAAATGCACATTGGAGTCCCCCCCATTTGCATGAACTTAGCTTCTGGACAAGGATATAGTCATTTGTGAATTCAATTTAAAGCCCTTAAGCTAACACAGGTACTTGCCATATGCTAACTATTTACTTAACACATGAAGAAGGCACCTGGCTTTATTTCAAGCCTGCCTCATTATTGATGACTCAGTAACATTGCAAACTGGATTTCCAATGAACATACCAGGCCTGAAGTCATGGCCCCATTGACTGCAGCAATGGACCTCATCTACAGCAATGCGAGCAAGGCATCCTGCTTGATAAGCTTTCTCTAGC
Organism: Nycticryphes semicollaris; assembly: GCA_013400055.1. Classification (NCBI taxonomy): domain Eukaryota; kingdom Metazoa; phylum Chordata; class Aves; order Charadriiformes; family Rostratulidae; genus Nycticryphes; species Nycticryphes semicollaris. The sequence continues at coordinate 1,426,476 of VXBJ01003747.1, read as the reverse complement.
TTTGACATGAACATTTTGCTTTTTGCAATCTTCTCCGGGGTCACGTAAATGAGCTTCAGTTGTGAATTTCTGTTCAGCATTTCGGTGTGAACCCACTTCACATGTTCCTGTTCAAAACAAACACAGAAATCAGGGGCTAACATACTGAACATTCCTTAGTGTTAAGGTTCTGAAGATGTAATTAACAATTCAAAAGGAGTAATTAACAGAGACTGATAAACTGTTACATAGTATTTCCTGTAAGTCTCTATATAGTATATCACTGTATATTCTATTATTAATATATTATAATATTTTATATTATTATATTACTGTAATTTACTGTAAGTCTTTGCAGAAGATCATTAGATACAAAATGTCAATTTTAATATTGGAAAATCTGTCATGGAATTTTGGTAAAGTTGAATATTTGTCTTAACTTCATCACGTGGCATCAGTATTTTCCGAATAAACACAATACATGCATGTACCAAACACACCTGTGGTATAACAAGTGTAAAATAATTTATTATGCAAAATTGTAATCTTCATTACTGAGTGTTCAGTGCACTCTACCTCCAAGCAGGCTCCAAGTTTGGCACACTGCATCAAGCCACTAACTAACCAAATCCAGTGCCACGTGCAAGTTAATGACCATGGCCTCCTGGCAGTCAGGAATAGATACTGCACTGTAAAAAGCAATTGACTAATGACAGACTGGGAAATAAGGTGCTTCTCAGACTCTGGATCAACAAGCCTACCATCCTTAAATAAGACAAATAATTATATGCACTGCTCAACGTGTTACTATGGGACAAAAAGTACCTACTTCGATATTCTAGAAACTGTGTAAAAATAAACAGCAGACATCAGCCACAGATACTTCACATCCTCTAAATAGTCCCATGAAATCTGTGTATTCCATGAAAGGGTTAGCTTACATGTGTTTTTGTCATTAAATCAAGAACACAAGATCGCTCGCGCTGTCCACGTCACAGCATGTAGCTGGCAAGATACTGCTGACAAAATAGCATTAGCTGATAAAACTGCCCTTCATTCAGTATTCATGTAACGGGCAGAGGCAATACACTGGCACATACACCACAAAAGCCACAACGACTTGGCAGTTAAACATACCTTACTGCTTGAGGCGTTTAATAAAGCTGCAGAAATACCAAGCTGTTCCAAAACCATGAGCTGATCTTCCATAAGGGATATCAAAGGACATATCACGAGTGTGAAACCTGTAACAATCCATCATTGGGCAAAGTGAACAGTTCAGATGTCAGAAATACCTCCTCTAACACTTGTTATTAATGCATCGGCCTTGTTCTGAAGGAAATGCAAACATGAGCATAAGCTGCACACACAGTATCAGATTCCCCTCTCAGATGGCTGATAAGTGACTGCCAGGTCACACAGGGATAATTCTGACCAACTGCCTGTTACACGCCCCATCTCTTTGAATATAGACCACAAACAACTGAGCTGCAACAAGTGGAGTATAAGAACTAATACACAAAACAAAGCAAGCTGGATTCACATCTGTGCTGTGAGGTGCTAATTTACCACACAAATAAGCAATGCTAGGTATTGGTAAATTTGGTCTTTGTAAATAAGTAAACTTTGATGTAATTGGATGGGTTATTTAAAAAAAAAAAAAAAAAAAAAAACAAAAACCTTAGAAACTAGAACTGGATACTTACATTTAAAAAATTAATACACAAAGTCTCTCCTAAATAATCTGAAGCTAAAACTTTAGAGTGGAATAGAAAAACAACAGATATCCATACTTTAATAATTTAAAGTCTGTATATTCAATTAAAAGGGAATGAAAAAAAATAGTGAAAATTTTTTCTAAATGTGTTTTAATACATTTTTCAGTGTTTAATAACATGACATATTGAGAGGATCCTAGATAAATTATATCTATATCACATCTAAAAGGCACATTTATTTTGAAGTTTATTTTCTTTGAAGGAGCAATAGAAAGTAAGAGAGCAAAGCAAATATTTCTAATAAATATTTCTCTCATATCTTTGCTCTTTTTCTCCCCATATTGTGACATTAGACAGCAATATAATGTTCATTCTCCAAATAACTGTAAAGGGGAGAAAAAGAATCCAATTGTTTACACATAGCCTTTTCTTCCCTTACATACCATCAGAACAAACAGCTGGTAACTGATAGCAAAGGCTCTTTCCACCACCTGTAGGCATGACAAGAAATATGTCCTTTCCTGCCATTGCAGCATTTACTGTTTCAAGTTGCAAGGACCTAAACTTCTGGAGTTTAAACTTGCTCTGCAGTGCACTTTTTATCTTCTCATACCATGGAAAATCTGTTACAGGACAAAAAAAAAAAAACAAAAAAAAAAAAAACCACATTTCATAAACAGGTTTGTTCAAATATTAGAAGGGAGGGCAATCACAAATACAATAATTAAATCTGAAAGCAATGCTGTTTTACATCTGGAAGAGTGTTCAAAGATTCAAAAATGGCACACAAGAAGCTACACACAACCCAAGTCTGTATAAACCAATTTCTAAGGTGGACCTTTGAAAACCCCACGAAATGTAAACATAATCCACCTCCAGACTAAAGGCTCTCATTGGGATGAAGAAGAAAAAGCAGATGAAGAACTTCAAAGTGCTAATGATCAAGTTAACGGAGCAGTCCAAAATTAAATGGAAATGAGAAGCCCACCTTGAAAATAAATCTAACCAGACATTGAGCCCTACAGTGATCTCACTAAGTTGCCCAAATGCTTTCCTCATACAAATGCAGTAATTACAAATAAGATAATGAGGGCAGGGCTACCATTTTTTCCATATATTCCAGAAATAATAAACATAAATAAAAAAGGGAGGGGTTATACCACATGCAGTGCAAGAATTAACTCTGGGACTTGAGGTGACATTGCTTCCTAATTGCTACACAGAGCACAGCCAAGATCCAACGCTCTCTGAAATCAAGAAAAACCTACCACTGACTTAAAGAGTGCAAGATTGTCATTATCAAATCCTGAAAAGATCCAGAATATTTTTTTTAGAATAGAAATAAACAGGGAATCTAAGTCCCAGGTTTACTTTGGGATTCTTAGAGCAAATGCAAATCAAGTTGTAACTTTGCAACAAGAAAAAAATAAAAGTAGCTCTAATGGGTCATTCTTGTGATAATTTTCCCTTGAACAACTTAAGTACAAAATTAAATATGACAGCATCATTATCCAAACAAAACTCTGTGTGAACGTATTTTTCTCCTATTGAATTAGTTTACTTTTATGTTAGAATATTTGATTTTGACTCTGCAAACCTTTTTTGTTCCATGCCTCAGCTGATGTTTCAGTGTCTTTACTTCCACCTGCCTCCAAGTCTCCTGAGGACTGCTTTATCAGGTTCTTTACCCTCATCTTCTTTTCAAGGAGCTCCTGCTGTTTTTCCACAAGCTCCTGAATCTGCATCTCCACTGCTTGCAGCTCATTTTCAATGGAAACCAGTACCTCCTCTAGCACTGAAGGGAAAAGCAAAGTGAAGGCAGAATAGAGACTACAGTAACATGCTAATTCCTCTTTTAAATGATATTTTATTTAATTTGTTGATTTAGAATAGTCAAAATTAAACACAAACCAAAAGCAACTCAGAGAAACAGACAGCCTGACAGACCCACTGATAAGATTATAGCGTCTAATACTGTATATGCCATGTAAGAACACAGCAATGCATAACAATGTATTTCTTGCATTAGTAGGCTATAGGTATATGCAAGTATAATGTAAATGCTGATCTCTGATGAGAGATATGCAAGACTAACACTGCCTGTGTTGATTAATAGTGAAAAAAATATATCACAATTTAGTTTCCTCAAAATCAGTGCCTCTCCAAAGAGACACTTGAAATTGTTTTCTCTTCTGTGGATGTATGCCAAGCAGTGAAAAGTGTATTGCATCTGCCCTGATATTAAAGCCGCAGGCATTACAACAAAAATGAGTACTCCAGCCAATTCCAAGGTGAGCACAACATTAGAACATTTTTAATAGAAAGCACTTGCACATAAGAAGCAACATTAATCTTAGCAGGTAAAGGTCTTCTGAAGATGAAAATGGGGACATTAGCAAAAAGCTACATTTCACATACCCGGATCTCCCTCCTCTGCAGTACCAGAGGATCTGCTGAACCTCAACGTTTGGACACAGAGGACAAAAGCTTTTTGCTAACACAAGATATTCTACAGATCTGAAAAACCTGAATAAAATACTCCCCAAAAGCTTGGGTTACATAAGTGAATCTTTAGCAGGGATTTCCCTCTTTACATCCTAATATGTGAATAATGTATGAATTACAGATAGTGTTCTAGAATCCTGTCCCCAGGGTTTAAAAGAATAATTAACACATAACACCACAGCATGCCAGGCCTGTATTGCTATTTCAGAGCCAGGTCAGAAAATCTTAAGGAGAAATGTCCTCCTCAGCCTCACCCCACAAAATGAGAGGTTTTGGTCCAAACATATCAGATATTGTATCTACTATACTAGCAAAGCTTATGATACAGAAAAAGACATCCTCGTTACAAATGGCAAAAAATGGGGACATTTGTCTTCCTAAAAACTCACTGTTACTCAGTGTGAAAGAGTTGAAATGATCTTAAAATACTAATCATATTTTCAAAATATTGAAAACCAAGTAACTTCCTAGTTTTTAATCTAAGAAACAAAAAGTTATCCAGTTTGAACTTTTTCTTCAAATCTGAAGTATGACATAAGATCCCACAAGCTGAAGTATAGTAACATAGATCCCACAAATTCTTTTCTGCATATATTAAATTCATATAAATAAAATCATTGTGTCTGTTAGTTAACAGCAAAATTAATATATTGAATATGAATTTTGGATTACCTGCAACAGCCGCCATCTTTTGAGATTAGAGAATGTTACCCTTCGGAGATCTTATTTAACCAAGTTACCATCCCTAAGAACAAAATAAATTAAAAAAAAAAAAAGGAAAAAATTATTTCTTGAATAATCTTTCTAAACTTAGAAAAAATTAACTGCAAGAGATTAATCATTAATATAGAAGGTGTTAATATAAAAGTTTAAGTACAAATTCATTTAATCTGTCCATGTAAATATGCCAAACTAGATGACAACACACTTCTTCCCTTGTGCAAAAACGACAGATACTAACTCAAGTAATAGGAATTCACCGGCCTTCTAAATGAAACCAAGTTAATTTTGACCAATTAATAATTTTCTACAAAGAGGCATAGCCCATTATAGACCAGTCATTCACCCACCTACAAGCTATCTTTTTTTTTTTCCATCTCTGGCTATTTTACAGAATGATATTGTGCCCCTTAGAAAAGTAGACACCGTAACACCTAGAGGATTTCCTAGGAGGAAGTAGAAAGGTAATTTGGTTCACAGAACAGGGACTGGTTTTGACTAGGTCATCAGTGAGATGAACTTAGAATTCTATTTATTGGCTAATTTTTTAAACAACATTCTTTCTTGCATTATATGCTAACAACACAAAACTGAAAAAACTTTATATTCTCTCACCCTTGTTGGATTCTGAACTGTTTATTATATACATAGGACTCAAATTTGAGGGAAGGTGAAAGGAAACAAATTCAGCAGAATCTCACTATATGCTGATTCTAACATAACAAATATTTCAATGCATTCCTGTAAATGGGGGGGGAAATACATATCAAAAGGAACAAACAAATAAAACACTGGGTTTTTTTTCCAGAAGAGTTTATAATTTAAAAATAAGCTAAAGGCCCACACTTCAGAAAGAAGTTGATTATTGTGTAAGATAATTCAGTAGCATCCAGGTTACCCACATAATTTGAATTACTTAGTTCTGCCTTTATACCACCTGCCACTTGCACAAAGATATTTGGAAATACTAGTCTTCCCAAAGTACATAACTACTAGGGGCATCCAGAAAAATCAGTAGCTGTAGCAAACACTGTAAATGCAATACACTACTTCTACTCCCCCAGTAAACAGCCCTCACAAATATCATGAGGTTGACAGCTCAGGAAAAAAAAAAAAAAAAAAAAAAGAAAAGCTATTTTCTTATCCAAGGAGTGAGAAGGGAATGAAAATTGCCTATGAAAGTTCTCCTATATGCTGCTAAAGCTCCACAAGTCTTTGATTTAGCTCATCTTTCTAAAAGAAGTACCTCAGCATACCTTGTAATTGATTCTATACCACCACCACTGCCAGCAAAGACCCCAATTACCTTTTGATTTCTCAGAAATGAAGGTCCTAAGAAACTGAATAATGACAAACTCCTATCTTACAAGCCACAGTGGACAAAAGGCAAGTGGAAGCATCCTGCCCACTAGGCCAGTTTTACCCCACTGTAAAACCAGCTGAATTCCCGTGAAACCATCACATTACAGCCTCTTCTAAAGAGCAAACGAGCCGGGAAAAAAACAGGCCTCTAGGCAGATACACGCTGGCCATGCCTAGAGCAGACGGGCAAGTAATCAGTACCGCTTCCCACCCTGCAGAGATTAAATCAGCATCCCAGCACAGCAAGCTTTCTTACCCCACCTTCTATCCAGCCTCTCAACTAAAGCTCTTCAGTCCCGACTCCAAGAAGTGAGTGACGTTGACAAAGCATTATCGAGGCGCGCGCCCCCGCCCCGCCTCCCTGTTACCGGCGCGCCGGTCCCGCTGCTACTGCCCGCTCCCACCTGGACGGCCGGCCCTCAGACTCCGCCCCTTCCGTCTTTCCCACTGCCGGCTTCCCTCAGCCAATCGCCAAGAGAGGAGGGAGCACGAGGGTGATCACGCGCACCCCCTCTCCCCCAATCCGCAACGGGCCCCCGTGAGGCTCCCGTCTGCTGTCATGGAAGCAGTGAGGCGGGGCACCGGGACGGGAAGGGGCGCGAACAACGCAGCTGCTGATTGGCGCCTGGCCCTCCAATCGGCGCCCCCCTTTCACCCGGCGGCGAAGCGAAGGGGGCTGCGTGTTTCCGGAAGACGTGGCTATTGCAGTCGCCGCTGCTGTCGATTCTCCTCTGCCCGCCGCGCCCGTCGCCACCATGATCTCCCTCTCAGACACTCAGAGTAAGGGCTGCCGGTAGCCCGCGGTGGGAGGGGTCTGTGAGGCTGGGGCCCGCTGAACTGCGAGGCGGGGGCTGGGAAGGGGGACGGGACACTGGTAGCAGCCGAATGGCATGGGGCGGGCCTGGCTCGCCGGTCCCGGACCCTCGCCCTTTGTTCGCGCTCCCGCGGCGTGTCGGTTGCTGCGGTCGGGGCTCAGGCACCCGGTCTGGGCCGTTGTGGCGGAGCCCCCCTGTGGAGAGTTCGTCTCTTTCCTTAGCCCAGGCGCTCTGGCTTAACGCGGTGGGCGGGAGGCGGCGTTCGAGGTCTGGCTTGTGCAAATGAGGTAGGACCGGCGGCACGGCCGTGTCCCACCCCACGGCGGGCACCGGCTGGAAAGCAGCCGCGGATGGAAGCGGCAGGGCGCAGGCGGAGCTCGGTTGGCAGTGCCGCTTGGTTAGGGCTGTTCAACTCGCGCTGGCCTGGCCTCGGGTCTGGCGGCGGTACCGTGAGCTGCCGGGTGAAACGGAGAGAGGGGCGGGATGCTAGGCTACAGAGGGCCGAACCCTCGCAGGGGTGGCTCCCCGCTCCTAGGAGGGCACTGCCACTAGCGCCGCCGCCGTTTGAGTAGGGCTGTGGGTCCTTTTGTGTTGGCAAGGGTGACGGTGGTGAGAATGAATGAAATCTGAACGGTAAACAAAAGTAACAGTTAGGTGAAGTCTTCTAGTGTGCCTCCGTGTGGACATCGGTGGCTTGAAATCACTTATGATTATGTCGGTGGCCTTACTGCGTTTCTCTTAACTCGCTGTTATCACGGGGAAGATTTGCAGGTGACGCTGATGAGCTTTTAAGGTGAGGACCAGACAGTCTGAAGTGGAAAAAAAAGTACTTGTATGAGACTGTAGTTTTGGTCTCGTTGAAGAGAAATACCTGGACATAGAGATGTTGAAAAGGAAAATGGAGGAGTCAAAGGGGTTTGTAAAGAGATTAAACTACAAAGTATAGGAGAGTGTTAGGTCTTTGATTGAAATCAACATTTTGCATATGCTGCATTTCTGGTGTGGTTGCCATGAAAGGAAATAAGCCTGCTTCATAGGTACCATCATGTCACTTACGAAGCAGGGTAAGCATGAAAGATACAGAAAAGAAAGTTTAAAGAACTAAGTTTAACTGGAGAGCAGGATACTGGAAACAGGGGTATTGGAGAGCCCATCAAGACCAAGGATGAAGGCTGTCAGAAAAGCAGGTTTCCAGCATTCAAGGTTAATGACTTTCTGAGAACTTCAGATGCTGTTCTCTGTTACTGAGATGAGTACTAACCCTTGTGATTAAGTTTTAGGTTTCTGATTGATTAAACACTTGTGGGCTTTGTTTTTGCCTGTTGTTCTGTCCTCCTCTCCAGAGTATTCATTGGGGAAAAAAGAAAATATTGTTAAGAAAGATTAGATCTAATTCTGAAGATATTTCATCAGATATTTTTAAACTCACTGCTGTTTGGAAAATATGGAGTTTCCCATAGAGTCACTTGTAGAACAGTGTGATAAATACCCAGAGACACGCACTGTTAGTTGATGTTTGGACAGTTAAATTTGCAGCTGTAGTTGGGAACACTTTTTTAAATTATTCCTTGAATGATGTTACAAATCACTAGTAATTTCAAAAGAATGCAGTTAGTTTTTCCCCCAATTAATTTCAATACTAAAGTTACTGCTAGCAAAACAGTAATTAAAAATCTAAGCTTTTCATAACCTGTTATCTGCATTAGTTTTTTGACTTCTGAGAGCCTGTAGACCATTATTCCATTCTTATTTTGTATATAAAAGATGGAGGAAGTGCATTGTCTTCCTGGAACTTTCACAAGCAATGTATCTTAATTTTGAGTCTTAATATTTATTAGGCTGACTTGATACAGTGCTGCAGTACTCTTGCACAGCTTATGGTATTTCTGCAGAATCATGGATAAAGCATTGCTTCTTCCTGTCAGTAAATCATAATTTAAAAAAAATACAGAATATGCGTAACATGGCTAGTATGTGTTTCTGCACTTCTAGGCATTGAAATGTTGCATTTGAGTAATATGGGAAGGCTTTTCTAGTGCAGGGGGAAGTGTTTAAAGACACCCTCAATAAAAATTCGTAGTTCATTGTTGCAAAGATCACGTACAAAATGTCAATGTTTCTTTTTATCTTCTTCTAAGAGTGCTGCTGCTTCTAAGAATTTCCAAATTCTAATACGAATCCAGTCAGTAATATCTTCTGCTGAGATATTGGCAGCAGAGAATAATAGTCCTGGACTGCTCATGATCTTTTAGCAGTAATTTGGGAATGATGAGAATAGTAGTCCTTTTTTATTTTCTGTTCACTCCACTAACCAGAGGCTACAGTTGACTTCTAAAATGAATCTGAATCTGTTGTAGAAGTGATTACAAACATGTTTGAAGTGAATACAGAAGAAGTGTCAGAGTAGTAATTGCAGCAGCTGTTGGGAGTTGGCCTCTGCCTTCTTGCAAGATCCCTTCTTTGCCCTGTGTCTGTGGGAGGAATAAATACTCTCTTCCTATGATTGCGTATTTATCTTATTGGCAGCTGGTAATTCCTTTGGAGTCCTGCCTCCAAATGTTTTCCTTACAGAATACAGATTGTTTCTGCTCTTCTAAAGTAAAGAGTACTAGAGAAAAGGGCAGATTGCAATTGTTATATTGCCCTCAGTCAGCAGATTCATTCAAAATGCAACTTTCAATTCTATTTTTCATTGTACATAACTATTGAGAATGTCTTCACTAAACCAACTGTAGCAGGTCACTTAGTTTTAATTCTGGGTGGTTAAAATCCTCACAGCAAAAGTAAAAGTGACAGGTAACATTGTAGAACTACAGATTTAAGACCAGGTGGTCTTGCAACCTTGCTGAAAGATGAGCATTTGCAGAAGTTATGGAAGTTAAATGTTGCGGTAATAAATCTTTTTACCCTGAGCTGTTTTGAAATGTTTTTGCAATACCTAAATGGAAGCTCTGGAATAGGCAGAGTGATACTCCTTTACTCCAGAGCTCTTCAGGCAACAGTAAATGATCAAGTCGGTATGGTTAAGAGTAGCAGTGAAGGCTAAGGTAGCGTGGGTGGGGTTTCAGGTTAGACTATACAAAACTACTGGGAAAAGATATCCAAATATATATCTCCACGTACGGACACAAACAGAGCTGCCAGCCTGTCTGTAGTATTATGGCTAGTTTTGATAGCTGTTTTTATGTATCCTGTTTCCAAATTCTCTGAGCACGGGGTTAGCAATAATGTAAGGGTGAGTGCAGGGATGAATGCAAAGATATGTATTTTTTCCAGCCGTGTTGCTGCTGTTCCTGTTATTTCTCTCATATTGCGGTCTGTGTAAGAGTAGAAGGAAGGCCTTAGAGGTCTAATTTTAAACGTAGGATGTTGTATTTCTAAGTATGGTCTGCAAGATACCTCAAAAGCTGTTGTCAAATGGTAGCTGTAATCATAGCATGGCATTTCTAGCCCAGTTTCTCAGACAAAACTCCATCCTACTCTTGCATTCCTAGTGTTTCTTGAGCAACCTTTACAGATGAGCAGAATGGAAAAATACTGGTTTTGTAAACACTAGCAACTGGCTGGAGACCCACGGCAGTGTTTAATAGCACATGTGTAACTTGGAAAGAGCCTGCAGCATTGATCGGAGCTGTGTTCAACCCAGAAGTTAGGGGAAGTGGGCCTGCTATGCAAGATTATGGGAGGTGGAATGTGAGGTCTCGAAAAGATGGAAAGGACCAGGGTACTTGCATTATTGCAGTAAAGATAATGGGGAGAAGTTGTGAATGGATAAAAAAAGTTTCATTATCTGTTCACAAACCAATCCTTTTCTCCATACTAGCAGTAAATCAAAAGGGTTGTCTTTGCTGTTTGCATATAGCATGCATGCATTTTTATTGCATTCAATTTCAGTATATAGATCCAAATATGTACTTTTTTTGCCAAGCAGCTTCCAAAGATCTCCCTGTTATTAAAGTAATTTGGGTCCACAAGACTTATTGTATTTGTACACTCAGGAAACTTTTTAGGTCGTCATAAAATGGGCCGAGTTTTTCTCTAAGTTTAAAATATCTGTAGGTCGGACATACTAAGTTTTTCACCATTTTTATGCACAAGTTTTTCCTTGTATCATGTTTTAAGTGCTTAAATTTGTTTCTTTTTCAGAGATTGGAATGGGACTAACAGGCTTTGGAGTGTTTTTCCTTTTCTTTGGAATGATACTCTTCTTTGACAAAGCTCTTTTGGCTATTGGAAATGTAAGTGCCTGCTGTTTAGTCTTAGGTTCTGCACCGCTTAGCATTAAGTGTATGATATATTACAAATAAACTAAATATAGAATGATATTATCAATTAGAAACTGAATCACAAAACATACTGTGGCAATTTGGTGTAAAGGAAGAGTTATGCTCAGTGATGGGAGTGTATTGTTTCTACTGATTAAAGTTACAGCAGCTCACATCCACCTAAAGATCGTACCTGCAGGTCAGGTTTGCACTGTGTTGGTCAGACAAGAAGCAGCTTGTTCCACAGTTGTTATGCTGCTGAAAATAAGACTTTAGATTGGCTGTGATTACTAATGCTTTCATTTTTGTGACCTTGTAACATAAACTGTCAGATTTTAATATCTGTTTGGATAATTATAGAGAAGTGTGTAGCAAATATAGCACTGCTGTGCTTTATGAGGAAAGAAAGAAGTGAATTACCCATAGTCTGGGTTTGAAAGAGCCAGTTGCCCTTCACAGTAAAGAGATTTAATATCTTCAGTTTTTACCAAATCAACATTTTCACTTAAAGCAGGATAGAAAATAAATCCTAATTCTTCCCAATCTGAAGCAAATATAAAATGACAAGGTGTCTTCTGAATGTGATAAACTCTGTGCTTCTGCTTTTCTCAGCTTTGCCAGCCAAGAGCACAGCTTGGTTGAGGTTCACGTCCTCTTTTGCTGATGTCTTGAAGTCTGTGGTCAAAATGGATCAGTTTCATTCTCTGGCAGCAGAGCCAAATACTGAGATTCACAGGGGGGAAATTTAAACACATATATCTGAATGTGACTGTGTTAGTTGAAACATTGTTCTGAACCATCAATGAAGTGTATAGTGGAAGAGTAAAAAATAAAATAATGCTTATTTTTGAATAGGAGATTCTCTTTAGGGAAAATGATGAAAACATAGGTAGGAAGAGACAATGATAGACTATGAGCTAACCAAATATCATGCAAGAAAAGGTACTTTATCCTTATAGAAGTTAAAAAAAAAAAGTGATATAAAAAAGGAAAAAATATGCTAAAGAAGTGTTTTGTTTTTTTTAAATAACATACAAAACTTAAATTTCATCTCTATTCTTGACTAAAATCTGAGATACTATTCCCTTTTCAGCAAAAATATTGCCCAGATGTAAGCTTACAAGCTGAAATAATGACAAGTCCTGTTGCTAAAGGACACTGAAAGTGGTTGTAACTAGTTAGTACTAGTGTGATAATGTTGGGTCTGTACTGGAACTCGTAAACAGTTGAAAGACTATATACAGCAAAAAAAGCAACAAACCAAACACAAAACAAACAAAAAAAAATCCAAAACCCCACAATAAAAACAAATGAGATAACTGGTAATGCTCTTCTGCTGTTTTCCTATTTTGCTTTTGCTCTGTTCATTGGATCAGTACAAGCTGTTGAAGGTACCCACGGTCCAGAACGGAGGGGCTTTGGTAAAATATCTGTTCTCGGTTTTTAGGAACTCTTGCTGTCTGTTGTACTATGCTTTAGTGCTGCTGGTGGGTAATGATTGTACTTACAGGACAGATATAACTGTCATTATGTCTTTTTATGTGGTGTTTGTCAGACTACAAAGGTAGACTCTACTTTTTAAGCAGCTGTGGGAAAGTTTTGAATGCTAGCTGTAAATGCTTTAAGATGAATTTTATGCAAGAACATCACTAGTAAATTCCTTCTCGCAATCTATCCTTTGGTATTAAAAGTAGTCGTGCAAGAAGTGCAATCTAATTTTGCAGAATATAAATATATGTTTACATCCTAAACCTAGGAATACAATTACCTATTTTCTTTATTTGGTTGTTTTCTGTCATTTCTAGGTTTTATTTGTGGCTGGCTTGTCTTTTGTTATCGGTTTAGAAAGAACATTTAGATTCTTCTTTCAAAAACACAAAATGAAAGCAACGGGCTTTTTCCTGGGTGGTGTGCTCATAGTTCTCATTGGTTGGCCTTTAATAGGAATGATCCTTGAAATTTATGGATTCTTCCTATTATTCAGGTAAGACTTGTTTCAAAGTACCTTTCTTAATTGATGTATCTAGGAATAAGTGTATTTGCTTAGTGTTCCTGGGTTACAGCTGACAGAGCGGCAGCCTTCAAATGTTTGCTTTTGATAGATTTTTTTTTTTTTTTTTTTTTAAATAAAGTTGTTGATTTACATTTGCAAGAGGTGTAAAGTTGGTAAGTAGTTCTCCAAGACTCAGATCTGCTAATGTTTGAGGCATATACCAAACTGACTTTGGTAATGTTGTTTATGGCTAACCAAAGAATTGTAAAGCTTCAAAATACCTGGGACCCCAAGTTATTAGCAGTGCAAAGTTTGCGTATTTCCTCATAGAAAAGGTAACTTAGATACTAAGTATTTTGTGTGTGTGTGTGTGTGTGTGTGGAGTGTGTTCTTTAACAAATGAGGCAAAATACTTTGTTCCAAACATTCTAGGTTTGTAACCTTACTATTTCATTATTATGTAGCCCTGTGAAAACATAGTTTTGGTCCTGTTTCATTTATACTTGCACCCAGCAGTGTCAGAGCTGCTGGTTTTGGTTAGCGTTATCTGGACTGAGTTAAGGAAGCATGAAAACTCACATTTTTTTCAACAGCAATCTTGCTACATGTTGTAGCTTTCACAGCATATCATTTAACTTCTCCATAAATGCAATGCAATGGTGAAAGAATTTGCCTTATTACAACATGTATATCTGTATTTTTGTCTTTATATCCATGGTTGAAGTTCCATATTTCAGTATAGGAAAAAAATATGCTGAGAAATAAGGCTTTTAGTTGCTCTTGGATTGCTGTTCAGATGAAGACTGTTCTGTTAACGCTTATTAATCTTAACAGACCCCTGAAGTAATTTTTGAAAATGTCCAACTGCTAGCTAAATAATACAGTTCCTGTTAATCAAAATCAAACTGCTGTTCTCGTGGCCCTTTTTGTTTTTCTTCTTCCCTACTCAGTAAAATTGTATGTTAATCTTGTGTTTTGTATGTAAATTTTTACCTAAAATCTAATTTTAAATATTTTTGAAAAAATCTTAACTTGGCTTTTAATATACACTTCTTATTGTTCCACTCTGTATTACTCTGAACTCTATCACTGCATGGGTTTTGAAGATCACAGTGTATCACTGAATACATTATCTTGTGCGTAGCATTTCAGTTTAATCAGCCAGCACAAGGCAAGTGGAACGTGTTTCCAACCAAACACCCCTCCTTTTCTAGAAAGTTCTAGAAAGAATTATAAAATACTATGTCTGAGCAGGTATGGTTATGGATTATTTACTGGGGCTAGCAGGATTAAATAATGTTGAAGGGATTATAGGAGGTCAGTTGTTACCCACAGGTCACTAGGACTGTCCCTCAACCAGAAGAGTATCAACAAGGGCTAGATAATTCCAGGTGTGAATGTTTATCTGATTTGTTTTAATTTAGAACATCTCTAAACTGTCTTTTTCCTGAGCTTAATAGTTCTTAGAGTGTAAATATCTTGTTACAATGTTAGCTAGTTACAACTGCAAACAAAACTAGTTACTAGTTACAAAACCACTATCATAGGAACTTGTTGCTTTCTGAAGTTAAAAACTGAGCCTTTCCTTGAGCATCATTTCATATGATTCCTCAGGATCCAGCTGTTTGGCTGTGTAACAGAAAACTTCCCTGGTTATCATTGGTCATTGAATTACATAATTTTCTTGGGCCCAAGGAATACCAGACCGTGCACCTTTGGATCTCTTAGGGTGGTATGTTGTGAGGAGAGACATTTCTGTGTGTCCTAGTTATTCTAGTCATGTGGATTACTGGGACTTTTATATGGAAAACCTTTATATTTATCAAAAGCAATTTAGCAGTTCTAGTAACTTTTTCTACTCAGATTGTTATAAACCACTGTATTATACTTTTTTTCAGTCTTTTGATTTTTTTTTAGACCACTAAACCAGTTCCACAGGTGTTCAGATCCCTCTAGAACCTTTACTCATAGGTTGTTGTCTTACATGTCTAAGTGCTTGTAGTCACCTTTTGTACACCCTGTAGTAGTAATTGCAGAGGGCTTGCTGTACACATAGCAGCAATTAGATATTGGTGACCAAAAACACTTAAACAAGTGGCAGGATTGCAAAGATGATTACTTTCTTAAAGATGCATCTGACTGAAGAGAGAGACACAATTATTATTCTACTTGGATTTAAATCTAGAGAGTCTTTCCTTTCTTATCTCTCACATGTTTCCCATCAGTGCCTTAGCTTTTGCCATGTTTTCACGTGCTCAGATTACATGCAGTGGAGAAGGCTATTATGGGATAGTATCTCCTGTTGTACTCTAAGCAAGGCTCCAAAAGCAAATTATATTAGAGGGATCCAAAGATATGGCTACCAATATTATCCTGCTATACTGACTATTCCTTATTCTTGGTTTTACCAACTGTTTTAATCTGTTGTAAGAGGTTTGTGTGTCCTCCATCACAATTTGCTGGACCACTGAAATGGTCCGGTCTTTGGCAGGGGGTGGGGAAAGAAAATCTCTAGGAAAAGCTTGCTGGTATTTGTATTATCCAACAAATAGTTCTTACCAGTGTAGCGAAGAGGATGATGACTTGTGAAACTTCACTGTTTCTCTGTGGCTGAGGTTTCATTACACGTTAATCCTTATTCTATACCAGGAGTGTATAGCTCAACAAGAGTAAACTCAGATTGCCACCACCAGCTGAATTGCTGCAGGTGACTGCAAACAGCAGAGATAGTGTCACAGAAAACTTCTTTTCCTGCTGCAGAGATCAAGTGGATAGTACAGGGGGCTACATCACAGCAGCTATGTTTGGCAGTATCCTCTGGCTCATGAATCAAATCTCTGACTTTACATAAATCTGTGAAATAAGTGAATACATAACTCTCTCATGCTTAATTTTCTCTACTTAATGTAGATGACCATATATGGTTTCAAAGGGGATAACTCAGAATTAACTTCAGTTGTTTTTACACTGAGTATTGCAAGACTGTATTTCCTATAATGTGATAAGAAATTATCTCAAAATATGTATGGTAATTTTGAGAAATCAGTTGGGAACATCAGTTCTGTTGACCAAGTTGGGTTTTCTTTCTTTAGTTAATTTTTGAAAAGCTGATGAAGGTTGCCAGCTATGAAGAAAATTAAGTCAATTTAAAAAGATAGGTGTTTCTTTCCTGGTTTTCTCTCTTCTCTGCTGAGTGTATGTTGATGTGTTTGGTAAAATTAATGTCATGCTAACAAGCTACAAGATTTTATATAAATTTGGTTTTAAAAATACCTGCTATTTCTTTGTTTTATAGCAATATGAGAATAGTTTGATTAAAAAAACCTAATACAGTCTTCTGATATTCTTACCTAAAGGGGGTTCTTTCCTGTGGTTGTTGGCTTTATTAGAAGAGTTCCAGTTCTTGGATATCTCTTGAATTTACCCGGTATAAGCTCGGTAAGTGTTTGGTACTTTATGCAAAATTTGAAACTTGTACTGTTTTTTATTTCATTGTTATAGCCATAGTAGAAGTGCATCAGAAATAAAGCAAATATAATTTTAGAGTAGTGACTAGAGAGAGTGTATTCCTGTGTAGTTCTTGCACCATACAGGTCACCCTCAATCCCAGTGAGAGACTTCTAGATGTAAAGGGAACAAAAGGACACCTTTGCAGAAGCTGTTCCCACTCGTGTGTTGTGAAGTGGAAAGAGCCCTGGATTGTGACTCCGAACTCCTGCTTTGCTCCTGGCCCTAAGTGACCAGATAGATGAATCATACCACTGCTCTGTGCCTCTTCTCCTGTCTGTATGATGAGGAGGGCGCTCTTCTTCTTGGTGTAGTATTTGG
This sequence comes from Nycticryphes semicollaris, assembly GCA_013400055.1. Lineage (NCBI taxonomy): Eukaryota > Metazoa > Chordata > Aves > Charadriiformes > Rostratulidae > Nycticryphes > Nycticryphes semicollaris. The sequence continues at coordinate 1,409,291 of VXBJ01003747.1, read as the reverse complement.
ATATATTTATGAAAAGTGTCCCGTAAAAGTAAACAGTTTTAGTTGACTGTTAAGTTGAAGCTTGTATGGTGAATGCAGAAACTCTTGTGATGCATAGTCATTCATCACATGTATTTATTAAGGTCCACTGCATCAGGTTACATCTTGCTATTTACTGAGATTTGTAATTTTTTTAAATGCAGTTTTCCATTTCCTTGACTAAGTAACCAGAGATTTGAAGACATTTAACAGAAAGATGGTATCTAGGGTGTTTCAGTCAACTACTTTTACTGTGCTAATTTCTGTATGTATTTTGACACAAGCATTATCAACCCTAGTTTTGAAAGCAACAGTTTGAATAGCTGCTACTAAAAAATTAATAGGGGCTATAATTTAGATGTATACAGGCTGTTTTTTAAAAAAATGGTATTCAAGATCATCTGTTCCAATCCTACCGTTAGGCCAAGTTCTGGCTCATAATTCATGATCAATTGAATGTTTAAGTTTTCAATTGATCCTTCTTAGTCGTATTTAATTTGATCACAATGGGGTTAAATCTTGTTTTAAAAAGATACTTGTTAATGTTTTATTCAAAGCCTACGTAGGCTCAGAAGAGAATCCACAGTAATGGTCAGTTGAAATACCTTACTTGGTCTACTAATGCATGTGTGGCTGATACTGTATTGTTTTGTTTTAATCATTCAGCTGGCAGTGTTAACTGCATTCTTCTATTTCCTTTTTCATTCTGTTGCATTTTCATGTTGCACTGTTAATGTCCATATGAGAAAAACATGTCATGCAGAAACACAATTGCAATGTAAGATTTTTAATTTTCACAAACTTAATCATGAGACCTTGGTGAGTACTATTTTCTCTCATTTTCAGTTGCATACTAACTGTGCAAGTAGCAAGTAATATTTGAGAGTAAATTCACAGTGTATAAACATCATGCAGTTAAAACCTTTTTGTCTCCTCTTTTACAGCTTGTAGATAAAGTTGGAGAAAGCAACAACATGGTATAACGACAAGAGTGCAGAAGACTGATTCTAAACTTACTGTATTATTTATAAAATCCTTTTGAAAAACACTCAGCACAAAGATTAAGTTGTGTACAAAGGAAAAAAAAAAAAGGCTTGTTACATTCTTTACATAACAGTTTAATTTAAAATGTATAGTCAACAACATACATTAGACAAGAAGCTGAGCAAGTATGCTTCTAGGAAAGTAACTCCAGAGTTCAGGAAGTAAACTGAAGAGGTGAAGGTCATGGAATAACCCATGTTACAACTGTTCAAGACTATTTCGTTGTTGTTGTTTTTGGAAAATGTGCTAAAGGCAATGAACCCTTGTGGAATTAATGGTGCCTGTACTTTACCTCCTTATTTTGAAGGTACAGTAGGGTAAACAGGCCTACATTTTTAAGGGTGACCCAAACTTATCCAGCCCTCTGCTTGCTGTCCTCAGAGTGGAGAAAAAACCCCCAAACTACAACCAAACAGCAAACTTCTTGTGTAACAAGAGAGGCGTCTTTGCATGAGGTGAAAGATGACTGTTCATCTTTAGTGTATTATGAGAGGGGGGGAAAAAAAAAAAACCCTACACGGTTCTGTTGTAAACTTTTGTAAATATATGGCTGAAATAAAACATTCTTATCTAATGTTTCAAAGCCAAATGTAAGTTGATTGTATTTGCCTTCCATTTTGGAATATGCAAAATGTCAATCTTTAATAACTTCAGTCTTAGATTTTGGTTCTGAACGTGTAAAGCTCAACAGGAAACTCTGGAAAATTACTTGCACTCCTTCCAGTTTGTTCTCTTTGAGTCGTGTTACAAGTGCATCCAGATGAGAATGTAGCCCCTTGTCACTAACATGAAAACTTTGTGAAATATGCTTAGTTCACACACACACAAAAAAAAAAAAGCATTTGGTTAAGGTGCTGAGATGAACCCTGTGAAATGTATCTCACCAAATTTGAACCTTTGTTTTTAAATAGCTTGAAGCTAAGGTTTCTTGGTTTACTCTGGAACTACAAATTGACTTTTATTTTTTACAGTAATAAAATGAAAAATTAAAGTTGTGTGTATGTGAGTCTCTGGGGAGAACACGGAGCTAACTAAAGATCAAGTGCCAATCTCCATGTTTTGTATCTTGTTGCTTGGGTTATCTTCAAATAACTTAAACCTTCTATCAGTTACAGCAACATCTTTGTTACAGAGATTCTTAGCTAACCTGGAATAAATATTCCCTACTAATGCAAGGGTCCCATTTCTCTTTCTATTGGAATGTTAAACATTGTGCACTTTCACTAGATTTAGTTATGTAGTGTCCTCATCTAACAAAACATGATCATTACGTCAATTGCATTTGCGCAGATATTGGGGGGGGTTCTGTTGCATTTAACTTTCTTTTCCCTTAACTGTAAACCTAAAAAAATCACCAAAATGCAATGGTAGTATGTCAAGTAGCCATGTAGTCTTAAATGTTTAATGGTTGGGTTTTGGTGGGTTTTTTTCTTCATTATGCAGTTAAAATTGGTGTTTTTCCAAAGTAACTTTTAAGTTAAGAAGAATCCTCATATATCAGCCCAGTTGGAAGTTGGGAAGCTATGAAGTTTGTTTGTATAAATCATGTTTTATTTTCATTACAACTGTATAAATAGCCACAATCTACTATTCCCAATGTTTAATTTGCTTCCTTCTCAAACAGACACAAAATGATTCCATAAAAAAAAAAAAAAAAACCAAAAAGCCATTATATTTACAATGAATAGCATCTGTTTATTTTCCAAATTACAAAAAAGATGGCTATATTTGCCTGATGGCATGTGTGTCATAGTTTACAGCCAGGAGTAAATACGACTTGTGGCTTCTACCTCAAGAGAGAAACCAATTTTAACTGTTCTGGTAGATCTGTTGTGTGTTAAAGGGATATCAAGAGAATAACAGTGCGGCGGTTTAGCAGCCTAATCTTGTTTGCTTTGGTAGAACGCTAGTCCGTACTGTGGGAATCAAGTACTGTCTACAGCAGACAGTGTTCAGTTCAGCAGACATTACAGTTCAGCTACCTGAAAATCTTTTTGTTGTTGTTGTTGTTGTTCTTGACTTTTGAAAAGTAACATGATGGGGAAAGATGGATGGCACCACCCGACTATGGAGCACGTTGGCTTGGTAAGATCAAGTACCTTCATCAACAAGAAAGCTGATGACCTCTTTCAGAGGTAATGAATGTCTTGCTGTGTGTGATCTTGTAGCCCTCTGAAATGCCGGGACGTAGGCAGTTCATCCCTTTCTATTTAATTCATCGTTTCACATCAAAAGTCAGCTTGTCACATGTGAACTGTTATGAAAAGGATCTGAGGGAACAAAATTGTATGTTGAATTTAACAGTCTTTATCCCTCAAGGTAATGTTGTCTTTGAGACAGTTTTGCCAAGGTAAATGTGGGTGGCAGCAAAGGTCAAATATGACTTAGCCTTAAAGTGTTTTTATTGTTGTAAAAATCTCTCTTAACAGAAACATGCTTGGAACATTTCCCCTTTTAAATGTAATTTATAATTGCTGCTTTAAAAATCATACGGATGGATCTTATTCTCAGCAAAAGAATACTGTAAATATCCTTGTCATACCTTGAATAAATGGGTACCTTTTTCTATAATTTGTCATTGTGTCTTTTTACATGCACGTATTATGAAAGTGTTTTAGGAAGTTTTCCTTTCCAAAGGCTAGGGAATCTATGCTGTAACTGCTTGGATGTCTTGCGTAGTTGTAACTTTCGTAGCATGAGTGTCTTCGATGAATCTTAAATGGAAAGGTTTCCTCATTTTCTTAAAATAAACCTTTAAGCATCCCCCTAGTTATTCAGGTTCCAGTTTCAAATGCATCACAACAAAATGTGGAAACTGGTTACGTGCAAAGTAGGCTCTTGGTTAAACCTATCTATATGTGTTCCTTTCTGAGGAAATAACTGAAACTTCAGGAGAAAAAGGGCATGTTCTGGTTCCTGTGCTTTCAGTTTACTTCAAGGATATGAGCACGAGTTCTCTGTAGCCTGGAGAATGGCATGGTAAGCAGGTTTACTCTTCTGTGGGGCTCCAAGCTTCCAACCTGCTGTTCAGGACTTTCACAGATGGAGTAGAAGAGCAAAGCAGGGCTTTTATTTGGTTGTTGAGTCACTGTGTTGGTCCCATGTGCTAGGTGATGCCCTAAAAACTTAACTTTGACTAAAGTTCCAGCCTCTCGACTTCTACCAGAGTTGGTTCTGTCCTAAGAATTCCAAATAATTGGGACTTCCTAATTTAAAAGGAAAAAATCCCAGCACATCTGCTCATATTTGTTAAATTTTGAGAGGTATAATGTTGATCTGTATGTATCTCCTGGCCTATTACTTCCAGTGAACCGTTGTTATTTATTTACCAGGAATACTTTGACTCTATTACTGCTTACAACATGGTACTGCTATAGCTTAGAGTCTGCGTCAAAAGCACTGTAAAGAACGGTATCTTTTCTTTGTGATAGAAGTCAAAGGCAAGGTTTTATTGGATCACTTTAAAATTGTTTCCTCACCAGAAGGTACAGACTCCTCTAACTGTTGCCTTTCTGGTTTGCTTGATTATCAGGCTGGAAAGTAGAGCCCACATTCCTAAGCCAAATGTAGTATGTGTATCTCCCTGCTGTCTCATCAGATGTCACTGCCAACCCTCCGACTCATGCCTCAATTTCTCTGGCTGCCATGTCCTGGCTTGCTTTGGCTGTTACTTCTGCCCTTCAGATTGCTGTTACCACCTATGACAGCACTAGTGAGCCACTACCAGACTAACTTACCCAGCAGAATTTGGCCTTTGTGGCCCATTTGTTCTAACCTTTATTCCACTACTATTGGCCATGGCATATTAAAGCATCTTTCAGAAGACTTGGAACTTGTGCTCAGTCCAACAAAGAGATTCTGCAGCTGCTGCAACCAGTCGCCAAGTCTAATTTCAGCACAATTATTATATGCTAAAACATCCTCCTCAAATATGTGACAATTTACAGAAAAATGACAAGATTGATGTAGAGTAATGTGATGTGGAATCCATTATCTCAAACTAAGTGTTATGACTGATAATTTGGGATATTGCTCAACATCTATTTATGGAAATGCATTTATGTGTTTTTTACCACTTATTAATATGCCTAGTTTATGTGCTGAAGTAGCAAATGTCTGGAGGTACGCTTGGTGAAGAGTATTTGTGTCCCTGTATACTTTGTAGCAGATAACTATTTTTCATTGAAGTAGTTGTACCACTTTGCTGGGGAATGTAACAGATACCCTACAAAAATCAATAGGTTTGAAGTATCTTATTGCATGTAAAAGCTCTTAAAATGATCGGATTCCTAGCTGGTATACCACATACAGGAATTTCTCTGCTGAAAGGGCAACAGTGTTTAACCCACTCTTGGGTGCAGATCTCATTAAGATCCAGGAGGCAAGATGTTTAAGCAACCGAGAGCTGGCCTCCTGCACCACCGCAGTGACAGCGCAGCTGACCACGGGCAAAACATAGGTAACCCGCAACCTCTTTAATTTTCCTTTGGGTTTTGGTTTTTTTCCGTGCCTGGCTCTGAACCTCAGTTCGGGTTCGCACCGGCCCTTCTGCGGCGCTGCCTGCGGCCACCAGGGGGAGCCGGGAGGAAAAGGAAGGCCCCCGGTGGCCACGGCGAACGGGGAAAGTCTCCTTACGAGCTGCCCGGGGTCCCTGGGACAGCCAGCTGGGGTACACCTGGAGACCAAGGGGGGATACCTTGTGTGGTCGAGGGCAAAAGAAGCCTTTCACTGTCTTCTTTTCAAACCAGCCAGGCCACGGACCAACAGTTTGGGGTCTTACAGCTAGTAACTGGGACCCGAAAAATGTCTTGAAAATTTCTGTGTGCGTCTGGAGTCTTTTTAAGCTTGATTTAATTCAGACCAGGGGACTGAAACGTGGCTTTAAAACACCAAGCAGATGTTGAGCTTTTTATAGAGAGCCATTTGTGCTGAAACGCCACGCGTCAGCCCCACTCTCAGCTGGCAGGATTTGAAGCAGTCGGGTTGTGATTTGGAGGTGGGGAAAGTAGGCTTTCCCCTTGCCACGGCCCAACTGCCTCACTGCCGCCTTTCCTCCAGGTGCTCAAAAACTTCTTCCAGTAACATCAGAGAAATCAAGATTTCATGTTGATTTCTACAATCACTTTGACATAAAAGGCATTTTTTGGCCCAAAATGTTTAACACCACAGGGAAAAAAAAAAAAACAACCCACATTAGATCATTCTCTAAATATTGATTCAGCGTTGAAACCAAGCAGTTCAGCAGTGAGTTCTCCAGGTGTCCCAACTGAGTGGCTTTTGTCGTTAATCCTCTAACTTTGCACATCCAGAGCAGGGCAACACAGCTGGTGAGGGGTCTGGAGAACAAGTCTTACGAGGAGCAGCTGAGGGAACTGGAGTTATTTAGTCTGGAGAAAAGGAGGCTGAGGGGAGACCTTATCGCTCTCTAGGAGGTTGTAGTGAGTTGGGGCCATTCTCTTCACCCAAGTAACAAGCAACAGAACAAGAGGAAATGGCCTCAGATTTTGCCAGGGAAGATTTAGATTGGCTATTAGAAAAAAATTCTTCACAAAAGGGATTATCAAGAATTGGAACAGGCTGCCCTGGGAAGTGGTTGAGTCACCATCCCTGAAGGTGTTTAAAAGACATGTAGATGTGGCACTTAGGGACATGGTTTAGTTGTGGACTTGGCAGTGTTAGGTTATTGGCTGGACTTGATGATCTTAAATGTCTCTTCCAACCTAAACAATTTTACGTTTCTACGAACTTATGTGGAGCATTATCCTCAACTCCCTTGCTCCACCAGAGGAAAACACAACAGCACAAAATACCAAGTTTTTACTTTTCTGCAAGTTTTTAAGCATGTCTGAGTGAGGAACAAACTGACTGAGTAGATATGAAATCTCAGGAGTTATCCTGGATGGGGAAAATGGGCTGGCAAGAGATCATGGCACTTCCCTTAAAAGGTGAAAGAGTGGGCTGGTTTTGATGAGAGATCAGGATTCACAAGGCCCAGGTGCCTTAGATGAAGCCAGCTGTGGCGGGGGCTCTGCAGCTGATTCCATCTCTGATCTGCTGCCACCTCCAGCAGCACCTCCCTGCACCCCCATTCCCTCCCCCCAGGCCCACCCAAACTCATTTTAAATGCCCTTCTGAGCATGATTGACACTTTACCTTCTGTGACCTGAAGGCAGCTGGCTCGATTCTGGTAGAGCTATAGGGTGGGTGGTGCTGAGGCAAGGGGGTGGCGGTGGCCTGGAATCTTCTGGAAAGGGCCCTGTGGGGAGGGCCCTGTTCCCACACCCCTGAGGAGGCTGTGAGGAGGAAAGGAGGAGCTAGAAAACAGAAGGTGGGAAACATCATGGAAACAAACTCTGTTCTTGGTTAATTCCCAGAATGTAATGTTTTTCTTGCCTCTCAGGGCAAAAAATAAGTGACACATTCACAAAGTGCTTATTTTGGAAGAATGCATAAAATACTGGTTCCCTGAGTGGGTGGGAATGAAAGGGCAGGAGACCTTGTGTTTGTTTAGTTCCAATTACCCTCATGCATGGAGGCCTTTCTCTTTCAGCTGTTTTTTTAGTGTTGTCTTGGTTGACAGGTGTTCTGTGGCTGCTTTCCCCTTCATCTTCTCTCACGACTCTCATTTTTCAGTGTTTCTTTCTGAGACTGCAATTACGCAGTCTGTACTTCTTTGTGAGGATGCCAGCTTAGACGCTTCCCCTCGCCCCCCCTTTAGCATCTACAACAATTATTTCCTACCCCCATGCTTTTTATCTGGGTTTTTTAAACCCACATCATTCTATTAATTCAGTTTAGAGTAGAGCCTGCACACAGCAGTGTTGGCATGAACCAAGAGGTGGAAAAAAGAATGGCACGAATGGTAATGAGCATCAGGAGAAGGTGCTGCTACAGAAAGATCTTCCTTCGCTGAAAATGACATCCACTGAAACTTTGCTTCTCGCTTGAGCCTTTCTGTGAGGTGATGTTTGCCTGTGGCTGTGAGTGTGCCTTTATCTTTCTGTTTCAACAAAGAATCAGAAGGGTTTCTTCTCCTTTTCCAAAATGACTAGTAAGTGCAACCAGCACTTGCTGTGTATAAGGCTTATTATTTCAGCTTCTCTTGTCACCTTGTTGTAGGCCAAAATGACAAGACTCTAAATGACCTATCCTTCTCTAAAATAAAAATATTTTTTTAAATTATCTTACCCTAGTATTTTGAACATATATGAATGCATATATGTGTATAATATTTATATAATACTGTTTTTTTTCTTCCCTGCTAGGAATTGCTAACCTGATTCTTCTCCAACCGTTTCTTTTTTCCTCACTTCAGGACTTTAAAAATTTCCACTACTGTATTCCCAGTTCTGCGAGGCAGCTATATGGAAATCATGTCCTGCAGTCACTCTCTTATTTGCTCTGAAGACTTTTAGATTGAGGATTGAAATCAATCATAGGTTTTCCCTGGAGAATATTTTAGATTAAAGTTGATGTTTCCTTATTTTAAATATTGTGCTGATGTACTTTCATGCAGTTGGAGAAACTAAGCATGATTGAGTTTTAGTACAAAAGCTAAGTGGAAGCAAAGTATTTCAGTCAGATCAAAACATACCATTCTGAAATTTTTTAAAAAGAAGCTTTTGGGGTTTTTTTTTGTTGTTTTTTGGGTTTTTTTTTTTTAATAGTTTTGGAATGTATCTCAAAAGGGCTTACGTTACAAAAAGCTTTGAAAATTTAAAAACAAATTTTAAAAATTTTAAAAATTGAACTGAAACAAAAATTTCATCCAAATGATACCTTTTGATTGAATCAAAATTGTTTTCCCCACACTTTATTCCATGAAGTTTTCCTTCCACTTCAGAAGGAAAAAAAATCTCAGAATCCCACCTTTCTCTTAAATGCAAAACCCACCTTTACCCTCTATTCTTTACACAGACCAGAGTTAGAAGAAGAAACCTTTGTAAGTGTATCAAACTGGGCGCTCCTGCCCTCTCTTTCAAAATTTCCCATTTGGCTTCATATCATAGAACCGTTTCATTTTCCCCGTGGTAGTTCCTCATACTTCTGTAGCTAAACGGTGAGTTTATTCAGTCCTGGTTTGGATAACGTGCACGATTGAAACCGCTGTGGTCTTCTGCAAAAATTCCATTCATGAGCCGAGAGCAAGCAGAAGGAATGCTGTGCTCTTCTGCACAGCTTCTGTGCAGACCAGCAAAACAAATTGAACCTACTAATCACAGGGGCTTGGGCCCGCTCTGCAAACATAATTTGTCCCTAAGGCCCCAGCTGTCCCAGCTCCTATTCACCTTGTGAATCTCTACAACTTGTGGAAACACTTTGGACTCAAAGCATATAAATTACCTAATTCTCTCATATCTGTGAAAAACTTACTCATTAAAGCTTCTAAAGTTTAACAGTGCTGTCAAGCGTTCACGGAATGCTTTGCATTAATGGAAAATCTAGCGTAGAAATGAACAATGGTTTATGAAAATGAAATATTCAGAATGTAGAAATTATGTATTATTATTGGTGAATCAATACAACTTATTGAATTCCTAGAGGTAAAGTCAATATAACTTCTGGACTGCCACATGAGGAAGTATAACTAGATTGAGGCAACACAAGCCAACACTTCCAAAATATGTCTATGTGACACACCATGTATTAATGTTAATCTCAGGATTTGGGCTGCTGCAGCAAGATGCAAGATTTGAGGTAAATTTTGTAGCTTCTCTGAGTTTTATCTCCTTTTTCTGAATTTTATTTGCAAGTTCAAGGCTGGCTTGACTATCAATAAAAGGATCTCTTTTTAATGTATATCCTAAATAAGTTGGTGTTTTGGCTTTGCACAAATCCTCTGTAGTTCAGATAACATTTCTCCTTTTCCTTTCTTTTCCTTCTCCTATTTCTTAGTTATGCCCAGGCTATGGAATCTGCTCTGTACCTCAATAGTTGGCAGTAGTTTGAGGATAACTTGAAATACATCTGTATGGTGGAGCATGATGCAGAGAACCCTCTTGAGAGCTGGAGAGTGACTCTTTGTTAGGAAATGGTGACAGAACAAGGGGTAACAGCTTTAAATTAGAAGAGAGGAGATTTAGATTAGATACTAGAAAGAAATTCTTTACTGTGAGGGGGGTGAGGCACTGGAACAGGTTGCCCAGGGAAGTGTTGGATGCTCCATCCCTGGAAGTGTTCAAGGCCAGGCTGGATGGGGATTTGAGAAACCTGGTCTAGTGGAAGGTGTCCCTGCCCATGGCAGGGGGGTTGGAACTTGATGATCTTTAAGGTCCCTTCCAACTCTAACCATTCTATGAACTTAGAAAGAAAAAGGGCTCCCAGCACAATACTGTCCAGGCCACCAAATCAAGGTCTGCAGACAGCAAAACTGCATTCAAACAGCTGTTGTTCTAGAGGGATTCAGGATACTGAAGTCCGCAGAAACTGTAGAACCTGCAATAAGAAATGCAAAAAGGGGGAGACTCAGCAGGACTTTTCTGAAAGGAAACCCTGACCTGCCCACCTAGAAACTTCTTTGAAGGATTCAATGAACATGTGGACGGTAGAGGTCTCGTTGATACGGTCTACTTGGACTTCCAAAGAACTTGACAAGGTCCTTCACTAAAGGCTTGTGAAAAATAAGCTCCCATAAGAAAGGTGTGTTATTGGTTGCTCTCGTTAATTGGTTAAAAGATAAGAAAGAGAAGAGAAAGAAAGTCTCTACAACTGAGAAAATGGTAGGGAAATGGAGACAAATAGAGAAAGGACAAAGTTTGCTGATGAGATTAAACCCTTCAGTGTGATGGTGTTAATTCAGCCAAACCAGAGCTATCTGCAAAGGGTTGCAGAAAGACCTTATGAAATAGAGTGCATGGTTGTCAAAACAACATATAATAATGTCTGCAAGTATAAAATGATGCATGTGGCAAAACCCCAAAAATTTGCTAAATTTATGTCAACAGTGATGGGTTATGAATGACGTGTTGCCTCTCAGGAGAGAAATCTTGGAATTGAATAGTTTGTAAAAAATTCAGTTCAGTTTAGTGGTCAGGAACAGCCAAATGATGAAACAGAACACCAGGCATTATTAGGAAAAGAAATAGAGAAAGGTGAATTAAAAGTGAATATATTGACCTGCATTTTGAGAGTTTCATTTAGTTCGTGTCACCATCCCATATCAAAGATGGTCAAGGGTATGGAACTGTTTTTATATTAAGACTAAAAAGAGTAGGACTCTTCATCTGGGAAAAGGAGATGGCTGGCAGAGGATACAACACTAGTCCGTAAAAGCACAAATGACATAGAGGGCATGAATGTTTGTGTTTACAGTCTCACAATTATCAGAAGATGGGAGCATGATGTGGAACATTCAAGTGGCAAGTATTTTCCCACAGAACAGAGGTAAATTGTGGCATTCATTAACACATCTTATAGATGCCAAATTTTACATGGGTTCAAGGAACAAATTAACAGAACAAAAGTCCATGAAGAACTGCTAAGCCTAAGGAATCCATCCTTCGGGGGAACTGCTGCGGTGCAAACCCCCAGAGACTAAAAGAACATGTCAGGAGAGTGCCCTTGTCTGCTTATTCTGTTCTTGTAACCCTTCTGTAGGTATTTTTGTCATTGGCTGTCAGAGACAGGGTATTGAATTAAATGGACCTTTGGCCTAACCCAGCGTGGTTGTTCCTACGTTGTTGTTGTTGTTGTAATATGATGATAATTTATCGTGAATAGGTCAAATTGCTCTCATGAGTGCCGAGTAGTAGTTCAGTGATGATGATTTGATTCTTTCTGATGCTTCTTTGCTGCCTTCTCTGCCTCCTGCTTTTTGCTCCATCTTTCTTCTCTCCGAAATAGTGACTAAAACCATCACTGTTCACCTGAACTTTGATTTCGGGTAGTGTTACTTACCCATGTTTCTTTGGAATCCAAATTTTTGTAATTCCATTACATGTCACTTTCTTACCTGGCTGAAGAGTGGCAGGAACAGAGACCTACTTATGTTTATGTAACCGATCTCTGGCACTGTATAGGAGAGAATAATTCACATACGTTATGCAAAGCAGAACCTGACACTTTTGACAGCAGCACTGAGATGAAACAGCATTTTACAACTACTCGCAAGCAGATCAGAAGGGGGGGAAAGCACTTACAAAAGCCGTAGTGGAGGAAGAAGAGACTTAATCGTAAAATCAGTAAAGATTAAAGTGAGCACATTGGGAACATTACACTGCGGTTACACTGGGACTTTTTCTTTAAAACCGTGGTTTTGTAGTGCTGTTGCTGTACGGTTTGACTGGCAGCAGCACTGGTGGAAATAACAGGATAGACAGGCATCTGATGACAAGCCATCATTCTTTTCAGGTGCTGTCTGCCAGGTACCTACCCACAGAAATCAGAGACACGTGTGTAGTACGTACCAGCCGGCTGTGAGATGGCCAGCCGAGGCACGAAGAGCTGTGAAGGTGTAGCTACGTAGACTTCAATGGGGACCAGGCACAGGTTAGCAAGGGGGAAGGACCATTGTGGAGGATCTGGCATTTCCAGCTTGCTCCAACTCAGATGGGTTGCGCAGGCCTTGCCGGCGCTGGAGGACTTAGCACAAGTTGTGCAGGGTAGTGATGGAAAAGGGGGAAGGCCGGGGGAGAGCCTGCCTTGCAGCGAGGGACCCGCAGGGCTTGCTAGCCCTATGGGAGGGGTGAACTGCGAGGTGTTTGGCGTGTCAGACATTGTGAACGCAAGGAGGAGGAAATGACTCAGAGGCTGAAAATGATGAGTTTCTTAATACTTGTTAAGGGTATTAAGGCTAAGAAGAACGTGTTATCCTCAGTATAAATTACAGAAAAAGCGTTTAATTGTCTCTGCTTGGTAGGCACAGCGCGTGACGCGGGGAGGGGGCGCATTTCAGGGGCAAGCCACGGGCCACGGCCGACCCCGCAAGCCAGCCTGCCCCCGCGGATAGGTGCGGGGGGTGGGCCAGCTCCCGCTGGCCTCGCCGGCGGTTGGGGAGCTGCCAGCGCTTCCCCGGGGAGAGGCGAGGCGGGAGCGGCGGGTAGGTGTGCGTGGCCGCCGGGAGGAGCCGGGCGGGGCGACCCGCAGCCCCTCGCCGCTTTCCCCAGCGGCAGCCGGCTTGCGCGCCGCCCTCCCCCGCTGATGCAATAGGAGTCCGCAAGCGGCGGCAACGGCCACGGCGGCAACGGCAGCAGCGGCAGCGGATCGGCCGTCCCGGAGTCCGCCCAGCGCCCTGCCGCCGCCGGCGGAGCCGCACCCGGGGAGTCGGGCATTGGCGGGGCTCCGGTAGTAGCAGCGCTGCCCGCAACGAGCGGCGGCCCGCCGAGAGCCCGCTCCGCCGCCGCCGGGGAAATACCCGGCGTTTGTCAGCATGATGAAGGTAAGCGGGGTGGGTTTCCTGCCAAAAATCCCCTCGTCCATCCTTCGGGGGATGCGGAGTCGCAGGGAGAATTTTCTTTTGACAAACGAGGACAGCGGTAGTTCACTGATAGGTATTTACAGCTTTTAATGCTTTTATTATTATTATTTTTTTTTTAATTATCCTTGGCGAGGCAGATTTCTGTCCCTAGGAGATACACATCCTGCTTCTGAATCTCAAACAACGTGTGATTCTACCTCTTTCCGTGTTCTTTCATTGCAGACACCATGTGTGGAAAAGAAATGAGTCGGGAGGGAGAAGAGGGGGAAGGGAAGGTGTATAATTTCCTCGGAGGAGGGGGAGGGTGTGGGGTGTGAGAGGGATTTCTTACTGTTCAGTTGTAACACGGGACTCTTAATGATTAAAAAGAAGAAAAAACCAAACCTGCACAGGGTATGGTCTCCTGGCAGGCATCATGGCTTTTTATGCTTATGCATTTATTATAGGACTTGCATCTGCCATTGTACTGAAATAGGCTATGGGTAAAACCCAGTAACGTGTAATTAGAGGTTTTTGAGTAATTTCAGAAATAACTTTAAATAACGAAAGAGGAGCTGGTGGTGGTGAACTCGAATGTGAGAGATGATCATCTGTGGGAACTATCCTTTTACAAATGTCATGTTTATGTTCTTCTGCTTAGTGAGGCTGATCTGGGGATTAAAAAGAGGTCTTCCTTGTCAAGACAAAGGGTGTGGAGGTAGCGTGGGTGCTTCTCAGTTAGACTGAGGGAACCTCACAGCAACTTTACACCCTGTGGAACAGCTGCACTAAAAATAATCCTTGGGCTTTGAAGAAGGTCTGTGCTGGGCTTCACAGCTGTAGCCTGATGCCAAAGTTAACAGCTGAGGGGAAAAAAAAGACTAAGTTATTTGCTCTCGTTGGGTAACTATAACAGATGGAATGCAGGCACAACAGGTACGTGACTGGCAGCTCCTCTCTGCCACTGGTGACAAGTGTTACTCTCATCCCATCCTAGATCTCATCGACGTTGCTCTTTCCTGGGCAGGTCTAGCAGTGGTGTAGGTGCTACTGGTGCTGGCAGGGCTACAGTGAACGAGTGTTCTGGAGGAGCTTCAGAGGCTCTGATTTAGACCCAGGTGCACTTAGTGCAACTGGTGAGTGGCAGACCAGCCATGGCAGAAAACTGACCTGAAACTGTTCAGGGAAAATACTCAAGCAGCTGCCCCCAGCCAGAACACTTAGGGGCAGAATGTAGGTGTGTCAAGGAGTGAGACAGACTGTCATGTTTTATATTGCTTTTGATGTACCTGTTGTGTGTCTAGGAAAGAGGGCATGACCTCGGTCTCTGGGGTGTTATCCAGCACCTGGCAGCAATGCTCTGGCATGCCCATGCAAAAAACAAGTAGCAGACAAGCCATAGACCTACCTGCCTGTTAGCTCAAAGCAGTGTTCTTCTCTCATTGGGCTCTTCTCACCTGCACAAAACCTGACTTTGCTGTGTATTATTATTATAGAAAAAAACAGCATTAAGTAATAACTACAACAGTAAAAATACACTCTTGTCACTTGCAAGTGATGTAGCCTCAGGCAAGTCAGTTCTGTCTGAGCCCTTTACCCTTTATTTTCCTCATCTGTTCAGACTGGAAGCTCTTCAGGGTTATAGCTGTCACTATGTATTTGTAGAGCATGTATTGAAGATGCAGAAAATGACTATTTGATTATCATGTTACTTATGCAAAACCCAATAAATTTATAAAGGTGTTAGTAAGCAGCAACATTATTACAGCTTGTTACATACTTCATCTCCCCCTTCATCATTTCATGCTTTTAGTCACAACCCTCCATTTCTCCTTGAACCACTTCCAGCCCAACCTCAACCTTCTCTTTCTGGCCTGTTTGAAGAAGTGTTATGTAAAAGACATGAATTATGCCTCTGGTTTTTGCAGTTCTGCCTTGTCCATCTATTGCACTGATTGTTAGTGACAGATGAGCACTTCTAGCATTCTGTGATCCAGTGGATATCCTGATTTTCCCCATGGAAACTGGGTATTGAAATCTGCTGCAAAGTCATAGGTAAAAAAGAAGATTGCAAAATCCATAGGTAGCTTAAACACAGTTGCTATCTTGCTAAATCAGTCCATATGTCATATCCATGGCTTAATTTGGTAGGTGAAAATTATTCAAATGGAATTCATTAGTGATGATTTTATCCCTGGGAGGGCATGTTAAGAAAGGAGATAAATCAGCTCATTAATTGTGTAAACCCTCAGATAGTCTGAATTTGCTCAGCCATTTTAAAACCATTTATTAGGTGTGGGCATGCTAAAGGATTAGAATGGACATTACTTCTTTATGTTATAGCACTTTCTTAAATGAATAATCATAGCTGAACATATAGCTGTCTGTAGATTATTAACAGGGTTAAAGCCAGGACCTTCAGTGTTAGAATAAAGGACCTAAGTGGTAAATTCTATTTGGAAAATTTGCATAATTAGCCCTCTTAAACCATGCACATGAGGACTGGCATCTTCATGTCACAACAGTGACATATTATGCACTCCTCAGTGTTAGATAAGCTCAACTTCTATGAGCTCAAGCCTCTCAATACTGATTGTGGCTTTTGATAATAAATTGTGGCTATCTAATTGCCACATTAATGACGGCTGTAGTGTAGAGATTAAATGCACAACCCTCATCTTGAATGTCTGAATTTTGGTGATATTCGCACATAAATCAAAGATCCTAATTTGTTATTTATAGTCACTTACGTGCTTGCAACTTGATACCTGCAATTCTTACATAGGATGAAGTGAATAGGTGGTCCCATTTACCTTGGAAACAATTTCATTACTTTATGACTTTAGACATTAAAAGGGCAGACAATATTACCTCATAAAATACAGCACCTGTTGTAGGCGGGCAATTTAGCAAATATCACCATATGCTATTGCAGATGAAAATCCAGTGTTATGCTTATGGAAAGGCCTATGTTGCCCTTTGGTGTGCATATCAAATGATCTAAAAGAGTTAACATGAACTAAGTAATTGAAACTATCTTTAAAATGATCTAGAACTTTTACCCATCTGATTTTTTTGCATCTTGGCCCATAGTTTATTCCTATTTTTACAAACTAATGCCCTAATACCCTTCCAGCAGAGTTACTCATTTACTTTCTTCCCTTGAAGTCTGCAGTTTGTTCCAAGTTTTATTTTAGAGTATACCTAATGCATTAATGAAGTGTAGCACATGACTTCTCAGTAGGTACACAGCTGCTGGTAATTCAGTTTGCCTATTAGAGCATTTCACACAATATTTGATAAAACCACTCCTAGTAAACACAGAAAATATATTGGTTTTCCTGGGACACAAGTAGGGTTTAATTCCACAAGGGTCTGAATGTATTAATTTCCACTAGCTTTCAGAGAGATCATTGCCATACGAGTCATGTCCACTTGTTTACTTTTATTTAGACTATTTTATGAGGGGTCACTACTTCTGTAATAAATGCTTCAATTTGCATTACCCTTACTGAGAAAGAACTTTTTTCAGACTTTGACACTGAAGGGCTGTGGGAACTGGGTTTGTTCAGTCTGGAGAAGAGGAGGCTTTTGGGTGATGTAATAGTAGTCTTCCAAAATCAAGAGGAAAATGAAGGAGATGGGCCTATCATTACAAGGACCTGTGGTAAGAGGACAAAAGACAATGGCATAAATTGAAATTAAAAGGGTTCAGACTAGATATAAGAAAAAAAAAAAATCTCCCCACAAGGACAGTCAGGCAGTAGAACACGTTACCAAGAGAGGCTGTGCAGTCTCCATCCTTGGGACCTCTCAAGACTCAACTGGATTAAAGCCAGAGAGAAATCTGGTCTGAGCTCAGAGCATACCCTACTGTGAGCAGAAGGTTGGACTAGAGACCTCTTGAGGCCCCTTCCACTCTGGATTTTCCCATGGCCCTGGAAAAAAGCTTATGAATTCAGATTTTACTTGTTTTTAATCCATTCTTAGTCTTTGATACACTAGTGTGGATCAGTACATGTTTGTCCATGGGTCTGCTAGCTGGGTTTTTAACAGTATGAAGAACTCTGTGTAAAGGCAGTCTTTAAAGTCACCAATGTAGGCAGGTTTCTTTGCAGAAGGTAATTTCTTGAACATGTAAGTATAGTAGTAATATTTTGTTTTTCTCTATTATTTTGAGGAACTCCAAATGCTTAACACAAAAGTTGAACAGTAACATTGGTGCAAGTCTTACCACAAGAACACCACTTTATTTGGACCCTTTAGAGTTTGTTTGTTGGGGATTTTGGGAGGAGTTGGGGTGGTTTTCCTGGGAGCCTTGTTGCTGTAATTACCTCATTAGGATCCATGGTAAGGTTTATCAATACTCCATCAATGTGCCTACAACTAAGCCAGGAAAGAGGACTGTACCTCCTTCCTACACTCTCAACACCTCCCTTCCCTCTAAGTACTGTGCTTTCTTTCCCCATCTGCATCAGAGAGACAAGCTAGTACTTTTTTCTCAGAATCAGAATAGCTTTTGCTAGGATTTTTTCTTTTCTTTTTTTTTTCCTTACCATGTGTTTTAAGAATAATTCTTGAAACAAAGATCATTGTACCAGTAGGCACTGGCCATGGGAAGGGAAATGTCAAAACTACTAGGGAAGTTACTAATGTCAGGGAAAAGTTAAGGGGATATCTCAGGAATTCAAACATCTCTTTATTAAGGTTGAGGTTTTTCTAATACTGCTGGCTTTACAGAAAATAACAGCTTCTTGTTGATTTCGAAATGAATTCACAAGGTTGTCTTTTTATTTATTTTCAATGCAACTAACTGCAGTAAGGTTCAATGCACTGCTAGAATTCTTACAGCTTTTGAAATGTAGCTCTGGTATCTTTCACTTCTGTAATATTTGATGCTAAATGTTCTAAATTGTGTCATTTTTCCCTTAATATGTGAAAAGGGAAACACTGCCAAAACTATATGAATCGCTGAAAAAAAGGAGACTTTTTTGATTTTCTGGAATGTCAACTTTAAATTACTATATTTTAAATACATATAAGTACACCGTAAAAAATTGCATTTTCTACTTTTACAAAAAATTATTAATTCACAAGGTATTATGTAAATGCATATCATCATGCAGTTCATTAAAAATCAAATAAAGTCCACTAAAACTCAGCAGTAATAGTCTAATTTATGTTGATGCATGGAGTTTCTTGCCATCCAGTGAAATAACAGAAATTCAAACTCAAAGCAATATGAGGAAGGAAATTTTGTAGCAAATTTTAATACTTGCAGTATGTCCAAATTGAGGAGGCTAGTTGTTAAATCAGTTTCTTACCAGATGCATCACGGGATTAGGGAAATCATTATTTCTTTGATTTGAAAATTTGAGGAAACGAAGGTGGGGAAATGGAGTTTTTGATCCTGGATTAATAGAAGCATAAGTAATTCTTTTAACAGGATCTATATATTTTTAAAACTTTCAGATGTACCATAATAATTTCAGATGTATCATAATCATGACTTAATCATCAACGGAACATCAAGATTGACTAAGATTATCCAATTATGAAGGTCACAGTCAGTGCTAGTGTTAAGACTAAAAACTGTAAGTCCTTCAGACTTCTGCCCTATACCGTGGGAGTGCCTATGTATAAACTTGATAAAACCCTTTCTAATTGCTAGAAAGTACTGCCTGAAGTGTAGGGGGTGAAAGCCATAAAAAATTAATAGTTTTGTACCAGTGTAAAAGTGTAATGTGAGCCAAGTTTATTCCTTACACGACGTGAAGTAGTAGTTGTAGTGTAGGGTATTACAGCATACAGTGGCTACAGAACCACATTTTTTTTTGCCACAGCTGTACAGCTACATAGATACATGAATGCACACAGAAAAAAAAAAAAAGTATCATTTTGTATTCACATGCTCATATATTTGAAGCATTTATCCATCCATATAATTTGTTTTTAAAGCAAGTGTGGTGGTTAGGTATCCTGTAACCTATGAATATGTGCATGGGAACTAAATTGCAGACTCCTGTCTTAAAACTGGATTAACTGTCTTTAGAAACAGAAATGCAGTTTGGGAGGCAAATAACATGAAGTTTCCCATGCGGGAAAGTATTTTCTTTCTGTAACTGTAATGGAAGTCCATTGGGTTGTTGGACTGTAGTTGGTTCAGTTCAATTTTTCTTCTTTCTATGCCCTTCTAACACAGCCGTGCTTTTTTCTAAATCTGATCCTGTGTTGTGGACCAGTCCATGGCCCAGGCTTCAGTCTCAGTATTACACAGTGCTTTATAGAATACAAAGACAACTTCTGTAGTCTATGCTTTTTTTTCGTATTGACAAGAGTCTGTACCACTAGAATACCTTCATTTTCTAATGTTATTCTTTGCCTTTCACCACCTTTTCAGAGATGATTTTTGGTGTTTGCAGGTTGATTCTCTTCTCAAAGCCTGGAGACAAAAGTTCAGTAACATCAGCACTCCTTCCTGTTGCTCCATTGAGCTGAAAATACTGCATTTACAATTGTTTCCTTTTGGATCTTCTTTTAAATGTTTTTGCTGTAGCCAGCAACATCTTCATCATGTCAATTGGGTAAAATATTTATTGTAACATACATACAAAGTTAATGTTCTCTCCTGCCATTTCCAAGTGAACTTGATTTCAACGGTAGACAAATCAGATCAAATTCTAAACTGTTTTAACATTCTTAAGATTAGCTTCATAAATTCAGAAAGGGGAGAGACATTCTAGTCAAAAGAATTGATGAAGCTGGGCAAAACCCTTGATTCATGGTTGTGTTACAAGTAATTTGTCAATTTAGATTTATTGAGCCGAGCAGGGCTGGTTGGTCACAGGCTGGTTGAGCGGGGCTGGTTGAGATGTTGAACTGTAAGAGGACAAGCCTACGTTACTTGTCATAGGCCTGTTTGTCTTCATTACTAGTGCCGTTTCTTAGTATTTCAAAGTTGTCATTTTTCTAACAGAGACTGTGCCACTCTTGATTTGTGATGACCTTTTACTATGCTATAATTTTGGCAAAGGACCTCTGTTTGCTTTGTGTGCTTAATGCACGCTTAATGTTGACACCTTTACTAATACCTCCTCCGTGACCATACTTTTTCAAGGACACTTTTAATGTGTTGAGTGTTATTTTGCTCTCAGTTTCCCAAGGCAGAATCCAGTTTACTCCGGGCACTGTCAACAAGTGATAGCGGATTTTAGATGAAGTGCTTGCTCATAAAGTATTTAGAACATAGGGTAACTTTAATGCACGTCCAAAGTTTCAGAGTGTTATAGTGCATGATTTTTCTCTGTCTTAGAGTTGTTGCACAGTTGAATATATAATAAGTAGGTGAAGTATCTGGCTTTGTCACTAATTTAAAATATTATACCTCTTTTGAGCAGACATTATCAAGAAAAGCAGCTTCTTGTGGTGGTTATCTTGGTGTTTTTCCACATTCAAGGGAGTAATGTGTGACACTGTACAGTGACACTGTAGTTTGCTTCTCTTGGCCTGGTAATAAGCTTCCCTGGGATTATTTATATTTGCTCGCTATGGTGGATTACACTTACTACCTTTTGTTGCAGCCACTGAAACTCATGAAGACTGAAAAGCAAGAGAAGACCATAGCGCATTCTCAGCTGGACATCTGTCATGCAAATATGTTCCATCTCTGTAACTTGTTAATTTAAACAAGAACACGAATATCATTTCAGGTGCTGTCTTCAAACAGGTTCCAAGGATTTTCCCTGCTGGGTAGCTGTATTCCTGGTGCCCTTTACATCAAGAGGAAAGCTGCAGCTTCCTTTCTACTTTGTTGAATTGTGTCCAGTTAAATTAAATTAAGGCAGTGTTTGAACACACAGCAAAAGACACGTCAGAAGGATATAACCCAGGCTTTGCTATAAGCCAAGGAGAGATCTCCCATTACTTCAAACCAATTATGCCAGGCTTAAAACCCACTGCAGCTAGTATAGCCAGGTCTTGTGTAGCCAGCATCTGTGTGCTATTAGGCAAGGAGGCCACATAGGGCATAACCATGCATAGAGCGCACAGCCACAACCATAACAGTCACTTACATTTGTTCTTCCTTGAGAAGAACTGTAATGGATCTGATGGGTATGTCTCTATAAGGAAGAGGAGCTATAGGATTAGAGCACACCCTATTCTGGCACCAGTCTACCTCCCAGTGAATTCTCTGGAGCAACTGCCAACTGGTGTGAGGTATGCCAGTAGGACAGTCTATGCCTAAATTTCCTGCCTGTGGAAGAGACATGGTTTTACCTTCCTTCGCTTAGGGGTTGTGACTGCAGAGCCAGTAATTATTTTTAAGGCTTCCAGGTATTACAGTGAGAAGATTTGCTTAAAGCTTATAAATAATGAAGGTCTCTGTTCTTTATCTGGAACAAACAGTGGAATAACTGTAAACATCATGGAAACTAGCCTACCATCAGAATTCAAGAGAAAGCAAAAGTATTTGCAACTCCAGTAGCCAAAGCCTACTGTCTTTCCGTTTTATTTTTTCCACTCTGGCTTGCATCACCCATTTCAAGAGACCTATTCAATCCACTGTAAGCTTTGAAAACTCAAGTCTGGGTCCTTCTGCACCAATGTGGCTGAACATCCAGTCAGAATGAATATCTACTCTTGCTCTGGCCACAAGCACAAAATGTGGATTATGCTCAGCATTTGAAAGAAAACGACATAGCAAAGGGTCATGGAATACTCCTGCAGTATTGAGCCCATTCAGATGCCCAGGTTACCTCGATGCTGCCATGCTTTATCAGCTTCATCTGTTGGACACTTAACAGCTAAACAGGGGAAGCAGGGAGCAGGCAATAACTGCACTAACAGCCCTACGCAATCCAGAAAGACGTGCTGCTTACGCTTTTCCACCAGTGGCATTTGATACTCAGTAATGAATTAAATAGGCCATGCAAAGTTATCAGGACTAGATGTGATATCAAACTGGAATATGTCTGCCCTTTACAGACCAGCAACCACATGCCCAGTTGCATAATGCTTTATTGTACTTAGTGTTATTCCAGAGCCAGCTGTGTAAGTTACTGTTTTATTATCTCTAGTTGAACTGTGTACAGGGCTTGTGGTGAAAAAAGTAACTTCTGTCTCTTCCAAAAGCTTGTTTTTTCCCCCTCGGAGCTTTTGTTTTCAGCGTGTGATTCATCATTGCTCAGCGTCTTATGTAAACCTTTATTCCAGTGCAAAATGGACTTAAATGGGACACGGTCTAAGTACTCTGAGAATAGCTACAAATGACCCCTTATACAGGCCAATGATTCAGGCCTGACCTCGTGTTTCTTCTGGTTCTGCTGTAGTTATGAGGGAGCTTGCAAAGACGAGTATGTCCTTAAATACAGGTTTTCATCTGCTAGCTCTTTTCTCTGAGCCTGTCAGTTCTCATTTTGGAATCCATCACTGTGTCTGCTGTGGTTTGGTGGTGGGTTTTCATTTATTTATTTATTTTCCCTAGGCAGTCTATGTTTTATTTGCAAACTGCAGAAGCTTTGGTCTCCTGCACTAAATTGTCTGCTTCCAGTTCTAAACCCTCAGTAGCTCTTCAGACAATGATTTTATTTGTTTCTGCTACGCATGCATTCATGTTACTCACATTATCATTTAGTAATTGCATCAAGCCACTTGCCTTGGTCATCAGCTGCAGGACGTGTGTGTAATTTCCACCATCAGGGAATTTTACAAATAAATTGTAAGCTATACTTTATGCATCTTTAAATCAGGTCTGTAGTTTACTTCTGCAGCTGTCTTGGTGTAAAGAATATAGGTAATATAACTGAATCCCAGAGGAAAATAAGTAGTGTAATTTTTAATTCGGCTCATCCTTGCTGGTATAACAGTACAGTTAAAAAAGCATCCCACAGCTCTGCTTAAGTGCACTATAAAATCTGAAAATGCTATTTTAGTACCTGTCATTATAGAATTCATGAGTAAATAGAAATGTTAAACAAAACACAATGAATGCAAGCTTCCTTGTGGTTAACAGCAAAGCCCTTTTACAGTGGAAGGGAAAGTATATAATAGCATTTATACCCTTTCTTGTTGCCAGTTTGATGTAAAAGATCTCATATCAATGAGAACTGGACCTAAACACAATAAAACCACGGTGAATTCCAAAATTTTCATTTATTTTGTTTGAGTAATAACTGTAACCTATAGCCATAAGACACTCTCCAGTAAGAAAACAGGCAGATGAATTTATAGGATAACTAGATCCAGCTGGTTGCTTTAACATGTTTTTATTTATGCCATTCTAGCAAACAATGCACTTGTTAAAAACCTAATTAATGCTAGAGCAGACAAACAAACCAACAAAAGAGGCACTCAGAGGCACTGTTCATAGGAGTTAGAGATGGAAGAGCTCCATTAGGTCATCTGCCTATTCCCCTAATAGTACGAGGTTGTTTTCCTCAATCAGAAGGGAAGAGTTGGCGAACTGAGCAAGAGTGACAGGGCAACAAGGGGGTCATCGGAAGGAAAAAAAACCAAGAACAGTATGAACAGTGGGCTTAGAAATCAAGGTTAAAAGACATTGCATATAGAGGTCATTCACAAGGAGGGTTTCTTTCGAGTACTTGCCTATTTCTGTAAAGAAAAGAGGAAGGAGTATTGTATGGTTGTGCAGGAAATGTATTAAGACAGAACTAACTACTGAATGAAGGGCTCCACGCAGAGATGTACATCTGCTGTATATGCTGTATTGGATGGAGGCTAGTGGTAGGTTTTCAATATTTTTTTTTAAGTGGGAAGGATCACACTTTAGAATCCATTTTGCATGAGAGCAATACACAGCTCATGTTGTAAATTTTCTGAAACACCTGCCAAAAAAATTTAACCTATATGCTGAATAGATCCCTGGTCACGTTCTTTTTAGACTTAGTTACAATAAATTAATCTGTTTTCTGTTTCTGGTGAACACTTCCCTTTAGTCTTCTTGATAATCCAGTTTGCCAGGCACATGTTCTTTTTGAATTTCATAAGTAGTTATCCTTCACCTTGCTTAGCCTTGCTACCTTTCAGGTGAACTGATACAGGCTTTCTTGTACAACAGGTTAGACATTACTGAACTCATTCAAATATTAATTTAAGCACTGAGTCAAGAAATTGGCATTATTTCCTAGGGAGGTTTCTTACCTGAGTGCTGACTGCAATGAATTTCCTTTGGCAACACTGTCCTGCACTTATTTAATCTAGTAAAATGAACTTGGTCTATTTTTAGAGTTATGATATAGCTATAAATGTTACCAAATGTGAATCTTGGATGAACCAGCTATTTCCATTTCTTTATGTTTTTGGCTTTAAGGTTTTTCTAAGCAATAAGTTGTGCTATATAATCTGAATTATCATTTATGTACACATAATAAAAAGAGTGATACTTGTTTTAAGAGGAGCATATTTCAGTTTTATTCAAACTACTTAAATTGCTTTAAATTAAACTAAATAAACTGCTCAAGCCAGAAGACAAGTGCCTGTATACAGTCTTTTGGACTAATTTAACAATAAACTATTTAAATTCAACTTTAATTTATGCAGTGCAACTTTCTTAGATAAAGAAACTCATCTGTGTTCTAAGCCCTGATACTTTCATTCTGATGCAAGACTATCATTAAATAATGTGAAAGCTTTCTTTTTCTGCCATGCTAGTTGCCTGTTATTTACTGTATACTGTTATTATACTGCCTTACTGTTAAACCAACATTAGTGCTAGTTCAAGGTTGAACAAGCAGCCACAGTAAGGTGATGATGCCCAGCTGACAAAGCATGAAGGTAGATATACGTTAGGTAAGAGCAGTCTTAAAAAATGTATTAAACTGCATATGCCAAATACTCCTTTTTTTTGGTTGCATTTTTATCTGTGTCATCCATCCATGTACCACGCCCCACGCTGATCAGTGCATGCATTGAGGTGTATCATTGGAGCTGCTCTGGGATTTGTGCTGTACCTGTTCTTGGAATTCATTATTGAAGACTAACAAGCCAATAGGTGGAGAGTGCTCCAAGCTAACTAACAAAGATCCCTCAAAGATCGCTGTTTGGCTTGATACATGGTTAGAAACACAATTTAAGAGTTGGTGGTCTTGCTCTTTATGTCTTAATTTTGAAAAACGTAGATTTAAAAGAAGTTGTGTGGATAAGACATGCCATGCTATCATCTAAATGACTCAGCCCAGTGAATGTACTTGGTGATGCTTGCATGGTAACACGTACACATATATGTTCATGTTCACATACATATAATATAAAACCAGTATTGAAATATTTTTATATCATGTAACTACTCCCATGACAGCTGAGGTAAACATGTCTTGCTGTTACATTACATAAAAGAGCTTCCTGAGCTCTGGAAGCCTTTCATAAATGTTGTTAAGTAGATATCTTTTTAGTTGATACTAAAAATAGTATTATATGACTTAGCCCTACAGCAATATTCAGAATTTTTCTCTCAGTCTGACAGTGGGTGGATTTATATTGTTATTTTTTTTTAAGGCTATGAACATCATTACTGTTCTTTCTGCAAATTCATCGTTTATGTGATGTGGCTGCCAAATTATATTAACATTTCCTAGGGGCAGAAGAAAACTGTTTTGAAGACACAGAAGTGTTTTATATGACTATAGCAATATATAGAAGATGTGGCATTTGTGCCCATTGGACTACATTTTAGACATGGAACAGGAAGGCAACTCTGATTTGTATGGCTTTGTAAACTGAAGTACATGTCATCAATGCACCTGATCTGGATTACCTGTAGGCAGTACAATAGCACAGGTCACATATTGAATGTATTGATCTCCTAGATTCCTGGAATCTGATAAGTATTCTAATTTCATTATCCTTCCAGTGTGAATTAGAGCATGAAATACTTCTTAAAGACATTTAGTACCCAGAAGCAAGCACGGGGAAAAAAGCACTAAGACATTGTTTTAGCTGGGAGAAAGGTCACAGAAAGGAATTTCTTCATTGAAAACTGTTTTTCATATGACTTCTGACTGAGAGGGAACTCCCACTTCATCTTTGTTGGGGCGTTATAACTGTTACAAGGTAGTCTTGGGTTTAAGTTTCTCTGCATAGCAGGATTGCCTGAGGAGAAAAAACTATATGCAGCCATAGCTGTGTCCCTGTGGCTTATTTGCTTCTTTAGGTTCTCATCCTCCATGAATAGACAATGCCTGCCAACCAGCACTGTGTACAATTCTTTCATGGGCAAAACTGGGTTTTCTGATGTTCCCTGTCACTGTTAGTACTCTAACCAAAGTGCTGGTGCAGTTGATGAAATTCTCACTTGGAGTGATCAGAGCTGTCTGTGGGCTGACGTGGATAAGCATGCACTAGTGAAACCAAAAAGATGACTAAGGATTTTGTGAAACTGCAGATCCTGAGTCGTTTCGATTTCCTAGCTGAAAGTGGGAACCCTGAAGAAATTATTTGCAATTTCTTTCCTCCTACCTTCCACTGGGGAAAAATTGTCTGTTCCCTGGTGGTGAGAAGAGTTATCAAACAATAAGGAAAATTAAGTGAACGCAGACCTGATTAAAGAATTAGATTTCTTTCAAAAAGGGGCAACAAAGTACATGGCATAGAGATGTAACTGCAAATTATTCTTTCTTTTTTTCTTTTTTTGAGAGCAGGGGCCATTTTATTTTTTTTTTATTAAACACTGTCATACACCATAGGCTAAAGAAATGCAGTTTGCAGCTTAAGCTTACAGTGATGAAGTTTCTGACAGTCTTCAGCTCCTATTTCATAAGTGAGGATGAGCCTAGGGGATAATGGGGCAGGTAAAACCTAAGATCAGTGGTTTGACAAAGGATCTGGTAGAATCACAGCTTATAGAACAGATAACCCCAAACAAGAACTAAGACATTGGTGCTACCACAGGGTCTCGAAAGGCACCAGATGTGAGGGCACAGGAAGACAGACTCATATAGTCTAGTGAATTTGGACTCATCTAGTCTGGGGAGGATGTGGGCCTATTTTTTGCAGCAGAAGATCTTTTCAAATGAAGGACAAGTGCTCTGACTGCATAAATCACATAGATTCTCCATTTTGAAGAAGCCATGAGATGCAGCATAACTAGAAACGTGGCAAAAGGGTCATAGCAAAGTTGATCGGGTGCTCTTGCAGGTTGATTCTTTCGCTACAAGGCCTCAGGCTTGTGACAGAATAGCAGTCAGAGAAGGGGTGCCAAAGACATCAGGGAAAGCCAAAAGGAATTTATTAGAACGTCCCGATGATAAAAGATGTTGAAAATATATACGTCTAATGCATTCTGAGAACCAAATGCAGGAGTTCAGGCTTGGGAAAGCTCTAGCCGAAGTGCAGGTGACAACTGTCAAACAGAAAATTTCCGCAAGTGCTGGTGTTACACACACAACGGTCCTTCACATGTTGGGAGAAGACTAAATCCCCTAAGGCTTACCTCCTCTTTATATAAGAGTTAAAATGGAAGTAAGTGAGGGAAGTTGGTTATCCAATTGAGTGTATTGTGAGTACTTTTGCAAATGCTAATGGATTTTGCAATGGTTATTATAGCATTGAGATCCTCTATAAAAGTAAAGGTAGAATTACTCATCGTCTGGTCTTTATTTTAGTAGTGTTTCTCACTGATACAATGACATATAACACTCGTTCTTAAAGAAAATTTAATCTAGTGTAATGCTTTGCACTTTTTTTTTTCCTCATACAGGCTTTACAGTAATGATAAAATCAATGTGAAATTCCATTATTTTTGAAGTAAGACTGTGAAATACTGTCAGACTTCCAATTTAGAAAAAGCAGTTAGGTATACCATAAAGGAAATATTGTTAGCTCTCTGCTACAAGATAGGAAACACTGTCACGCTTGTGTGATTGCATAGCAACTTGATACAGACTTGAGCAACTTTTGAGGAGACATTGACCCAGTGGCTCAAATGTATCGTTAGGATAACATCAGCATTTCAATGTGGTTTTAAATCTACTATGCTAGTAAACACAAAGGGCAAAATTATTCTTGGCATAACTCCCATGGCAATGTGGGCATTAAACCGGGGAGTAATTTTCCCTATTGCATTTAACAACATGTTTCAGATTTAAAAGCTGTGGAGCCATTAAAATATGACTCCATCAATTAGAAAGTAATTGTGGTATGTCTTTCTAGTGCTGAGGGATTAACTCACTTTAATCTGAGTGTGCTTAACAAAGGCAGTTAGCTACTTGCTTTAAATACGAGTTAAATCTGTAAAACATAATGACTTCATGGAGAACAGAACTGGCCCCACAACAGATGCCTCAAAAATGGGCTGCTGACATCATTGAGTTCAGTGGGAACCTTGAACTCAACAGCAACATGATCAAGCTCCTCGGGGCTGTTCCTGCAGGTGGTCCACAGGAATTCTCATACGAGTTTTGTATCTTTTAAACGATCATGAAGGAGATTATTAAATTGTAACCAGCTTCAGACCCCTCTATGTTGATGCCAAGGCTTGCTTTAGGGCATCTTCATAAAGCAGACATGGGAAGAAATTGAAGCATAAGGGTTGAGTATTTGTCAGTATTTGCTGTCACCAGTAATTACAATTAGAAAGCGCAACTTTGCCTGCTAGGTATTAGACAAAAGCCAGCAGTGGAGCTGGAGCTACTTGAGAGATTCTTGCTCCGCAGCTGGCAGTTACCATCCTGTTAGCTGGTAACCAGCACCCTCTCCACCCTAGTTCACTGCAGGGCAAACTAAAATCAGTTGGTTTAATTCCTCTGTGGAACACTTCAATATTTATTTTAAACTGATGGTTTCATGGAGGCCTTCATGGGCTTTACAACTGATTTTGGAAGTATTTATAGAATTACAGGGAAAGCAAGGACCTATTATACAGTGCTTAGTCCAGACTGTCCCTCAATTTGGGTGATGCTCTAGTCCTCCTAGGGTCTGACACTGAATGCCATTGAACAGACTCTATCAAAAAGATTTTTATTTCTGGAAAAAAACCACCAATAACCCTAAACTTTAAGGCAAATAAAACATATTTTAAATACGGTTTTAAGGTAAAGCCTATTGGTACACTGTAAAGGGATTTGTGATTTCTCTCAGCAGATCCTCCTTTAGTTGATAGGAAGAAGCCTGTAGCTGTGATTGCATGTCTTGCTGTAGAGGGTTAGAAAAAAAGAGGAACAGGAAGATCAAAGCTGAGGGTGAGAAATCAGGAGGGATGTTATGGCCTCCCTGGGACATTAGGGGGAGGGGAGAGGAAGTGAGATCTGCTGTGGCTGGGAGTTTGCTTTTTCTTTTGTTGGTAGCAAACCTGCCGTCTGTTAAAGACCCACTGAAGATACTGCTTGTCTTTTTATTTTCCAGTCTAATTTATCTCTAAGATCTGCAAAAAGGGAAAAAATTCATGCTATTGGCCTTGTGCTTGTCATGCTCCAGAGCCTGTGAGCCACGGCAGCCCCTTTCCTGGCCCCATGGTTTAGTGGCTGCTGCAGGACTGTGGTGGTTGGTGTCTCCCTGGCACTGCCATTTTAATTCTTAGGGTAAGAGCTGCTCCCTCCTTAAGAGCTTGGGGCAGTGATCTCACAGACTGATCGTGAAGAGTTTCCTGTGCGACTCTTTCCTTCAGGGGATTACACTTTTGGCTGGGGGCTTTCCCACCCGGGCTGGGACTTCCCATCCAAGATGCAGCAAGGTTGAGGGATCGCTGAAGTGGCCAAGCGATGAGCAACCAGTGCAGGCTCCTGCTGGGGGGTTTCCCTTGTAGGGTGGAAAGCCCCTTGCCTGTCAGCCCTGGCAGCAATATCCCTTAGGGTCTCTGTCTTTCCTTCTCTCCCCTAGATAGTCCCTCTGTCCAGCCTGTCTCTTTTCCTATGCCATCCCATCCCTGACTGCAAATTAGCCATCCCTTCTGCCATCCCCTCCATCTTGCCAATTGTGCTTTCCTTAAGCCATCCTCCTAGCCATCCCTTCATGGCCCATCCCCCAGTCTTATTCCTGACACCTTCCTTCCTCTCCCAAATCTCTGCCCTCACTTCACCTTTCCAGTTCTTTTTTAAATGCTTCTGGGAAACAAGTAATGCTGTTAAGGCTGTATTTGTCTCCTTTGCTCCATTCTGTTGGGTATAATGTGCATTTACTGGCCACTGGCAAGGAAGGTCTAGTGAGTGCAGGAAGGTCCACAAAGGTGTTAGCCTGGTACTGTGGAAATTGAGGATCTTGCTTTTGCTTAGATGGCTTGCATCTGCGTTTTCCCTCTGTTGCTGAACAGATGGATGCCTAGAACTATAACTCCTGTTCTTTCAGTTTCTTTCCAGCATGGTCAGTGGCAGAACCCCTAAGTTCAATGTAGTAGGTAATTCAAAATATTCTAAGTTTATATAGATGGGCATTCCTTATCACTGTCTTCATTTGATGAAGGATTTAATAAAAATTATTTCCCTTTTTCTTCCATTCTGCCTAGTGAAGCTTCTCTGAGAAAAGGCAAAAGCAAATCTGTTAGGTGGATACTTTATTAGAGAAAGTGGGGTGTGATAGAATTGTGTAAAAACACAATTTATTTATTCAGCTTTGAATGAAAGACTTGTGTTGTTCACACACTTCCTCACTTTAGAAAGATAATCTAAACATTGTCTCTCCTATAAAGCCCTGAAATACTTGCACAAAATAATGCAACTGAAGTAAAACTAAAAACCTAGAAGATGCAAAATTGTGCCAAGAAACTACCAAAATGCTCTTGCTAATGTATTTACTAGTGACAAAGTCCAAGTGGTCGTTCAATATAATCTGTCCTTAAAAAGAATTAACTCAATGTGTGTCAACTTTTCTGCAATGTGCGTTGAATTTAATTTCCTCAATTTTTATTTCTTCCAGGGCTGTCAGAAGGAGTGCACAGCTGGAGGATGTTTGGGAGAAACAGCAAAGCATGTGACTGAATCTTTCAAGGTACGTTGTTTGTTAAAAGGTGTCTGAAGCATTTCAGTAGATGGTGCCAGACAGCATCTGTAGTGTGGCAGTGATTGTTGTGCAGGCATTCATAGCTCCTGACACACTTGAATATAATAATTCTGTACATAATTATGTAAGTTGTATTTGCTGAAAATATTTTCAGTGTAAAAATTAAGAATGCTACAAGAAAAACTTTACCATAATTTCAGGTACTAGCTAAAAGGTTAGTAGTCATTAAGCAAAAATTAAAATGAGATGGGTGATTTTATTTTTAACTCTTACCTGCTTCAAAAGCAGTAGAAATAAAGATTGATCCCCCCCCTTAAAGTTTGTTTCCAAACAAAGTCTGTTTAACCCTCTAATATTTGTTAACCTTTGGCATTATGAATGGTGTTCAAAAGTAGGTTTTTCCGTCTGGTTTAAAAGTTGCAGAGCTAAGGATCTCAGAATGACTCCAAAGCACACCACAGCTCTGGCACATTATCAGCACTCAATAAGCAAACAGGGCTATGATAATAAGCAACGCTGAGCAGCTGCCAGGAACTGACATGAAATTGGATCTGTCGTTTTTTTTGGGTTGTGTTTGTTGGGGTTTTTTCTCCTTTTTCTTTACTCTTACTCTTAGAACTGAACTCAGTTATCACTCTTTTCCTCTGCCTCCTTCCTGAAAACAGTGCTAGTAACTGAGAGCTCATTTCAAACACTGTATGGACACAGATGTCAACTTTTAATTTTTTGTTGGAAATGTAAAGCCCATCAGCATGTGCTTCTTTGAATTCCCTTTTATTTTCTGCCTCCTTTAGACTTCTTTTTCCTTTATTCTTTGTGTCACACATGTATAACTCTTTCTCACCTTCTTTTTCCTTGCTTTACGATTTTTAAAAAGTCTCATCTATATTTTGTAGGTGTTTAAAAATAGTACCCAGAAAAATGTGACCTCACTAGTGCTTTTTCAGCAGTTCCCTTCCTGTTATTGCTAAGTGTTGTCAGCAGTACATGAGGTGAAATTATAATGATACACTTTGTAACTGTCATGTTCTTCCTGATTTTTTTGGGCAATGTCACTGCTGGGCAGTCTTCTGAATTTTGCTTAAGTAGTCATTTCCATTTTAGTTGCCAGGCTTTAGCCAGATACGGAAAATAAATGCTGCAGAAAATGTGTTAAGTGTTACTCTGATGCTGTTCTCATTGCGAGCAGCAAAGAATTCTTGAGACTCCATGACTACATGTAGCAACATGCCATTTAATTTCTTTTTCCTCATTCTCAGCCCTTCCCAGTTCTTCTCTTCCTCATTTCTTTGCACTGTGTCTCTCTGGCAATTCTGCCCAAGAAAAAAGATTTATGACGACTTTTCAACCAGAAGGTCTGATTTGAAAAATGTTGGCAAAACTAGGCATGCAATCAGTTTTGAAACCCCAAGAATTCACAATTATGGAGCGCAGAGTTCTTTTGTGATTTCACCTTGAATAAATAGACAGGATAGATCTCAGTAGATTAATTCAGTAGAGTGTGCTAGTGTATTTAGAAACAAAAATTGCTTTACAGAGGGGAGGCTCTTGTGTAACCACACTGTAGTCTTTCCTTCCACTCATTGACATAGTCCAGAAGGATAGACAGAGTGGCAACAAACTCTGATAGTGTTTGGGTCATAAGTGAACTGGGCGTAAATTAAAGCAGACTTAAGCCATATTTAATTATACCAGCAGTCAAGCAGGTGCCTTACCAAAGCTCCAAAGTGGAGCGGCACAAAGTTGGATTCAATCCAGTTTCCTCTCCATTGATACTTTTATGTCATCCAGAATGGCAAATCATTGTAGTGGAGAGTCTGTGTGAGGGGAAAAATATATTAACAGGTGAGACAGATGGTCATAAATGGAATAATACTAGAAAAAGCAGCTGGCTCACACAGAAGCTGAATTTGTAATTCCATTCCTGCTTTATGGCTCCGTTTCTGAAGCTGCAGTCACCAGAAAGGGGTATAGTGGGGTTTTTTTTAGAAAATATTTTATTCTGGCACGTGTGTGTATGCAAGTTATGATGGGAACACAGGTCCTGATTGCAGTGTAATGTATTAGAATAATTATTTGCCATCTCTTTAACTTCGCTGTCAAATTAAAAAGGAAAAACTTTATAAATAAAGAAAAACATAACACCAGACAATGACAAATAACCTGGGTTCATACTAGGGAATTTCACAAACACTTCTGTGGAAGACAGTTAGTTACAATTTCAGAA
Source organism: Nycticryphes semicollaris (assembly GCA_013400055.1). NCBI lineage: Eukaryota > Metazoa > Chordata > Aves > Charadriiformes > Rostratulidae > Nycticryphes > Nycticryphes semicollaris. Next base: position 1,375,662 of record VXBJ01003747.1, on the reverse strand, counting down.
ACTATAGCTAATAATATTTCAAAGGAGTCAAGCTGACCCATGAGGCTGACTGTAGTGAAGAAAGCTGCAATTTTGTGCCAGTAACCTAAGTAATCCAAGATTGTGGGAATGTAGAAAACAGGGTATGGTTTTGTTTTATGCTTACATAAAACATTGCTTAAAGTGGATGCTGCCCAACATTTGAACACCAGATTAGCCCTCTGAAGACGTTTCTTTTTAGAATGCAGTGCTGTGCCTTTTAGGTGCAGTGTGCTTCTTTGAATTTTACTGCAGTTTCAGCCTGACTTGAAAAGGGGGACTCAGAGACTCCCTGCCCACGGGGAGCAAAGGAATGAATGCAAGCAGTGATCACCTCTGCTATCTGCTCACTGTTTTCATTCTCATGGGCGTCTCTTAAGTCAATAGATCAGAATGGGCACTTTGTTAATTTTAACTGCCACTGAATTATCTTAATTTGACTCACTGCTGCAGCTAAAAATCTCATCCTGACAGGCCTATGATTTGCAAGATACTTGATGTATTGCATTGAGAGTTGACACATGCCCAATGATCTTGGAACTGATAAAAAACATCAAAGGAAATGGTGCTTATGCTAGAGTTTCCTGTATTGTAGAAAATGTCAAATCTCCAGGATTTATCTACCCGGCTCCTTTGACTAGCGTAGAAATCTTCCACCCTCACCCAACTGTTGTATGGACATACATTGATATTTATCTATTTAAACAACTGGCTGTAGTTTGTGACCACAACTTAAGAAGTTATACTTGTAGTTTTTGCCTATTGTCAGCATTGGATCTCTAGGAGGGAAGTATGAAACCAGCAATAGGAAGTGCAGCCATCCTCTGTACCACTGAATGCATTTGGGAACATTGGATCAAGGAATGCACATTTCTGGATTTGCTCTTATACATATTTTCTGTATTCAGTAATACCAGGAAATAGCACGCAGTTATGTCTAAGTGACTTACTGTTTATGATTAAAAATCTGGTCATTTCTTTAATGCATTCATTCTGCTTATTGTACTGTCACAAGACAGAATGGATGTTGTTTGGATAATGTAGTGGTCTGTTTCCATACATAACTCTAATTTAGTTTCATTTAATGTATGTATTAGCTCTGACTTGGAATTCATAATACTTGGTCCTGGGAAACTAAAGGCATCTCTAATTGCCATTTCTTTTCCTCATGTTATCAATCCATATCCAGAAAGATTATTTTAGTTTTAGGTAACCTTTTGTCATGATATACATTTTCTCTGTGAGGGACTGATACATGAAACACTTTAAGAAGGTATTATCTACTCCTATTATGTTTCTCTGTGTTTTAGTGATCTGAAGCTATGTAGAATTAGTTGAGCACCTTAATGCTGGAAAGTTCACTTCTTCCGTTTTAATTTTTAAGGGCCTATTTAGTGTACTAAAATGATGCAGACGTTTTAGGGTATACTGGCTAGTCTGCTACACCAAGGCAAAATAAAGTAGCTGGAGTTTACAAGTGGATCTGGATTGACTTGCTAATATGAAGACTTGTGGTAGTGGAATGAAAAAATACTTAAGTGGAGCTTCTGTGCCTGAATGGCTCCTTATGTTACTCTAAATAACTGAGTGTTCTCACACAGTCTTCTGCAGACAGATCCAATCTTCCCAGGCTGTGAGCCAGTGGGATGTGAGCCCGTGGCAGACTGGAAGCTTTATAGGCAGGTTAGTGCAGTGCTGTGCTCAAACTAATAATCCCCAGTGAGATCTTGGACTTGCTAGACTGAATACAGTGCTGTGCTAATATGCTTGCATGGCTTCCAATTTGAAGCTAGCTTATGTCTGGCTCTGTGAGATGCTGTTCTGGTTTGAGGTAAAACAGAACCAATTTTCTGGTTAGTAATTTTACTCTTTACCTAGGCCTCTTCTAACTATCTAAACTCTGAAATTAACAGCATATTGTTCAGAAACTGTTCACTCTCACAGTGATAAGACCTGATTATGCCAAGGGATGGTATACAGAGAGGCCCTTGCTTATGTTTATTGCTGTAACAACCAAGGTCAGGTAATTCTGTTGTTTGCCCCGTTGGAGGATCGGGAGCGGAAAAGTATAGNAACTCGTAAATCTCCTTATGCTCTCCTTTCTTTTTGGGGAGACAAAGGGCCATCTGTCAGTCTGGTTTTGGTAAATTTGGCTGAAACCATAACACATGCTAGATGTAGTGAATTTTCTGTAATGATATATGTTTTAGTATTTTCTTTTTTGCATTGCTATAACATTTCAGAGCTGAACCTATGACCTAGCGGACATTGTGCTAGGTATTGTACAAATTAGAACATAATTTCCATGCTACAGGTAGAACCTAGAAATAAACAACCAAAATCTCTGACAGTTTTTCCTCAGACTCTAAAGCTGTGGTGTGTCTTACCTCTGGTGGAAGTATGAAGAAAGTGAAAACTTATTTCCAGTGCAGACATTTGTGGTTCAAATTGAGAGATTGCCTGTGAAACTTTTAGAGATTTTGATCTTGTTCTTGGAGGCCTCTTCACACAAATACAGTTGTTCCTTACAATAGGACCTTTAATTGCAAGTTTTAAAACATGTAGCCTTCGAATGAAATGACTTGGTTGGCTCTATGCAAAACACAATGTGCTGATTCTGATTCTCTGCCATGTTTTCACATTCTTGACAAATAATGCAATAACATTTAAGATAAAGAACAGGTCTTCCCCTGGAAACATTACAATCGTAAATAAGTTAGTATTACAGGAGCAATCTATGCAGTTAACATGCAGGTTAAATGTTATTGCAGTCTGCAGCATTTCTTGCTCTATAGTGTACGTTAGAATGAGTTAGAAAAATTCCTTTTGTCTGTGGAGAAAGATATGCCTGTTTTCAAAGCAGTCTTTCAAAGGAAAACCTGATTAATTATTGCATTTTCTATGTTTATATTAATGAAACTACGTTACCGCGGTTCATTACCATGTTTATACTAATGAAACTCAAGTACATCTATAATTTCTGCCAAATATAGTAGGATACTGGATTCCTTACTCTGGGAACTGGGAGAGGGACCAAACCATTTTCAGATATTAGGCAGTTTTAAGGTTTATTTTAGAAAATTATTATATGTGTGAAAAGGTTGATGTCAGAGATAAGGAATAAGCAGTTCTCCAACCCTGTTTTTTTAAAGAATGAAAATTTTTTATTCACCAAATTTTCTTTCTTTTCCTCCAAGACAAAGATTAAAAATGTATAAAATACAGAATAGTCTGGTTTTTTTAAAAAGCTTTTTTTTTTTTTTTTAAATCTGAAGTATTTGACTGTATCACATTGGCAAATCGAGTTACACAGGGAAAGATCCTTGAAGGCTTTAGGAAGTACATAGCACTTCTCTTGTGCATTTTATATGAGCAGTAGGTAAAGCTTCTGACACGCTCAAAGCATGTGGATCAAAGGAACACTGAAACATTTTTGTAATGAGATCTTATGCATTGTAGTTACCACATTATATACAAAGCTAAGCAATATAAAGCAGTGTACATGGTTTATATATTTTCACATCTCTTCCTCTCCAGCTTGTTCTCAATTCGTTGTTTTCTTCTGACACCAATGAATTATTTACCTGCCAAAGCATATGGGCACTCAGTAAGGCTTTCTGTCATGCTGCAGCTCCTGATTCTTGTGTAGTTTTAAGGGGGAGGCTGGGAGGAAGTTATTAGGAGAATGCCCTGCATTTTGCATCTCTTTTTTAAATTATGCATTAAACCCCATTTTAAATTTTGATTGGCCAGGACATTTTCTTTAAATTTTATGGTGAAAAATTTGTTACAGAAATTTACTAATATTTGATGCTGTGATGAGCAAGTAGCTCTTTAAAATATGTATATTGGAAAGCTGCTTTTATATAAACTGTCTTGAAGCAGTAAAAAAAAGATGATAAATTGGATATCTATGTGTATATATGTATAACATTACACAATAAGGCATCTCCAAACATTTTGTGTTTCAGAACCATGGGCTATCTAGTCCATCCTCCCACTGAAGGTGGGACTCTCACCAGCACCGGGTTAGGTCAGCTGTGGCTTTGTCTGTTGGGTACATTGCTGCACTACTCTCCTTAAGGAAGTGTATTTTTATGATGTCCTAAGCTAAAACTTTGTCAGCTACTGTTTGGTAGGTCGTCTCTGTATAATTTCCATAGAAGTACTTAGCTGTATCCACTGTTAGATCAAGATGCCAAGCTAGAGGCCAATTCTGTGGTTGACGTAACAATATTTAGCATTTGTGGACTGGACATTGCTTTAGAAAAGGTAATTCTGATTATATCTTAATTTCAGCTGAATCTATTCACTCTAGCTTTTTATCCATGGCAATAAAATGATGTGGGTTTTGTCATGTGTTGACTCAAAACAGATGGGTGACTAGAAATATTATTAGAGCTCAGTGCCATCATATTATTTGATTGTGCCTCCTAGCAGGGTATGTATATGCTGCAGAATTACTTCAGGTGATTTACAATCAAATCCATTCCCTCATCGTCATCTGCCAAGAGGGAAACCGGCTACAGCACAGAGATTGAGTGCTGAGTGGTTTCTGTGGTATTCTGCATCCACACAGGCATTGCACAAAGTCTTTTGAATATTACTAATTATAGCTGGACAAGGCTGACTTCCATATCTACCACTTCCATTCCAGTTAGTATGGGTCTAGGTTACAGTAATGATCAACACACAGTGCAATTACAGTTGAGTGTCCTGTTTTGATAAGAGAGAGAAGAAACAAAGCCCAGTAGATGTTAATGAATGTTTCGGTGGTTGGTTGTTGCTAGGAAAGTGGCTTTCCTGAAGGAGAGCACACAAGTGGCAAGCTTAGGTGGAAGGTACACTAATGCAGTTTTAGTATTGCTCATGGCTCTACTTGGCACGTCCATGGTTCTAAATCAAGCTTGTTATCACACAGTAGCAGCAGAAGCATCACTGCTTCAGGATCGTAGTAGCCAAGAAATGCTACTGAACGACAGTGTTGTGAAAATAATTCACCGTGATTCTTCCGTCGTACACTTAGGGATGATTTCCCAACAGTCTACACTTAAGTTTCTCATGTCATCAGGAACCCATCTAAAATGTGGCATTTGAGGTTGGTGGCAGCTCTATTCAGTTTTAGGTTGGTGGCGCATAGTTCAGTGTTTCTCTTCTGGTGGGTAACGTCCTTCAAACAGTTGGCAGGCTTTTAGCAAATAGGTTTTCTAAGCTGTAGTAGAGAAACTGATGGTCCCACTATCTGAAGCTGTAGGATTTGCAAATAAAGCTAATTGTCTTCAGCAAATAACAGGACCTTTAAGCCAAGATAAAAAGAAGATGCTAGAAAACCAGCCAGGGGACAGTTTGGCTGGGTTGATTTATAGTGCGAAGAAAATGATACTTTGTCTTCTTTTTAACTAGGAGCTTAAGATATAGTCGGTGTCTGTAAAAGCACTGAATTTCTACCCTACCACAATTTTGGAAATTCCATTTGGCTTGTATCTTTTTCTGGATTTATTTTTCCCAAGATGAAGAATTCTAGCGCTTTAGCACAATACAGTAATTCCAAAGGGAAAGTAGCTGACTAAAATTTACAAAATCCAAGGTGTCCATACCTATTTCCAAGAATTCTTAAATGTTAATGTAATTGTGATATCAGGTCCACAGATTTGATATTAAATGGCTTTTTTTTTTTTTTTTTGCTGAACACACATGAATAGGAGCTACAGTTTATGAAGACTCCTATCTGGCCTTTCTTCTTGCTTTTGAAATTACCTTTCTAACCTAACTCTCATGAACTACCAGTCTAGAGAGCTGGAAGAGTTTTATCTTAATCCCATACTTAGTTCCCATTTCTAGGAAAGTACTGAATGAAATGAATTGGCAAAAGGTGGCAGTTCCAGTGGCAGATCAAGCACTGAAATTCATAGCAATTTGTGACTTTGCCTTCTGTCGGCCAGTGAGAGAGGGAGATGGTACAAGAGGAAAGGGCAGGTGTGGTTAATTGAATGTTTGAACTGTTCCTGTAATCTCTATGTAAGAAACTATACCATGAAAGCATGTTATATTCCCCAAAGTTTCTGAAATTCTATATGAAATGATAAATTCTGAATGCCTTCATTCCATGAAACCAGTTCCCTGCATGTCTGCAAGCTTACTAACATCAGGGTAAGGAGATTTAATTGCAACTGCTCTGGATTTGGACGTGTGAGATTATGATTCTATTCTCGGCTATACCACATAACAGGTTTGTGACTGGCCAGGCTACTTAGGCAAAATATTTCCAGCTTGCTTGTCTGAAATTTAGTTTGCAATTCCTTTTTTCCTTCAATATGGCTACTTTTTTAAGAAAAGCTGAGATGTAAATATTCCATTTTTTGTTTCAATTTTTTTGGTGTGGAATAGAAGTTACAGTGTTTCCTGAACCAGGAGACAATAGCATCTTAAATCTTTGTGGACCAAATTGATAGGTTTTGTTTTCATAGAGCATTATTTGAATGCCTCAAAAACTGTGCAGCTGTACAGCAATGTGGTATTGGTGAAATGTCACAGATCTTTTTATTCCAGTTTTGTGTCGCAGGCCAGTGTGAGCCCTCAGCTTGTGTTAGGCTCAAACCTTCTCCCAGGCAAAGTATTTCTAAAAATGGAACACTGTGTTCATGCTACAATAAAGAAATACAGTGGTTGTGAGGCAAGGAGCAGCACAGTATCAGGAATTGCATTTACCAAGCTGCCAAATCTTTTGAGAAGAAGCAGTATATATTAATAGTGAATAATATTAATAGTGTAATTAATCAATGTGTTCCATTAGTGAAAAATGCTCCTAGTTTTGTACTTGTGGAAGTGTTTGAGTATGAGTCTGAGAGGACTTTCTGTGCAAGGAATTGGGCTATTACTGAATTGCAGTCTGTGATTTCCCCTTTCATTCTATATGGAGTTGTTTCTTTCTAATTAAAAGCCCAGGTTTGTCTACATTGCAGAATTGAAGTGCAGTTGCGTGGCCAAAGAGGATTTTTATACAGCTAACCTGACCAGCAGGAACAGTGAGCTACAGCAATGTGGTTTTCAGTCTAGTGCAATGAGTGCCTTAAGACTTCTTGTGCTTCCTCTCTATTGACAGTTTTCTGATCACCCCACTTAATTAACTGCTGCAATAGTTAGCAAACAGAAACAGTTTATATAACCAAAATGTAATAATGTGTCCAGTTTCTGTTACTATGTTTAATAGTCTCATCAGCACCTTCTTGGTTTATATTTTAAAGAGGTAGTCATATTTGAAATGTTTTATATAATTCTTTAAGTGATGAGATACTAGATGACTGTTTTCTGTAGATCTGAAAATACCATTTGCTGGAGTAGAGGAGATAGATCCCGTTGAAGTCATAGAGATGCTTTCCTTAAAATTTCCTTAATATCAGGTAGAAAGTTTTCTTAGGATCTGTAGGAATCCCATTTTCATCTTTCTTAACTATAAAAATACATATCTTCTGAAATGAGTTACAACGGAGAACAGACTAATAAGTAAGGGACAAAAAAAAAAAATCCAACCCCAAAACATTACTAGTCCATTTAATTTTCCTAAAGGAGTAGAAAAGGGTAGAATTGAGGTAGTTTTCCCTCCCTTACAATTCAAATTCCTACAAAGATGGAAGAAAGGGTCTCGATTAACTTAAATGGGCTTTGAATCAAATCAGTGGGGGTTGGTATAGGGCAACATTTCAGCAACATATGGGAAAAATCTTAAAAATTTAATCACTGCTGTTGAAATCAATGATATTAGGCATTATCCATGTGTTTGAGTGTTTTGCAGGGCAAGATTTGTTTCTTCAATGCTTTCTCAACAGTCTAGCTGGACTGTGGCTTTCCAACATCTTTACTTCCCTTCTGGCACATTTTAGGAGCTTCAGACTGCATTTTGAGCTGTGATGCTGCCCTAGGTGCTATTTTCATTCTCCAAGGCAAGAGGTTTATGTCAATTCCAGATACTTAGCTGTTTACTTCCCTGCCTACTGCTTCAAATCAAACATTCCTGCATCAGAGCTGGAACATCCATCAAGTCAGGGGAAAAGTTAAATAAACCAACACAGTAATGTTGTGCCCTTCTCCTTTTCTTCCTGTTGCTTGCAAGGCATGAGCTCATTCTTTGGTTTGACAAATATTTGATAAATATCTGTTATGAGTAGTCTAGATATATGCCTTGCAGAAGATGGACAAAAGGATAGACCAAGTCCTTCCAGCCATATTTTCTGTAACTTCTATGATTGACTCACAACTGATTCCTTGACTCCCTTTTGCTTTGTCATTTGTTCTGTGGTTTGTTATCCTGTGTAGTCAACTTGATGCAACGATTCCAGGCCCCAATCCAATTATATGTGCTAGCGTATTGTCAGATGAAGTCTCAGGGAAGCTTTATGTTGAAAGATTTCTGGGTAATTTTCCCTGGGGTTGCAGAAGGTATTTCGATATATTTTGTTTCTCTTTATTTTTTTGTAGTAGGAAGATTAGGGCTTTCTTCTTCCTCAAATCTTGTTATATCTTGGCACACTTTCCATTCTCAAGCCTCAGGCTCTGCTGTAAATTTAAAATAGTAATGATCATAAAGGGATTATAGGATAGCTTACATTAATATTACTTTTTATGCTTACAAGCTAGTAACAAATTTCTAAGAATGTATTTAACTCTGTCTTATTCTTCTTTGAGTCGACAGAATTATTACTGTTCCTGTTATTTCTACTACAGACTTTATTAGTGTGGCCAGAACCATACAGGGCTTAGGCCTATTCGGAAAGCAGTAGTCTCTGCCCTAGAAAACCAGCAGTCTTTTCCAAAGAGGGTGGGATGGGGAAAGAAACAAAACTACAGCCCTTGGTTTACCCAAGACCTGTAGGACATAAATGTCTTTTTAACTCAGGTAGATGCTGCTGTCGTGTCAGCTAGTGATTAGCGGATAGAGCTAAGAGGTAGTAAGTCTGACAAACTAGACAAAACACCAGCTAGAAGAGGTTGCAGTTCGTTTCATCTACTGAGGCAGTATTCTGTATTTCTGTTTCTAAGAAAAGGTTTAGGAATAGGCAGAACAGGTGATTCCTTATTTTGTTCCCAATAGAGGAGAAAAGTACTAGTTACCCTAATATCATGCATAGCCTCCATAGCGTCTCCTACTTTCTAGTTGCATTGCCTGGCACTGCTGCTGTCTGCTCTGGTGCCACTGATGGAGGAGTTGGCAAGTCTTCCCTGATTCCTCACAGAGTTTGGCAATAGTTTGGCGCAAGCCTTTTGTTTTGTGTGCAATATTAGCTGTTAAGCATGATTCATCATGTCTGCCTAGAGAAAGCACACCCATGTGGTGAAGGCTTTTCCTGGATCAGGTTGCAATTCCCTGTGGGCTCCTCATGGTACTGCTCTACAGGAGCAATCATGTGCAACATAGTAAATAGCCTGAACCCTGATGTATGAGGCTGCTGGGGTGGAATATTTAGTGGATGAGCTTCTCCAGCTGGCTGGGATCACTGCTCAGGCCTGCAAGAAAATGAGAGCAATCCTGTGACACCTGCAGCTCAACATCTGCAAAGTGATGGAGCTGAATGAGTTGCAGGAGAAAGGTAGCAGCTAGCTAATTGGCTGCAAGGCAAAAAAACAAAAAAAAAAACAAAAAACAAAAAACAAAAAACAAACAAACAAAAAAATTCAAAACAAAACCAAAAACCGCAACCCAACTTGTTTATAACAAGAAAGGGTTTTAGCTTCCAAAGATGGACAGGACCCTTTTTCAACCTCCTTAGTATCCTCTGCCTAGTTGCTTCTTTCTGGCAGTGCAAACAAACCTCTTCTTAGTCATACAGGAGGAGTCTCAGGTTTGGGAGGCCAGGCATAAGACATTGTGGGGTGAAAGTAGCTGCACCAGCAGAAATAATGACTTCCTGGGGTAGAGATGTGTGTGCTGGGGAGAGTCTGAAAGCAATGATGAAGGTGCAACAGCCGTAAGGACTGAATGGCAGGCAAACACCTTCTCCATTCCTGAGGCCCTCCCCAGAACTGTTCTATCTATTCCAAGCCATTGGACTTCAACTCCCCCTGGCTACAACTTGTTACATTTCCAGTTTGTAGTAATTACTCATGCTCTTTGTAATCTGTTTCTGAAAATTTGCTCTGCTACTGCAACCACATTTCGCTGTTCACAAGGGCAAAACCAAATTATTCAAATTCACCTATGCTTCCATCTCTGCTATTGCATGAGAAGGCCCTGATCTTTCCTAGGATATGCTTACAAACTCTGCATAAGTAATAAAAAATAATAATTGGAGTTGCTTTTGTGATCTTGAATGAATCACCTTGACTACAAGTTAGGGCAGTTACTTATTTCATCTGAATAGATTACAGTCAGTCTCACTGAGTTGATGTTCATGTCCTGAGGATCCCTGCTGAAACTTGCTGTTACAGTTGGGTAACTTGTAAGTTATTTTACAGCTGAGTCTGCCGGTTTTGTTTTTACTCATGATAGAAATGCTTGGACCAGCACAGTGTTTAGAAAAGTTTGGGTATGTCAAATGAATTACACCTGTTACAGCTGCTCAACCTACTGCTTATAGTGTAGTAGTTTCAGTGCAGTGAAAATAGCTGCAGCCAAGCATCATTTGGGAAGGCACTGGCAAAACTTGATGGAAAGAGTAGAACAAGATATTTACTTGCCATCTGCACCTACCCAAGACATCTCCCTAGGGTAAGAAAGGTAGAATTGTAGTAATGAGAATAACAGTTCTGGCTGGAGGCTGCTGTCAGCTCTAAATCCACTTGAGGGTATTGCAAAGGCTGGGTAGAATAAGCATTAAACTGGCATCTTGGCTAGAGGAGCCAGAACGTCTCAGCTTTGGCTAAAATTGACATTGACCAGCACGTCACTTTTAATTTGACCTAGCTCATAATTGACGAGATCTGTTTTGATCAAATGATGAACTTTAGTTTCAGGAGGTCACAGCATATCTTAATTGCTCGGGCTGGATGAAGCTTCTCTCTGGAAGTAGTTACAGTGTAATCAGCAGGCACTTTTCAGATGAGGGGCTATTCAAGAAGGTGCCTCTGGACAAGACAGCGTAGGTGTAGCGTTGCTATAGAAGCCCTGAAAATCCACAGTATCCAACTGGTTTCCTTCACCATTCCCTTTTGCCTACCATAGGCAGGACAATCTGGGCAATCTTCCTTTTTCTTACTGGAGTGCCCTGGGCTGGGACTTAAGCGCTTATGTCTTATATGTACTGTACTGCTTTGACTGCAGTTTACAGGGCTGGAACTACATCTTTGTCACTTTACTTTAGCCAACAGGGGCCAAATAGCTGCACTCAATAGACTGTGTGCCACAGCTGTTTCTTTCTTTATCTTCCTTATCCTTTTTGTTCCTGCATTTACCGGTTCTCCTTCCAGTTTAATGGTTTTATTAGGCAGCAGCATTAGAAGGTGCTTGAGAGCAGGTTGATAAGCAAAGCATGCAAAACAAACCGAGTTGAAAATTGCCCTTTGTATTGGCAGTACAAACAGGGGATGGGTGTTAATGCATCCTTAGTGCTGCTTTCAGGGCTGTTGACAAAGGAAAGAAATAAATTGCTGTTTATAAAGGTCATGGGTGATACCATGGTAGCACTGGGATAACTTTTTTTAATGAATGATATTAAAGTAATAGGCATTGATACTTAATGAGTGTCCCTTGTATTAGTCACCTGGCCTCACTCTGCTCTCTCTGTGGGTTCTTCTGGGTGTTTGGTTTCCCTCCTCCTAGTGCTGCTTGAACGGCGCCACAAAATGCTGGGGCAAGTTAAGCCAAAAATGGTCTGTGAGCCAAGTAAGATGTTATGTAGGGGGTCTACAAGAGGTTGAGGGTGCTGGCAATGCTTCATGCAGCAGACCACTCTGTGGGAGAGAGAAACCCAAGGAAGGGTTCTCCAGCTTAACCACCCCCATACCTCTCCATGGGAAAAAAAGAGATGGAATGTGTTGCAGCCCTTGATGGTATCTTGACATAAAAAGCATTAGGATTCTGAAAGATTCAGGTGATTTTGCACACTGTTAACTTGCACTACTCACTGCTTGGTAAAAAGAGGGAGAAAAATACAATAGGATTAATAAAAGGGAAGAACCTTAAGAAGAGATCTTAAGAATGTGATGGTCAAAAAAAAATCATATCTTAAACGCATCTCCTGTGAGCTTAATGGGATTATAAGGATCAGGAAAGTTGTCTTTTTGCCACTTTTATGATTGTTGCCCTGCTGGTCTGTGCAGTTCAGCTTATATTTGTAGTCTTTTGCAGGGTGTTCTTACTATTGTTTGAAGGAAGAGTTATAGGTCAAGTGCTGTACCTGATATTGTGGAGTCAGATGTTTGCAAAATGCCTGAATAAGTGCTGAAAGAAGTGAGAAACAGCGAGCAGGTTCCTTGTTCAGAGTGTGCAGCTCCAGGAAGCTCTGTGATCCAGAAGCTATTTGTTTCCTTTCTCGGGAAGGAGGCTACCTGCCTCCCTAGGATTTCTGCCTTCAAGTGACTCAATGTGAAATACAGTCTGGGGATTTCTGTTTGTGACTGCAGAAAGTCCCCAGTCCTTGGGGCTGAGAGCTAAGCAGTGTGGGCTACTGTGCTGACCCACAAGCGCTGACCGCCTATCACACAGCAGTACCCATTTTCTTGAACTTGCAGGAGTGAGCACTTGGCCCACTTCTTATCACTGATGAGCCAGCACGGGAGTGACTCTGGATCTGGGACCCTCTGTGTATTAACCATTAGAGCATAACAGTGTGCTTGTATTTGATCAGCATAATTTCAACAAATTATCAACTCACGTGACAGAGACTCTGGCCAAGGCTCGCTCGAACCCCAGGTCTCCAAAGCTGGAGAAATCTCTTTGATGGCAAAATCGGGTCAAAGACAGCCCAAATGCTCCAAAACGAACGTGTTTCTTGTGGCTGCAGCTTGCTGATCCATCTACGTGTGCTTGTGGCCCTCTGAGAAGAGCAATGTCAAAATCTTTCCCCGTCCTTTAAATAAAAGCTATTTATTAGCCCAGATGAGCTTAGCAGGCTGTTTTGCAGTGCTGTCTTTCAGCTAGTTGTGCTACCACAACTGATAAAGTGGAAAACTAGGGCATAAAAGCAGAAATCAGCACACTGGTGGGAGTTCTAGGGGATGAGCCTCCATGTGATAATTCTGGTCCCCAGGCCAGTTTATTGTAAAGATAATTACCTTAATGAAAATGAACTGAGATGAGACAGAAGCCTTGACTGGCTGACCCAGTGGCTGCCCGCTGGCAGTGGGAGTTCTTTGGAAGGTGTGATTCCACCCAGAGATAAAGCAAGAGTTTAACTGTGCTCTACATCCTTGCGTGTGCCCCATTGACATCCTCCTCCTGCATAAGTGTTTTCCTGAGCTGAGTCTTGCACTGTGGATAATTGCAAATGGTCCTTTGTGGCTTTTATTTTGTTCCATGTTTTTCTGTGATAATGTTTTTTCCAAAGCCTGGGATAAGAGGTTGTCAGATAAAATTAATTTTTATTTTCAGGACATCACTAAGTAGTGCTTTTCCCATTGGCACACTTACTGTCAGCAGGATAAAGGGTACTTTAAAGAATTAAGAAGAGTAATTGTTGTTTCATCAGATTATGTATTAGTTTAACCAGGCTAATGCACTGTAATATCTAGACAAGCCCTATAATTGGAGATAGTTTAAAACAAGCTTTTAGCTATGCATGTGCTCCAGCTCTAAGTTAATTTCACATCTAAGCCATTAAGCAAGGAAAAAAAAATAATAAATAAACCCCCAAACCCAACCCTGTAAACCAAGGCCAATTAATCAATAAAAAATAGGCCATGAGGTTGTTTACAAAGATGAGGTGTGTGTTCGCTTCCAAAAGCTTGGGACTAATATTTTCTCATTTTGCAAAATGTTTGCTGAGCTTGAAAAGTCAAATCAATGATATCTTTCACAGAGCTGCCTTATTAGTGCACATGCAAATCATTTGAACAATAGTCTGAACTGCCTGAACTACAGTACTAGTGTTCCAGTCTGTTCTGTATGTGCCCAGCACTGAGGAGTAAGCTTTCCCCTGGGATCTGTAATAAGGGTTGGTGCTTTCTGACTCACGTTAGGAAGGAAAATGGAGCTTCAAATACATTTTTTTTTTGTTGAATTCTTCCTTTCCTCTCTGACTAGTTTGGTTTAAATGCTCAGATGGCATAGAAAGAGTATGGAAAGGGCGGATCAAGACTCTGCCCATTTCATAGCTCTCTCTAGTTGTTTAGCCCCTATCTGTGTATAAAAGGGGAGTGACATGCCAGAGGTCCTGCTTTCCTTCTTCTCTTGCTGTTCTTTAGGATGATTCACACCATAAAAGCCACTATAAAGAAATTTAACTCTGTCCCATCCAAAACCAGTATAAAAAGCTATGCTGCGTTCCCACAGCTAGTCATGGCTTATAAAGGAAAATCTCCACAGTTATTGATGCAGGGAAACATTTAGTCTTCTTTGCTAATGCGATCTTTCTAGGAAAATATGAATGTGATTAAATAAGCTACTGTGACCCAAGTAATCTGCTGACTGATGGCTCTGATCTCTCATGTTAGTTTTATGCATTAAAGGAAAATCAGCATAACATATCTACTTAGTCCTGAGGGGGATTAATTTCTGATGATCAGCTTATGTTCTGAGGTGCAGCGATTGGGTGTTTCTAGAACTTGTATAGATGTGTTAATCTAAATGTCCAAGAATATTCCATTAATTTTCCGGTTTTACACCTTGTACTGCTTCCTCTACTTAACAGTGTTTCAAAATATGCCAACAACTTCTGGTATAAACAGCACTGTGTGTATGTATGTATGCATACACAGCATGAATACTTTGCCAGCTTCTTAGAGGTTAGCCACCTGTAACCGTTCTGCCATTAAATGTCCCCACAGGTAAAATATGGCATTTGTCCATGTTCACTGGTGCACAGTAATTTTTAAATCACTCCGACTTAATTATTTTTATACACTTTATTTTTGTCTTCATGTTCCTTCAGGCTTCAGACTTGATTATCACCCCAGCTACAACCTTCAAGGAAAAACCAGACCCCAATGGTCTGGTATTTGGAACTGTGTTCACTGATAATATGCTGACAATTGAATGGTCCTTGGCTTCAGGATGGGAGAAACCTTGTATTAAGCCACTTCAGAACCTTTCGTTGCATCCAGCCTCCTCTTCTCTGCACTATGCAATAGAAGTGAGTACTGAATTGATTTGGAAACTGCTATTTTGTCTCATTAGCTCTTGAAGCCATAGCTTTGTAATACAAGGGCTGCTGCTGTCTTAAGTTTATGAGCATTGAGTTACACTTTTTCTTAACTGATGTTCTTCCAGACAACAGCATTATGTTCATGTTAATATAACCTAAAAGCAACTCTGGCCTGTGAATTCCAGTTCACGTAACTTTCTAGCTTAGTGTAGGTGAGCCATTTCTTGTGTGGTGACAAGTCATTTGAGAAAGCATTCTAGTTCACTGACAGTGGATCAATTAAATTTCTGTTTCTGATATAAGTTAATGAAGCACCGGATAAGACCGTGTGAGATTCCAAAAGGAGCTTTAATTTGGGAACTGAACATGCACTTTGTGAAAGTTACTTTAAGCGGTTTTAAAGGTTCGTAGCTTGGATTGCAGGACAGACTAGACAGAAGGTTGTTTGCAACTCTGAACAACTCTGGAGAGCTCTGAACTAGATCTGATGCGTTCAGCACATACAAGTGTATTTAAGCAGAGAATATAGAGCGAGGAACTTTGGAAAGTGAAATGTTAAGTCGGAAGCCAGCGTGGTTGACAATTTCCGTGCTTAGCTGCTTACTGGCTAAAGCTGCCTTTTGTGTCTCCAGAGCAGCTTTGGCTATACTCACATCTGTGTGAGAGCCTCATATATGCTGAAATGGAAGCTTGCTTCTCCTCCTGCTTCTGGGTAGGTGGGAGTGTCTCCACTGAAGACAGTGGAGTTGCTTGAGCTTCTTTTATTTTTTCCTTTTCTTTCTTTTTTTTTTTTTTTCTTTCTTTTTCAAACACTGGTGGAAAGGAAAGATCAATTTTTTCCCTGCTTGCTGTCCCTGAGCCCCTGCCTTCACCATTTTTTGTTGTTGCTGGTTTCTCCTCATCTAGTCACCAAGCCTCCAAAGGTCCTGTGCAAATTCCAACAGGCCCCTGTGACTAAGGCTGCAGCTCTTGATCTGCCCACGAAGTAATAAACCACGCTGGAGTCCCAAATCTGTATTTCACTCTTAGTAGCATATTGCTTTAATGCTCGGCCTCTGGCCCAGTCTGAAATCATTGCTAATATGAATATGCTCTTTTTTTTTTTTTTNTTTTCATTTTTTATTCTTTTACCCTTATTGCATCACGTTTCCTCTAGCCAAGAGGACAGACAGAGGAGAATCTGGTGCCAATGCTGTGGCTCAATGAATACACAGTGGGTATAACAAAAATGATGAATTTGGCATTCCCTCCCCTTTCTCCTTGCCCTTCATGATTCAGTGTTATAGTCTGGATCTGCTGAACTCCAGATCCAGCTCCTGTGATGTAAAGATGTTAGTTATTGTTTGCACACCACAGTAGCAACCAACCATCAAGCAACCACAGCAGTTGCTTTTACTCAGGCTGAGCATTTCTGGAACACATCACTGTCTCCCTTTCTAATGAGTGAAAGGTTTTACTGAGCTCTGGTAGGTTAAAGGTATTTCTTTTTGAAGAAAAAGATTTAACAGCTTGAGAAGGCTTTGTGTTTCAGCAATGATGTGATTCTTACTTTTCTCAAACCATTGGTCAACTCTTAGTAGTAACATTCCTTCCTCTTCCCTCTCATTAAAAGTTCTGTGAATGTGTTTGGGAGAAGGGTGGGGGGAAACAACTGTTCTGTGATAAGAAAGTAGCAACAGAGAAATGTGGTATTAGTCACTGGACCAATACAAATTGTACCAAAGTATCAACCATATCACCAGCTATGCCATCCTTTATTAAAGATAGAATGTGTTCTTGTAACTACAATGCCTATCCTAGGAACAGTTTCTTTTTCAAAACTGCATAAACAGCTTTTAATAAGGTTGGCATTGCCATAGGAATAAGATAAATTTTGGAAGCAAAAAGTTCTAGGTTCTGCTACATAGTTAGCACATAGCCTAAGGAAAATTGCAGGGATTCCTGCTACCCAGTTACAACCCAATTAAAATTTGTCATGTGGAAGGACCTAGCTCTGTCATGGGACTGCACAAAAGCTTTCTAAACGTTGTATTTCACTGATCCTTATGGGAAAATCTTACAGAATTCAATAACAATGAAACCATGAGTATTTTACTAAAATTACTCATACACAAATACAGGATTCTATTGTCCAAATCAACCACTCGCATGTGTAGGCTTCCAACCACATAGAATGTGTTTACAGCCATTTTTTGTGTAAGAGTCAGGAGAATTCTGAGGAAATTGACAGTAGTGATGCAGTTAAATTCATAGAACTTACACTGAAATTTAACGTATAAAGAAATGCTTTAGCAAATAAATTCTAAAAATCTGAACCCTTGACTATAAGAACAAACGATCCTTTAATACTTAATCTAAATAATACCTGTATATATGTATATATTATTGTGAGTTGATATAATATATGTGTTTTCTGCCTACGACTATAACTGGAAATTATCAATCTGTAACTGAAAATAGCTATAGATACTTTGTGGGCGTGTATTTTTTGCTGTGGTTAGGAGGTGCTGTAGAGCATTCTGTTGGGACGGCACTGGTGGGATAAAGGTTTCTGGTAAATTGATTGTCATCACCAGTCAGTCGCATTCTGCAGTTTGATGGGATAATTATGATTTAGTTAAGCTTCCTGTAAAGTATAGATAAAACATTTTTATGCATTCTTCCTCTACTGTAAGGCTGATGCTTCTGTCTCTCATACTAGCGAAACCCCCTTCCACACCATAGGGGTCTATGGGTGAAATAAGTGACTAAGATTTTACTGCAGCAAACTACAGCAAGAACTGCAACAGAGTTCCACTAATTACCTTACACTATATTTCCTACCAAAATGCATTTTAGATAGAGCCCTAAAATTATTAACATATATAATTCCATTCTATAGAACTTATCTGTAAGGGAGAAGACTCTTTTGGCTCAGTTTTAGGTATCAGTCAGGATGTGAGGGAATAGTTAAGGCAAACGCATGTTACAAATTTTAATTGTTGTAACCAAATTATGAAAAAAACTGTTAGAATTAAGTTCCTTGTCAGAAAGATGTATCTGACGTGTAGGCAGGTCATCTTTTTTCACAATACTACCTCACAGGAGTGTGTTGCAAGGCTTAACTAGTTAGCATTTATACTTTGAGCGCTGCGAGCAGGAAAACGAAGTTCTTTTATTTCCAAAGGGTGTATCCTGCTTTTGCATAGATCATCACAGCATCACGTGTCTCAATTACTGTTTGATTTCTTTTCCCTTCTTTTTGGCTTGGTAGTTGTTTGAAGGAATGAAGGCTTACCGAGGAGTGGATGGCAAAATCCGCCTGTTCCGCCCAACTCTCAACATGGACAGGATGGCACGATCAGCAATACGAGCAGCTCTGCCAGTATGTAGCCAAGGCATTTTATTCTCTTTAAGTCAGAGCGTATTTTCCTAAGTGTTCTGCTTTCTAAGTTATCTCCCTGCTGCCTCAGATGTACACAGCCTGCTTCTGAGGGATGAACGCTGATCTGCAGGTATCTGCACACAGACAGCTCGTGAAATTGTTCTGGCACCAACGTTCTTCCTTTTCTTCATTCCACTTCAGTTATGCCCTTCAGCCTTGGAGAGCCTTCATTTTTGGTCACACCAGCAACTTAACGGTGCTTTTAGCAGCTATGTACTGGTCTGTGAATTTACTGCCATGCTTATTAGCTTTATTGCTTCTAAGAACTTTGCAACTTTGTAAAGGTGGGATACTTGGTGGGCCCCTTGGAGTTAGAACCCAAAGCACCCTTCTGCAGAAGAGTTGGTGCTATAGCTTGCAGAATGCCAACGTGAAGGTGTTGGCTGCAAGGGGAGTTCTTGCCTTGTGCTTTGGAGGCTGGAGGCTCCTTTTTACTATCTCAGGAGGATACTTTGTTGCAACAGGAGGACATTCAGGATACCCTATAAAAAGGCACAGGGGCAAATACCATGGGATCTTAAGCTCTGTAAGAAATGGACTCAAGGAAGATGATGTAGTCCTATGAACCTCTACGGACCACCACTGTTAAATATCCTGATGAAGTGTTCCTCTTAACATATGGATCTATAAAGACCACAGAGGCTATATTTCTCCATTTGCTTTTCTCCCTTTGCTTTTCCTTCCCAGTGTTTTGACCAGAATGAGCTGTTAGAGTGCATCCGGAAGCTTGTGGAAGTGGAAAAGGAGTGGGTCCCATACTCAACTGCTGCCAGCCTGTATATCCGTCCTACCTTAATTGGAACCGAGGTGTGAAACATTTTTTCCCCTCCTCTGAATTTTTGTGTATTTAAGCACGAGGCAAAAGCCTCCGTCCATAAAGGGAAACATGCAGCAGTCACTAGACAACAGTATTTCAGTTCAGGGGCACCCTGGTTTTATGTTTTTACTTCTGAGTTAGTTACCTGCAGCTGTACTTCACAAATTTATGTTGACCACACCACCACCTAGTGGACACATTGATTAAGATCAGAGAAAGTAAACTTAGATTAACTATTCTGAGTGGTAACGGTAAAATTTAAATTAACTTCCGTTTTGTACTAAAGCCATAGTTATTTGCGAAATTTTAATGTATGTCTTCAAAATTCTAATAATCCTGAGAAATGGTGAGGGAGCAAAATTTGCTGTGTAGATTTTGTGATTCCCTCTCCTATCTCTATCCTGATGTTAGTGAGGAGATGTTGGAAGATTCTACCCTGTAAATTAAGATGGCTTTTCCGAGGGAGACTTTCAACAGAACTAAGAACAAGTTCTTATGTCAGTGTATTGTTAAACACCAATAAACCTGACCTTATAAAAGGCCCCTTAGCAACAAGGTACTCTGTATGTATTCTGTGAGTTTCATGTGGATGTGAGTCCAGCCTATAGGATTTATAAAGTGAATTAGAAACAGGGAGTTTATTTTAATTAAAGCTTTAAATCTATAGTCATAGAACATAGGACAAGGAAGCTAAAGAATGTATGGTTCCACGTAGGCAAGTTACTCTTCTGCAATATCCACATCTGTAAGAAGTTATCATACATGAGCATTATACCTTTCACATGTGTTCTAGGACTGCATTAATTCAGTGCTTGTAAACTAGTTGCAGATTTTCAGATGGAAGAATCTCTAATCGGTGACTGTAAAGTATTAATATATTAAAAAAATGTTTTTTTCCTCTGGCTTGGGTTGTGGAATTCTTTTGATGTTGAGCTTTGTTTCAGTTTAGCTGACATACCTGGGCTTTACACAAGTCATACATTGTTTCCGACTTGCACCTCTTGCTAATCTTCTATGAATCAGTACAATTAAGAAACACAGACAGCACAATCTTTTCAATGGTAGTGTATGAATCAGGAAAAATATCAAGATCTCAGTTAGTTCATCTTATTAGAAGTTTTGCTGAAGGATTAATGTAGACAGAAATCAAAAGAACCATCATAGCACCTGAGGAAGGCTTATTTGAATGTTTCAATAGTTCCATTATTACACTATTATTTTCTCTCCCACCTCCCAATTTAGCTTCAAGTGCATTGTGCGCAGTGTTTTGCTTAGACCTTTGGTCCTAAAGGTTTAAATTCAATAGCTTTTTTTCAATGGACACCTAACCTTAGAAACCAAAGATGAGCTTGTTCTTGTTATGAGTCTGGTTTCTCTGTGTGGAGAGAAAATAGTAACCCACTCAGTTGCATAGAAGATCCCAAGAATCATAGGCAACCAGCCTATATGTAGCCCGGATTGAGCATGATGGTTGGACAAGGTGATCCTCCAGAGGTGCATTCCAGCTTTGGTCATTCTGTGCTTCTGTGGTCAGTCCTGAGCTTTGCAAAGAATCAGTTAAGCCGAGTTTCCTACTACAGGATTCAGACTTTGGCCAGTGTCAGTCTTTTCACCTCCACCTTCAAGTGATGACTTGAAGTAAGAAGCCATCTCTCAGAGAGGAGGGTCAAAAATGCAAATGACACATTCCAGGTTATTTCCTGTGCTATCGTGTGAACCATTTCCAGTGGACAAGTCATTTTAGCTTGTCACACAGCCATTCACAGAGCCACTACTCAACTCTATGAAATCCATTTTTTCAGCCCTCCCTTGGAGTGAAGAAGCCGACTAAAGCCCTGCTGTATGTCATAATGAGCCCAGTGGGTCCTTACTTTGCAAGTGGAAGCTTTAATCCAATATCCTTGTGGGCAGATCCAAAATACGTAAGAGCCTGGAAAGGAGGAACAGGAGACTGCAAACTGGGAGGGTAAGAAAACATATTTCTGCATCTTCTACATAGCTCACAAAGGAGATTTGCTTTTCAGTCAAGTATCTAATCCAGCAGAAGTATTAAATGTAGCAGTTATACAAACAATGTACTGTAGTAAAGATTTAAAAATTGTGCTGTGCAAGTATTATTTATACAATTCAGTTACATATTGTTGTTTGGAATTACAGCCAAGTGGACTATTTGAAGAGGCAATTTTTTAGCATCTCAAGCTGAGGAACTGGGCCTGGAAGCTGTCCATGTGATACTTTGGCTGTTCCCCTTGCAGAAGTTGATACTACAGATATAAATTCTGCGATGCAGCATTCAGTAGAGCAGCTTGCTGCCAACAGGGCAGCAAACAGCACTGACTGCTGACCTCCTTCCTTGGCAAACTGTCCTGACAAGCCATCTGCAGTTAGTTAGGGGAGTGTGGGTGTTTAAGGGAAAGCATGAGACAATTATCTGCATTGACTTGACCATAGTCTAGCAGTTTTCTGCTGAACTATCCCAAAGAACCAGTTAAGTAGAAACATCATTGTTAATGTCCAAATACTTGACTTATGGAGTGAAGCTGCTACGACTTGACAGGACCAAGCAACTTGCATGTAGCTAAGTAAGTGATCCAATTATACGTCCTTGGTCTTTGATTTAAACAAAGCTTCTTGTCTCTACCTGGGAGTTTCTGTTCTAAGCAGGAAGTTAGTAGTTGCCAAGTGCTGCTCAGCTGAGCTAGCAGAATAATCAACGCACATGAAAACATCTTTCTTTCATTCTGTCTGATATTCTGAGACCTTTACTCTTTGTGAGTTTTTGCTTAGTTTTAAAATGTATTTATTCTTTCCTGTGCATCCTTCACACGTCAGCTAGGGAAAAAAAAGAATAGTCTGGAGTCACTACTGACAGAACTGTGGAGCTGCTGACTTTGGTTCTTGATTGTTGCTGGAACATCAGAAGTGGAAGGGTTGGGTGTTTTCCCCCCCCTGAGAGCACATACAGAGTATACACATTATTAAGTTAGGTACATGCTGTAGGCAGCATTTTAGGAAAACAGTTGCTCCTCAAGGATATGGAATTCATCAAGACCCATCTGCAGTTGCTGAAGCTACTAATTCTATGAATGTGTTTTACTAGAAAAGAAATAACTCGCCTCTAGTGATTTTTATGTTCCAAGTGGTTCATCTGACATATATGACTCACCTGTTCATCTATGAGATGAGGTAGATGGTTTTGTTTTGCTTTTTTTTAAAAACATGAACTGGATGGGAATTGTTGCTTTTCATCCAGGATGCCAACTGCTAAATAGATATAAATGCTTTCCAAAGATGTCTAATTGCAATGTTTAGAATGTCCAGAAAATAGAACCAGAGGTATTTTTAAGACAATTTGGATGAATATGTAAGCACTGCTGATGCTGTTCAGCCCTTTAAAGTTGTAAATCCTTGGGTTGTAGATACTAATGATCTAGTAATACACTAGTAGAGTTCTTCCAATGAAAATATTCCAGGGACAGGTAATGACTCTGTAGAGCACTTGCTTATAACGTAGGTGTGCACACAACCTTGCATAGAAATGAGAAAATACCCAACCAGATACTCCCAACTGTTTGCTTATTCTTTTTCTTTTTTTTTCTTTTTCTGGAAGGAATTACGGTTCTTCTATTTATGCCCAGCAAGAAGCCATGGAGTTAGGCTGCCAGCAGGTTTTGTGGCTCTATGGAGAAGATCACCAAATAACTGAAGTTGGAACAATGAATCTGTTTCTCTACTGGATAAATGAAGATGGAGGTATAATAACACACAACATGAAAACTTTAACAGAGTAGACAATTGGGATAATAATCCACAAAATTATTATTAGAGTGCAGATCATAAACTTTTTAATGAAGATGTTTTTACAAAGGAAGTGTCTGTTCTCTTCTGAAAACTGATAGGTGACGGTTAGTTACATCATTGAGAAAGAGGAGATTGTGGAGCAGCTGTGAGCACTGCCTGCTGATAACATACTAAACTGTTGGGCTAGTCCAAGTGCTCAGAAGGGTAGAGTCTAGCCAGGCACAAGGTCACATTGCAGGCTTTGTGTCAACTGCAGCCGTATGCTTGATCTGGAAGGAGGTGTTGGGTCAGAAACAATGCAGACATACTGAAGACGCTTTCGGGTTATGTAACTCCTCAAACTATGCGGCTTTGGGATTGAGTGGTTCCCACCATCGCTTTCGGGCAAGTCAAATGATCCTGAAGAATAGCCAAAAGTATTTCAGTATCCAGCTGATGAGAAACTTGGCTGTTTCTTTGAAGAATTTTAAATTCTGTCCAGTGAAGGTGGAGAGAAACATGTCAGTCACCATTCCACATCACTAATGGTCAAATGATGCTTTCAAGATATCCCGTCATTCTTGAAGCCATTTTTACTTCTTTGTACCTGTGATCTCTGACCAATGTAAATTCTGATTAGAAGACCATCTAATTAATGAGCAGGCAACTGTTTAGGAATGTCAAAAACACCTATTAGGCATGCAAGTATTCAGTGCTTGAGAAATGACAGCTGCGCCTGAGAACTGGTTGGGAAGACTACATGACTCTTACTCGTTAAAGGACTGAGTCAATGTATAGGCAAGTGAATAAAAGGACACCTCCTGACTTCCATAAGTGCAAGCCTCCAGGAAAATTGTTACTGAATTTCTGCATGGCAGCAGATACAAGGTTCAAACTCTGATTTTGTCATAGTGCCATGGGTGCCCTTGAAAGGACATTTTTCTGACAGTGCTCAGCTGCGGTACACAGGCACATTCTGTGGTGACAACAGTGTGCTTTGGATACTGTAATATAATGGGAATCCAACTACCCTGACTCCCAGCTCCAGTTTCATTACTTGTTCTGCAAAATCTTTATGACTTTTGTGAGAAGAGGGAGGATGGTCTCTCAGTGTTGAATGAGTCTGTGAGGACTTGTGAATGAAGCTATAAATATGAAAAATCTTGTTGTTGTTGTTATAGCAGCAGTAGATTTGTCAGTGTAGCTACATAGCCAAATTCATGCTTTGTGTAACTTCGCTGGAGAGACACAAAAATAGATTTTGGCTCATTCTGCCCAGGGAAAGGACACTGAAGAGAGGACATAATTAGAATTCAATGTTCTTATTGTACTTAAACCAGGAATATGCTGGAATTATCCAGCTGCAGCATCGTGCTGTTCCAAAGATCTGCCAATCACTGTGTTACCAGTGCACTAGTGAATAGTACTATTGTGAGGTGGCCATAGCAAACAACTTGTAATTCATGCCACCCAAGCTAACTGTATACTGGCAAACCTGCCATCTCACACGACATGGTCATTAACATCATTGGAGCACTTTGCTGTCTCCCAGCGTGTTGATTAATGCTTAATTTATGGTATCTTTTGTTGAGAATCCCTCTTGCTGTCAGTGTATGTCATCGCATACCTGCCTATGGCTTTATGTTGTGATTGAAAAAGTGTTTGCCATTATGTTCTGCCAACTAAGTCTTTGGTTTTGTTTTGTTTTGTTATGCAAATTCTGCAGCTGAGAGAAGGGATCTAACATAAAAATAGTGAGGCAGAAATTGCAGACCATCATCAAAAGGAAAATGCCTTTCTTTTTATGTTCAGAGGTCACCACGGAGTAGTGGTGACCAACTGATCTCCTTGGTTTATAACAAATCAAAGACCCCGCACAGGAAAGCCTAGACTAAAGGACATTGGTGCTTCCAACGAGAGTAGGCTTCTCTTGCAAGCCTTTGCTCTATATTTTCAGTTACAGCACAGTGACTAAACATGACATGTTGTCTTGGACAGTAGGAGGAGCCTGGAAAAATGTTTCATTTGTAACATCAAGGAAGGAGTAGGGGAGAAAACTTCTCAGTTTCTGGTAAAATAACATTACAAGCTCTATGCTGCTTTCATATGCCTACTGCTGCTCCGGCCGAGGCTTATTACATGACCAAATCTGGATTCCTGCTGTGCATAAATACAGGAGTCTGATATTTCACTCATCAAATATTGTTTACAGTTTATGTGCACAAAGTGAAAATTTAGGTCACCCTACAGTTCCTTCCACCCGCATCTTCAGAGCACATCAAAATCCCAAGGAGCTGTTAACATGTTTTCTTTAATAATGTCTGTTTGTGCCGAAAATGCAGGCTTGACTTTACAGAAAATCTTAAAATTGAAACATATGACCAACCTGAAGGTTGCTACCTATGAAATCTATCTGCACTTTCCAAAAATTAAATTTCTTCAGAATGATTTGGAACCATCTGGGCTCTACTTCTAGCTTTAATGTTAAGGGATTTTGAATAGCATTTAGGCATTACTTAATATTTTTGTGCTGATATTAAATTTGGATTAATAGTGCCTATTTCAAAATATCTTACATAAATTGAAAAATAAATACATTAAAAGATTCTTTGGAACAGTCAGGTAAGATATCAGGCAAGTTTGCTTAGTCTACAGTGAAGTGTAGTCTACAGTCTACCTTAGTGTAGGTGAAGGATTATCTGTGCTATGGAATTTTCTTGTACAAGTAGATTACTAATAAAATAAGGATCATACCTTCTGCTTTAATAGAAAGCCATAGCAATGGCATAGAGTGGAGAGCAGGAGATGAAGGAGATAGCAGACAAAGAAAAGGAGGGGAAAATAACTGAGGAAAGTAAATGGACAGAGGTGCAAAGACAGAATGATTACATGAGGGGAGAGTAGAAGAAAAGCCTGAGCGAAATAGAGAGAAAAAAAAAAAGAAGGGTCTGGAAAAAACTGGGAGATGAAATCAGCTGTTAACAATAGTGAAATCAGGGTTTCCTGGGTTCTCCTTGACCCTGAAGTTCACGTGGTATCTGTTATCATTTTGGTGAATTTCTCAGCATTGTTATCATGTGACTAGTACTGAAGGTATCCCACGTTTGGAATCTTATCTGCTACTTGTTCATAAATACACGTGTGTAAAACCTGAAGTTGTGTAATATGTAATAATTTAAAAAGTCCTTTTAAACACCTTGATGGAGTTAATTTGTTACAGCATGCCTAACCCATGCCCGGTGTAATGGGAGACTGGACTGGTTGCACTACTACTATGACAATAACAGTAGTCAACGGAAGAGAAACGCTGACATTTTCCTTTAAATGCCTTTTCCCTCTTTTTTTTTGCTACTATACATTTTAAGACTTCTAGCCCTTCAAAATAATTCAGAAGCCAAATGGAGCCTGTGAGCTCACAGTCAGTTTCTTTGGAGATGGACAAACTGATGCCATAGGGAGCCTGGTTTGGCATCAATTTGTAGAGAGGATGAGCTTTTTGGCATGCTGTGTTGTATAGCATTATCATCTCTGCCGGATATCAGGGGAGCAGATGTTCCTTGGGTGGCCCCAGGCTGGTAGGCATCATATGTGTACTTGACAAAATTCTACTGAGCAGGCTGTTTGAAACATTTTGAGACTCCCGTGTCCTATCTGCTCAGAGCTGTTTAGTGGCTGGTTTGGCCTGGCACCTTTTCAAGCTAGCTCAAATCAATTAATATTTGTTGCTGAGCTTAAACAGGTCCTGACCAAGTTCTGTAGCAACATTCACCAAATAGAGAACAGTATCTGGTGTAGTCACAATCTTTGGTATTAAGGTCTGCATTATTTGAAGTTTTCTGTTGGAGAAAGGGGAGAACTTGTATATGACTGGGTCACGAATGCAGAACATCAGGTTTTTTGTGTTCAGAATCCTGTGAGTCCTCTGGCTCATGCAAAGTTTTTAAGTCCTCTTCTTTTGATAATTGTGCCAGAATTAAGACCAGACAGACATCACAAGTCGTAGTGATGCTATAGACAGACTCTAAAAAAGGAAAGCTATTGTTAGTAACTGTATGAGAAAGAAGAGACCACGCCTGTACTTAGGAGTCTGGGATAGGTTGGGGAATGGCACTATTTGTTATTCAAACCAGAGCAAAATATATAGCCTATTGTAGTGCAGCGTTTTTATACATTTTGGTATGGCAGTTTGTTACCTCTGTGTGTGTATATCCTCAGAAGAGGAACATGGAAGCATAGGGAAAACTTCTAGTCCAAATTAATAAATGCAGGGGTGGCTGCATTAAAAAGTAACCGACATTTCTTGAGAGAATGGGCAGATTTGATGAACAATTCCACCTATTTATCCTCCATTTCCCCTATCCCACCCCAGCAGCTCCCAAAGCCTCCTCTTGAAGAGCAGGATGGAGCCCACGCTGTAGTCAGTGTGGACCTATGTATGCACTGGCTGGCAGGTGGTGTTTATTCACAAAATTATCTGTCTGGCTGTTGAAAACAGAGTATTGAACACCTGAGCTCAACCTGCTCTCTTAGTCCAAGGATATTTCTCTCTTCTACCCAGCTGCAGGTTTTCACAGGGCCTATAGAAACATTTTTAGGGCAGCTGTTCCTTTGAGACTGCTTCAAACAGGCCTGGATTCAGTGATCTTTTATGGGGGCGGAGAAGGGGGCATAATAAAAACATGGAGATACATATCTTGTTCTTTTAAGTGATCTAGGTAAAAATTAATCAAAACGCTTAATGGTTTGTGGATTTAATGAGCAGGATAATATCCTTATAATATCAAGAAAGATAATGAATTCTTACTGGGAAGAGAAAATGGTTAGGAAAAAAAAAAAGTGTTACCAAAAGACTGTGGATGTCTGCACTTCTCAGTGCAAATATGAGGCTGTTTTTAAAAAGGCTGGTTGTCTAAAAGAGTAAATGCTCAGTATTCTCTGATAATAGAAACCACTGAGTATGCTATGTAGTGGTTTAAAATAAAAGTGATAGTTTAAAATGAAAAAGATTAACTCTGATTTGCTGAAAAGGTCAGATGGGAGAATAAAGACTACATACAAGCTTCTGTATTGTTATTTAAGTATTTACCAAGTATGGATTATCATTTATCTACCATTTCATTTTTTATGTTAGATGAACTGTTCTAATGTTCTTTTTCAAAAGCAAACAAGAAAAGCAAGCTAAAAAACCATTTGAACTATTTGAATTGTTAGTGCTTTTGAAATTATATTATGACTGCTCTTTTTGTGCAAAGAGAAAATTAGGGGGAAAAAGGATGTCTAGACTAAGACAAAAGGTCATTAAGGAAGTGTCTTCTCAAGGTGCGTTTGGAAAGGTTTTCATTACCTCTTCAGTAAATGAGACTCAAAATTTCTGATACATATTTCATATTAATGCTATGAAGTAGGTAAAGTGAGCTCCATACTCCTAAATTAAGTAAAGCAGTTCAGGAAAAGTCATGTTCTGCCCTGGGATTATTAAGCATTGCTTTCCCTTGTGCCTCTCTGTTCTGAATCTGAAGACTAAGCCTTTCAGTTGTTCCCAGTAGTTATACAGCTAACCAATAATACACTGAGGAATAAAACCTACTACTAGGTGTTAGCCCTGTGTTTCTTCCCCACCCACTGAAGGGTACTCAAAAGGTTTCAAACATTCAACAACAACTTACTGGAATTGAATGTGTAATGTGTTCTTATAGAACTCTGATAAATGTTGGGTTTCTGATATGATTCATCTTTTTAATTTTCATATTTGGTGTAATATCAGTAAACAGTATTTTTATTTCTTTGGTTTTTAACCAGTGTTTCTGTTTCTTTTGTGTTTGACAGAAAACGAACTGGCAACCCCACCTTTAGATGGCATCATCCTTCCAGGAGTGACAAGACAAAGCATTTTGGATCTGGCACACAACTGGGTGAGTTTTCAGCTTGGCATTAATGGTTTCAACTATCATGTTATAATATTGACAAAAGTAAGCATTCCTGGTACTCAGTACCTTGAAGTTCAGCTGATCTGGTCAAATCTCTTAACCTAAATAGGAACTAAGGGCACGCTAATTCTTGGATTCCCAGCAGCAGCATCAGAATACTCACACCTGTCACGCAGAACAATACCAAGCTTGTTAGAGTAGCTCCATGTAGTATTCAACATGAAAATTCTCATTAAATCCACTGGTACCAGCAACTTAAAGCAAGGAAATGAACAATTACCGTGCATGACCACAGCGATCCTTCAGTTATCAGCACACTATTTCTCTAATTAGTTCTCATGGTTCCACCCTTATTTCTGATAAGTAGCATGCAGCCTAAAATCCAGCCACAGTCTTGAAGTCCTCTGTCTGCCTCCAGACTCCAGTTCTGTAAGTGTAGCCATCCAAATACTTCTTTGGACACTTGGGACTACCTTATGTCTTGAAATGTGCAGACTGTTCACTCTCCCTATACGATACTCAAAGGTCTTATTGTGGTTTGGATAAGCCAAAGGCTCATCAAGCCCAGTATCCTGTCTCCTGGTTCTCAGCAGGCTTATATTTAGGGAGAAGTAGTAGGAATAACGTAGGCATGTGTGGAACTTTCTCCTTGGTATTAACTCAGCTTCCAGCCACCTGTAGCTGAAAGACTTCCTGAAATACAGTTCTCAGTTATATCACTGAAATCTAACTTGCAGTGAAGAGAGCTGGGCATGTACTTTGTGGCGAACGTGTGCCATTTGTTGTCCTGCATCTTTATTCGTATCGGTACTCCCCCAGTGCATGCACACTTATGAGTCCCGTCTCCTTTACAAGACACAAAGATATTGCCAGTTGATCGGTCTTGTTTGTGAGATACCAGACTCTCACCTCAGTCCGCTTGAATAATGAGGTGTCTTCTACTCTCACAAAGGTGGTTGTCTTCTTTCTGACCTCCGTTCCCTAACATGTCTGAAACTCTGCTTACACGGTGTCCCTGCCTCTCCAAGTACTATCCTGTCCAGAGCTAGTCATGTTTTCTGCTATCATAACCATCTCTGCCTCCTGTTATAAAGCTTGTAAGCTGGTATATAAAACAAAGGCTAAGCTTTAATTTGGCCTGATAGGACAATAAAGTCCACATAAATCCATGAAAGAAAAATTTCCAAGTTTGGTGTTTAGTTTTGCTCTTTAGACATGTCCCCTCAATCAGTTGCTATGCATTCAGTCGGTTGCTATGCATTCTTCAACACTTGTAGAAGGTAAAAGGTAAAACATTTCCTATGTTAAGAATGTCCAATGTGAATTGCTTTACTGATGCCTGCAGTAGAGTTAATTTTTGTATGTGACAGCTGTGTGCAGGCAACAGTGTGAAATTTCACCAGGAATTAAAGAAATATATCACATCTAGTTGCCATTACACCACTGCAGGTGGAATTAACAGAATGTGTTTTGCTTAGGAATTGTCCGAGAGTAGGATGCAAAGCTCTCTTCACATAATTAATTTTTGTACAAACTGTAGCATGCTAGAGACCACGATTAGTCAGATCCCGTGTCCCATAACCCATGACAAATTCTGCTGTGTTATTCCCTAATGTATTGGATAATTCTGTAGTCCAAATCAGAAAGAAGTACCACTTAACTATCGGCATTGTATCTTAACTGGCTTCCTTCAAGGTCATTCTTTTGATTAGAGTCTACCTTGTGTGATACTGGGAGGTTTGAAAAGATCACAGGATCATAGTCAAAACTTGACTCATTGCTACTAGGCTAATAGTTCTATTAGAGACGTTTCAACATGGAAAACAGGAATACAAACCATTTTTAAATTTTTTACAATTTTTATGGTTGATCCTTTTTGTGCAGGGAGAATTTAAAGTGTCTGAGCGATACATCACCATGAGTGACCTGACAGCTGCCTTGGAAGAGAACAGAGTAAAGGAGATGTTTGGTGCTGGAACAGCTTGTATTGTGTGTCCCATCTCTAAAATTTTATATAAGGGCAAGGTAAGAAAATGTATTTTCCCCCCTTCCCTTTTTTCTTTCTTTAGAATTCTATCATAATTAATTGCAGATGAAGCAAAAAACAAATTAGATAGGAGTGCTGCTAGAGGCTCCTGGAAAGATTAACAGTGTCAGTACATTGATTCTCAAGTGAGTTACTTGTATGTTGTCAGAAGATAATTTACCCTCTCATCTTCTCGGGTTTTTTAATAGTTGAAATCTCAAATGCTGGGACAAGAGAAAAATAAAAATTTCCAGCCCCTTCAAAAATATAGAAAAATACATTCTCCCACGTTTCCTTTATTGAACAAAATTAAGGCACCTGGGAAACGTGAGGAAGGGAAAAATTTTTGCAAGGAACCAAATTTCTGAGCCACCATGTTCTACCCTCAGGTTCATCTCTTCTGCAACCCTCTTTGCAGGGAACACAGCTCTGATGGCAGAGCTGTATCAGTAGGGTGCACAGCTGCTTCCACTTACTATCCACCATATGGGACATTTCTCCTGCACAGGTGGAATTCCAGTCGGTTACGCTGACTTGATGCTATTTAACCAGCACAGATAGTTCAGAAGGCTGGTTATTGTTGCTGCCTGTCCTGATGTGCTTTGTTCCATTAAATATGATAAGTACAGTAAATGTCTGTAAGGTGACGTTTCTTGAGTTAATAAGGTGGAATAAATGTACTGGTATTATTAGATGCTAAGACAACATGAAAAACATCAAAATGCTGAGCGATAATAAGTACTATAAATGTATCTGTTGTGTTTCTATGTGATATACTTCGAAATGAAATGCTCTCTGTAGTTTTTCTACTCTTGCTTGTACAATATGCTTTCCATTTTGGACAGATCTTTTCGAATATTTGGGTACTGACCTCAGATTAGCCTTTGTTTAAAAACACCATAACAATTCAACTAATCCTACTTTTCACTGGCTCAGCGGGCCCTCGTATAAAAACATTAAAACAGTACTTCCCTACTTGTAAGGAGCACTAGAAGGCTTGATAAAAAATTATTAAAATTCTCATTGACCTTAAGGTATATATATATAAAGCTGTTATTACATAGTATTCTCTCTCTCTTCCCCTCCCGCTCTTTCTTTATCCGATGTCAGCATTTGCACATTCCAACTATGGAGAATGGACCTCAGATAACAGCCCGTTTCCTGAATAAGCTGAGTGATATCCAGGTAAGGTGCTGCTTCTTCTTCAGATAAAATAATAAAAGGTGAAAATGTGAAAATATCAGAAAATAGTCTTTTTAACAGTGGTGCTATAGGCACCACTGTATAATAATATATATTCTTCTGTTTGGTGTGCTTATTCTATCTTTTTCTTTGAGAAAGTATGATATGGATGTAGACTGATACATTTTTTTTCCCTATTTGGAAGCTGGATGAGAGTTGTAAGACATTACTGTTATCAGTGAAGTCCAGTACTGTTCTTATATGCTCTTTTTTAAGGGAAAACATAGATGAAGCAGCTAAATAACTGTGATCACAAGTGAATATAAGTTAAGCAATAAGAGATGGCTGAAGTAGTAAGTACACACTAGCAGTAGCCAGTTGGTCACCGTTTCTGTTTCCCAGCATCTTTCCAATCACTTGGTCACTTCTTGTTCTTAAAACAGTTCCTTCCTCTGTGGTCTGCTAAATATTAAAGTCTATTTGGAATCTGTGTTTAATCTCCTTATCTGGGTGTAGGAGTCAATACATTTCAGTTACAGTCAATTATCAGGACGTGATGGCCCTTATTTAAGTTGCCTGTTTTCTTTTCCCTATTTAGCATGGTTTATGGTATGGTGGATTTATATGGGGATAGAAGTAGGTTTTGGGAAGTTACAAGCCCCTTTATTTAAGATCTAATAGTAGCTAGTTGGCATTATTGTCATGATTTCTTCAAATCAAGCTTGATGGTTACTGTTCTACATTCTTGGCTTTTGGCCAAGGGGTTATTAGATTTGCTACTAAAATTTTCATCTTCCTGCCATAAGCCCTGAACTAAGAATCTTCTTGAAAGATTGTGAGATGTAGTGAACCACATAGCAATTCTGTGAATCCCATAAAATAATCAGAACCTTTTAAGAAAGAGTCCTAAAATTGATTTTTTTCTTTCTGTTTTACAAGCTCTTTACTAGTGTAGAAATAATCTGGCACAGGGTCCTTTTGATGAGACCCCAGACAAAAACTACCCATGAATTGCAGTCTGCTGTCATATGCTGACCCACCTAAAATCCTATTCATTGGAAAGGATAAAAAGTGATGCTTTTGCAATATATGTAAGGGCCTTCAACAATTTTTGATCAGTTTGAGACTCCACTGATCACTTTTACTTGAAGTCACTAGAAGAACGGCTTGTGAAATCCAGAATTCTTATTCAGAAGGCAACACTGGAATATCTTTCTCCCTTGGCCCATGAACGAATTATTAAGACACATTTGTCCAGCCTGCTTTCTGAGGCTTCCTCCCATGCCTTCCCCAATCACTCTGATTTTCCACCCCCAACTACAGCTCAGGGGGAGTCTGGAAAAGTGAGGGTTGCTTCTAACCATTATCTTTCTTGGACCTTTTCACTTTACAACTATGCATGTAGATCTTTTCGCCTTACAACTATGTACATACCAAGTGTTCATTAGTTACATGCTGAGAGTAAATCCATCACTGCTGGATAGTGCTGGACTACACTATGTCGATGTTTACTTCTAGGTTTTCTTCCTTCTTTAAAGAAGCCAGGAGAGTTAGAACACTTCTTTATTAGAAACATGATTTTAGAGAGAATGATGACTGCTTCCCCTTTGAGAGTCAGTCGGTGCTTGCTGATTGTGTTTCTGCGCTTTCCTGTCTGTGAAGAGATGAGCTCATATCCAAATGGACCCTGGGCTGCCACACAGAAAACAATGCTGTAACACACAAAATGCAATATATAATATATCCTTTAAATGTCAGGGGAATTTTCAGGATCTTTGCAAAGATCTTTTATATATTCTTCCAGGAGGGGGAAAAATAAGATCTCTTTGCAGTGTCGCTGAACTATTGTCATATGATTTGGACAGTCTGAGGCTACTATTCCAAAGAACGTTCACGTTCTGAAGAATAAAATACAATGGAAGTTGCAACCAAACACAGGTTTCTATGCTGTGCTCTTGCCTGAACTAGTATCCCTTCAATGTTGGACAGTGGACGTTTGTAAAAAAGTAAAAATTCTCAGTACCAGCATTGTCCTGCATTTGAACCTGTGAACAAGAGGTGCAAGGCTCCATATCCAATATCATTATACCAATTCCCTTGTGTACAATACATGCTTGTTTAACATTTTCAGATTATCTTCATTATTGTGTTTCCAAGTCTTGTTTTCATGCTGCTCATTGTTCTTTTGCAAGTCTGCTGTGTTCAACAGGATTTCTTTGGATTTGAACAGCTGTTCAGTGGAACTAGAGCTAGAGTGACAAATTAGAAACTCATGGGCAGAACTGATTCTATTTCTCATGCCATTTGAGAAAGACACTGCGATATACATTTCCCTTCCTACAGACATTTAGTCGAAACTCCTATCTTTCTCAAAGTTGCAGTGTCTAAATGGATAGCCCAGTGGCAAACAACCAGAGAAAGAGAATGGATGTGTTAATTTTTACAAAGCAAGGCCTGAGGCAAAGAAAAGAGGGATGGGAT
The DNA here is from genome assembly GCA_013400055.1 of Nycticryphes semicollaris. Lineage (NCBI taxonomy): Eukaryota > Metazoa > Chordata > Aves > Charadriiformes > Rostratulidae > Nycticryphes > Nycticryphes semicollaris. The sequence continues at coordinate 1,340,774 of VXBJ01003747.1, read as the reverse complement.
TGACTGACATGAGGTCACAAATCCTGTGATAGAATCAGTAAAGGAAGCTAAATCTGGTTTTATTTCCAGAATAAAAAAAAAATTGATTGTGGTATAACATCTTCATTCCCCTTTTTAATTCTGGAAGCAGGTTCAGACCATAGTCAAATGGCAACTCATACCAGCCCTTGCAATTTCTGAAGCATCAGAACATTAGATGACACTACTACCTAAAGCCAGCAAGACTTACCAATAATCCCCTGATCTTTGCCTGCTTTCTGATTTGGGGGAGGTGCCACCTTTTCTCTGAGAAGGAGTAATATGAGTCAGACAATTCTTTTTTCTTCCTTTGCTCTGATCCTCAACAAAATTGCCTCATACTGGGGTAATTCAGTGCCTTGTGGTTAAACTAATGATACATCTGTTTTTCCTTGATCAGATCTTCCAAGACAATCACACTGATATGTGGGAATGTAAGCTGGAAATTCTTTGAACAAGTAATTCATCCAAGGTCCTGTGTAGCACCATACCAGTGTTTAGTCCACATTGCAGACTGCAAAACAGGTGCAGCAGAAGTAGTGATGAAAAGAAAAAGTAGATGTGATGCACGTGGAGGTTATTCAGAGGCTTTACCTGCTGCACTAAAGAGTAAAACACAAAGCAAACTGAATGTCGTTCCTTTGTAGATTCAAAAGGGTGGGGTTTTTTCTTGCTCAGCCTAATTTGGAGCTACTGCCTTTTCTCTGCTTTCGTGTCCCCTTATCTCCTTTCCTGCTGATGCAGAACCTGGATTGGAGGAATTTCCTTTTCTCTTCTCTGAAGAAATTACCATCAAGTGATCTTTTCAGACTACATAAAACCTCTAAGTCTTTATTCCTTGGAGGAAAGTGTTTTCAAACTCCCTGAACCATAATACTATGAAGGAACGGTCTCCCAGTTTACATCTCCCACTACTCTGTCCACCTCTACTTTACATACATACTTGAATCCTGTGAGCCTTTTTGGGGCTTTCTGGAGCATTGTTTATGAGGCTGGTAACAAAGAGCTTTAGAACATGGAGCCAATTTCGCAACCAGAAGTGCTGCCTTGGGACTGTATCTTCTCCTGGAAGGGATACAGCTCCATGTGGTGGCTTGCCTTCATTTCTGCCCGGTGACCCTGTTGGTTTGCATATGGAAAGATGACTTGTTTTACTTGGGTTACAATTCTCTCTAATTGTACTCTGTGGTATTTGAGATGGGTTTTATTTCACATTCAATCAGAATGCTGTAATAAAAAGCCACCTTGAAAATAAAAAGAAATTAAAAAAATGTGTTTGTTGAATGGAGCTTCAGCTGGGGCATACTATGAATGAATTAGTGAACTGACCTCAGGGAATAACTGTATTAAATTGATAGAAAGCTCTAGTGAAGCAGGACTGTTCTGTCTCATCTCTAATGTGTATCAGTATCGACCCTTCTTAGTCTGCATATTTTAAGATGGATAAAGCTTCAAGCTGCATTTAGGTTTTGCTCAAATCAAAGACAGAATTAAAGGCATAAGAAATAATCTAAACTACTGTCAGGGTGGTGGATATGAATCTTTCTGGGGACAGACCTAAGAATTTATCTAATTGTTACTTTCAACTTTTATTCTTAAACTCCATTTTTGCTTTGTTTCAGTATGGAAGAGAAGACAGTGATTGGGCAGTGCTGGTGTCGTGAAGGTGGAAGAGTTCAAATCCTTCAAACAGAACAGACATGAATAATAACTTCTGCATCTGCCTGTGCATAGCATGGTTTCTGTATCAATTTGCTCCCCAGGATGATTGTTTCCACAATCTGGCAAATGTGAACACAATCATTTTGATTTCTACTTTAATCCTGTTAGTAGAAGCCTGTCTCCTTGGTAGAGGTGCTAAATGTTAGCAATACAACTTTCCTAATGATCTTTCTTAGTGCCTCCTTGTGTCTTCTGTACAGTCTAAAAACTTGTAAAACGCGCTTCAACTGCTCTTCAGTTTGTTTTAACTGCCATTCCCATTGTCACATAACACAAAGATGTTGCCTGTTAGTTGGCCATGGGGTTCTTTTGACATTATTCTGCCTTTTTTTTTTTTTCTCTGTGTTCTGAAAACACTGAAGTTTAGCCATACGCTCTTTCCTTTCATACTCTGCTTGTATGGGAGATTCCTGGGTTTGCACAGCCCTCTAGAGCCCCTCATGCATACTGTGTCAGATGACAGATCTGTCCTTTAGGCCAAAATCCTATTTCAGAGTCGATCTAGCCTGGAATAGGCTCCCCATCAGGCTACTACCTTTCCTTCCATGGGGATACACTGTGGCTGCCTGGGCAGTGCATACCTCTCTCATAGTTTAATACATCCTTCCATACATGATTTACAGGGCCGGGTCAGACCTTGCTCAGACAAGAATCACCCTTTGTCTGGCCTAGCACAGAGCTGGGTACTGCGGACACAGTGTTGCCTTCTGAGTGAATGTCTAGAAGGTAAGATGAGACAAGTGTGGCGGTGAAAGCTGAACCGCTCTTCAGAGCAACCCAGCCTTTGGATTGAGGAATCTCTTTCAACATCCAGTCACATAACTTAGATCAGTAAAACGTTTTCCTTGTCACCTTCACCACTTGCTATGAAATGTATCCAGCCTCCATTGACACGTGTACCTTAACAGGATGTTCCTATTAAGGAACAAGCACAAGAAGGAAAGAGATTTTATTCAACACCCCCGTTTTGTTCTGATTAAGCACATACTTGTTCATATACTGCAAGACTCTCTCACATGCAGTCTTAATATTATCTGGAAGTACTATAGAGCGTTTTTTACTATGAGGGTGGTGGAACACTGGAACAGGTTGCCCAGGGAGGTAGTTGAGGCCCTTTCCCTGGAGATAATCAAGATGCGGCTCGACAAGGCCCTGGGCAACCTAGTCTAGTTGGGGGTGTCCCTGCTGACTGCAGGGAGGTCAGACTAGATGACCTTTGGAGATTCCTTTCGTCCTGGACCATTTTATCATTCTATGTAACCCATAGTTAGGGAAATAACTTCTGCAAAATTTAGCTAACAATCCTACTGTAATATTTATTAGCTTTCTCTTTTTGCACACAGCTTTGTCGAACAGCTTTAACATATTTCTTGCCAAAAAGGATCACCATATTCTATAACAGTGTTCCAAAGTGCTGCTTCAGTGTAAAACTGGTGGAACTTTATTGACACTAATGGAGTCCTATAAGAAGTAAAAGTGAAACATTTATTGCCATAGTTTGCAGTGGAGATGCACCAGTATTAAGGGAAATATTTATCACTTTATTTTTTTTAAGACCCAACAATATCTCTCCCATGCATTATGAGTCTTTTGTACATACTAACATTTGTTGATGTTTTAAAACATTTTAACAGATTAAAAAGGCAAAATGTAATTTTTAGCAGACCATCCATGCCTTACGCAACTGCTAAAAAGTAGCCTTATGGCTTTCCTGTTTAATTTTGGCCAGATTTTAAAGACAACCCCTACCTAGCCATCACTTTCTTTTGCTCCTTCAAATCATAACTTTTATGGTCTTTCACTGCAGTCCAATCTGATCTTTTAATGAAGAACAGTTGAAGGTTCTCTCTGACAATGTAACCATTGTTAAAATTTGTTGTGTAGTTTTCTCTTTAAAATACAACTGCAATTGCAAAATGTTGTTTTGCTTACAGTAGCAATAGTACTGTGTCTGCTTTTCTGACCATTTGAATCTATATCGTGTCCTGGTCTTTGTTCAGTGCTGCTGGTAGTCTTTCTGTTTTGTTTAATTATACGGGTGGAAAGATTAACATGGGGAATATGTCAAGAGGCAACGTGGGGTAGAGAGTTTTATCCAATAAGACAAGTATCTTTACTAAAGAGTGCCTTTAACTAGAGTGTAGAATGGAAGTCTCTAAAGATTATGTAACGAACAACCATATGTGGCTTCCTGGTACTGAACTATCTAATCTGTACCTCTGTGATCCTTTTAGATTTAGCAGCAAAAGGAGAAGTGGAAATATCTCATTGCAGATGCGTGACAAAGTGGTTGTATGATACCTTGACATCTCAGGATGTTGATTGAGATGCCAGGGTACCCTGTATGAAAAATTCCTACAAAGGCCTCAATATACCAGCAGTAATCTATTCACTAGTCAGAATGAATAAGGACCAGTTAGTAGAAATATCTTACTGTGGTGTAAACCTAAAGGTTGTGTAAAATTCCCCTTAAATTGGATGCAAGTAATTTAATGTGAGGAAAAACCAGGTGTTTCCATTTATTGTGGTTTGCACTGTTTCCTGCACGGGCCAGAGAGACACCTTTCCTTCTCCTGCAAATTTTGAGCTGATGGTGACTTAAGAATGAGGAGAGTTGAAAATGGTGGGACCCCCAGAAATGCACAGACTTTTCTGGAAGAGAAAAATGAGAATATGTAGTGTATATATGTTAACTGTTGTCTTTAACATCCTGTTTAGTTTCTTTACTCCAACTGTGTCAACTCAAAGTTGTGCTTGTTTCCAAATGGGAGCCAGGTGAGTAGGTTTTCTAGATTTTAAACTTCAAAATGTAAATAAGGGAGCTGATGGGTCAATATAATACAGGAAATTCATCTGATATTGCATGTTGTTCTACCCTGCATTCTGCCAATGCTTTTTTATCCTGTTAACCAAAGGAAAGAAATAATATGTGTAAATAATAGTGAGTGTTTGGTGTTGCATTCTTCTTATTTTTGCTGTAAGATTTAAGAGGGAACTGTGGTATTCCCTGAGCTAATAATAGATTGTAAAAGAACATCTGCACATCTTTTCTCGATGTGCCCTATTTGTTTAATTGCAACAGATTTACATAGAAAGAGTATGGTACATCATAACTAGGCAATTATCTATTCTTCATCACTTAGTTATGGTTCTGCTAATTGATCATTTAAGACATAAGATACACTAACACTAGGAGAATTTGAGACTGTTCAAAAAGATCAACAAATTAATATTGTTGTGTGATATTTGCATAATTGGCTGCAATTATTTAATGTTTAATTGGGTTGATCAAATGAGATTCAGCCTTTCACATGCTTATGTTTTACAAACACTGGTACTTTAAAATTATAATAATGAACTCTCGTTTTCATATGTTCTTTCTTCTCCCCTTCATTCTTTTGATTATTATTTTCAGTATTGAGCATGTCCTTAATTTTCAGTTTGGTGAGCATGATTCATGCATAGGAAAGAAGTCCTTCAAATGAGAGAACTTTTAATGAAAGTAGCACTTCATACAAGCTGTTCTGATGCCAAGAGTTATGGCTTCAGCAAGTGGCATTACTTAACTAGATTCTTAACTGCAAGGAGAGCAAATTCGCTGAGATTGTACAGTGGCAGACTCTGGCAAGGATGTTAATAAAGGTTTCTGCTTACAGTAGATAATCTGGTTTGTAGCAGTGCAAAGTAAACGTGATTTTTCTTGGGAACAGAAGGGAAGTTGGGTAAGATGAAAGCAAGATAGTGAGACAACTCTGTGCCCAGCCATTGTTTACACCTGTTCAACTATCTCAAGCCAAAAAACAGTTGAACTCCACTCCTCCTTCTCCAGATATGCTCTTGTTCAAGGTTTACCAAATTCACTGATCCCCAGGCATGAAGAATGGTAATTTGGAAAAATGTAGTATTTGAAAGAGTCATTTGGAGTGCAAGTTATTTGAAATGTCTGTCTAATACATGGACTTCCAAGGAGTTAGACATAAAAAGAGCTAGGACTGATCTCAGAGTTACCTAATTAGAGGAGGAACCCTCTCCAATTCAGTAGCCTGTCCAAAACACTCTGTGTATCTCAGCAGATTGCTTAGTGTGAACTGTCTGTTGATAATGCCTCTTATGAAATAGAATGCAGAGATGGCAGCACAGACTGCCAGAGTATGGCATGTTGACACTCTCAGCATGAGAATCACCCTGCTGATGGTAAGTTTTATGTTGCTAGTGGTAGGCTCATATACTGAGAGTTCAGCAAGTGTAAATGATGACTGAGTGTGCCCTGAGCTGGGCTGTTCCTCACTGTCTTTCTTCCCCTTCCACACAGACTTGGAACACCTTTTCCACAGCCTCTTATCATGATGCCACTATATCTTCCTGTCTAAAAGTGACCATTTAAGCAAATTTTGCATTCTTTTTGCTTTTAGCAGTAGTGACAGTTAAAAAAAAAAAAAAAGAAAAAAGAATAAGAAAAAAAGTGTTCTGTTCATCTTGAAGGTGTTCAGGCATCAGAATTGCACTTTAACACCTGTGCACATATAACGCCTGAAGACTGCCATTGACTCAGTGACCATGGAAAAGTTATCTAACCTCTTTATAAGTGCAGAGTAGTAGTACTACCACTTATACCGCTTTTAATTCTAATCCAAACTTTTGCATAAAAAGTTATTTATTACAGATCAAATAAGCTTTCTAGAAAACTTTTTAAGCAACAGAGAGAAATGCCACATAAAGTTCAGTATTTCAAGGATTGCTTTAGAGTGGAAGTGTCTTGATTATGCAGGGGAAAAAAGCTTCCTTTGAATGAGAAATGTATTTGTTTGCTGTATGAAGCCATAAAAAAGTAAAATATATAGTTCAGAATGTAGTTACAGAAAGCTCTTGAAAAGGTAATTCACCTCCACCTCCCAAACAGTGCTATCTTACTTAAAAGTCATGCTTGAAGGAAGCATTGTACCTCTCAATGCAGATTCATTAATTACAGCTATTCTAGAGGTACACTTCGTCATGTAGCACTTGACTACAGATTTTCTGAGCTGCAATATTTAGCAAATGGTAAGTGTCAAAGAACCGTGTTGTACTGTATTTTGCCACTGTTCTTAAGATTTGGAAAAATAATTCATGGGTCCTAAATAATTTAAGTAACACCTTAATATATATTTGTATTTTTAGTCATAATAGCAAGAGCGTCCTGGGATTGCCTTGGTGAAAAATATTGTTGTAGCAGTCCTTCTGTCCATGCCTTGCTTCAAGCATGGTGGTTATTACTGGGAATTCCAGGGTATTTTCCCTGACTATGCAAAGTCTGAGTGCCATCTATAGCGCAGTTGGCAAATATATCCTGAACTCCATAAACAAAACTGATCCATTACCTTGAACTAGAACAGTCAAAGTATGTTTGGCTTAGCAGGTGTGGAACAATACTGAATTAGAATAGTCAAGCCTTAGATTTGTAAAAAAATTTTGGAATTAGTGGCTCAGATAAAAGTAAATCTCATTGAGAACACTAGCAAGGTTAACCACACCTAAATTTACTAAAAATAACAGTGTTTAAATTCACTAGTTATAACAGCATGGCTAGATCCTCATCCCTTTCTCTGAACATGAATTTATACTGTTTTGTTCATCTTAAAACTTAATTTATTATGTCTGATTTTTACCACAATCTGAATTCTCGTTACATGCTTTAAAAAAATGATCCTATATTTCATGTTCACAGGAAGGTCTTAAGGGGGATTTAAGACCTTGATACAGAGTTTTAAAGTCTTTAAAATACCTGGTGGATAAAGTTAAGGTAGAGAAGGCAACTTTTTGGAAGTTACAGTGTTCTGAATGGTTTCCAACACTGATCATTTTTTGTTTTTACCAAAGAGGTATGCAGGTAATAGAGGATATAATAAGCATAGTGCTTTTTTTTCTAACCAAGAGTTGGGGAAATATCTAAGAGCTGGTTCTCTTAATAATGCTAACTCTTTATAGGACTTGACTCTGTGAGGCTTAGAGCAGTCATTTAAGTGTGAGATGGAGGAGCTCAGAAGTTACCTCAGGTGGTACTGTCTTGCAGGAATGGATTTTCCTTCATTTTCTGATCAAAGTGATCAAGATATGAACATGGAATCTTTTAAATCTTGAACCTTTGCATAAAAATTTTGCTTTACATTTTAGACTTCTTACACAGTATCACTGAACAATTATCTTAAAATGTCATGTCTCAGTAGGTTATGAGAAGAAAGCAAATATTCTTATTCTTTATGTGATCACCTTACTGTATGCCAAATCCTCTCTTCATTATGATTTGGTCACCACTAGAATTGTGACCTCTTCAGGTGAAATAAAGGTTCTTTTCTCTGCTGTGCCCTACTAGAGCACTGTCAGTTTTTTAAGTACTAAGTGTTTGAAGCAAATGCCAGAGCAAAAACTAAAGTGAAAAAGTCTTCTGTCTCCAGAACAGGCATGCTAAGGAATGAGAGTAAAATTACCCATTGAATCAGTCAAGACAGAAGGTCAGAAGAACATCATTACCATTTTCATTCAGTCCAAAACAGAGACTACCCAGGTAGTCCAAGTGTCTAGCAGGATGGTAGATTGCTATTTAAGAACGCTTTCATTCAGTTGCTTAAATACTTGTATCTGTGTCTACATTTTCCCAACTTTGTAACTTGGGCCCTAGTATGTTAACTGAAACCTGTAACATACTTTTGTATGTCATGAAACAGTAAAATATTAGATCAAACCAAACATGTAATGTTCCAGATCATCTAACAGTGAGAAGCTGGTTTTTTGCAAGCCACTGGCCTATTCTCTTCCCATAATTTATATTTTTTTTTTAATGGCTAAGTAGCTGACTAGAACTGCAAGTGACAGACAAAAATATCATTAACTCTATCCCATAGTCATGGATGTTAACAAAGAGCGAATCTATTCCCTTCCATCTCCTGGGGAGAGGGCTTGGACTCCAGCTGGCCGCTATAGCAGAGTCACAGCATGTAAAAGGTTCTTTGCCATAATGGACAAAAGGAAGAGTTTTATCCAAAGCTACTTGCAGACATTTTCTGTCAAAGCAGTAAATTTGGAAAGACACATGTCCCAGTCTACCTGACCTTTGAGGCATTTGGAAGGGTGCAGGAGTAGTTATTGGAATTGCAGAGTATAAGCAGTGGGAAATTAGTAACTTAAAAAGGGAGAAGTAAACACCCCTGAACGGTCTCTGTTTTCTCAAATGTTAATGTTAACTGGGTATTTTACAAGGATCTGAGCATATAAAAGCAGTAAAAGACAGATGTGTGAAAAAATACTGGATAAACTAAAGGAAACTCTACCTCATTCTTCTCTAAAGGTTTTGTAGAAGCACAATTAAGCGCTCCTAATGGCATTGTTACGTACAGACCATCTGGCATGAAAGAAACACTTTATATTTGTATGTCTATAAATCCTGTAATAACTGTATTTTGCTGGCAGTAGAAACAGTCTATACTATTTGCAGTTTTCCTCATCAAATCTGTAATTATGCAATGTTACTGTCTCCAATAAAGGAATTTAATGGGCACCTGTTTGTGGTATGTTATGAAACCATCATTGTTGAGTACAGCTAACTAAGCATAATTGTCCCATAGATGGAAGCTGTTATGAAATGCATTCTTGAAGGGTGGATTAAAAAGAAAAAAAGAATTACTGAATGAAGTGCAGCATTTAAGAACAGCAGAGCAAGATGCAAGCGGTGAGAGAAAAGCTAACTCTATAGTCAAAACGCGAAGCCCTTATTGTGCTGTCTGGCTTCCACTGAGGTCTAAGGATATGGTGCTCAGAGGGAAGAATGAGGCCCTAACAATGGCAGAAGACGTGCATCTGCCCTGCCAAGCCTGGGGACTGAGCCAGTCATTTCACTTACAGTAAAATGCTGGACAAATCAAGCAGCAAAGCTGCCTACCAGCTAACCGTGTAGTCATGAAACAGCTTTGAACATACGGGGACTATGTAGCAGTGATTGAACACAGCCACCATCCTAAGGGTTTTGGGGCGATGAACTCAAGGGAGAGAAGAAAGCCAGAAAATAACTTTCTACTTCGAGCACTTACTTCACAGGGCAGTTTTGAAGAGTCATTACTCTGAAGTATGCCAACCAACAGGAGGCCCTTTGGAGAGGGAAAGCACTGAAAAGCAAGTGTCATTAAAATCTTGACATTTGCCATGCATAGTAGCTGTATTTACCAAAATACTTGACGTATTCCTCCTTTTTAGTGCCGGGAATGCTGTGATTAAAGGTAGTGCTGATCCATGCTGTGGTAAAGTACACATCAGGGTAAATTTTCCATCTGGTTTGGTTCTCAGTGACTTCAGAGAAAGCTGGCGTGGAGACAGGACACTTTAAAGAAACTGTAGACAGGTAAGTACTAAAAGTTGTTAATTACTGCTAGGAGAACGAGCCTTACATGTCAGAATCAGACTTCATTCCTGCATTTTGGCCTCTCCACTTTCATCCCAAGGGAACCTTTCTTAACTGCAACTCTAGCTTCAGCTTCAGTAAGACTCAAGAAGTGCTTATCCCAAGTAGTAATAACTTGAGGACTGATCCTTCAAGAGTGGGCTTCAGAGACAGACAGAACCATGCCTTTTAGCAACACTTAAAAGACCCCTTTTTTCCTTCCCTTTTGAAACATCTCAGCAGCTGGCAATAGTTCTGTTCAATAAAGCATGTGTTGCAGTGCCATCACCAGCACTATGTTCTTGGGGGTGGAGAGTATCAATTCTAAGGATTTTGATCTGACATATACAGTCTTGTAAAGTTGATGTGACAAAAAAAAATAAAATTAAATATTATAGAGGGAGAAGAATGCAGAAGGGAAAAACTGCATTGTGTACCGAGCAAGGAGAAAACTTGGGAATTCCAATATGGGCAGACAATATTAGAATTAGAAATGCCAGTTTTGAAGGTATACCAACAGAAGTGTTGAATTTCAGGGTTTTTTTTTACTTCCTTTCGCTTGGTGTTCTGATATTGTGGCATAACAGTGGTGATTTTAACAGAGTTGCTAAAGAACTACCCTGTTCCAAGAAGGGCAAAATTTTCTGTAGCAACACCTTTGTTGTTTTGGGTGCTCCTCTAAAGAGGAACTTCCGAAAGCAAATGCAAGAATGTGGAAGGTGTCTACTTTTCTCTCTCCCAAGTGAATGATTTTTTCATGCCAGGTAAGCAGATGCTTGTACAACTTCACCTAGAGGTGGTAATATATTGTATTTGTACAAATTTGGGATATTAAATTCTGAACGTTGTCAATACCATGTTAGACAAGACAAAACTGTTCATCTTAATTGATATATGTTTTTGTGGGTTCTTCAAACAATTTACATTCTTCTGAAGTGTTTTTGGGTTTTTTGCATCTTGCTCATGGAATAATTATTTTCAAAGGTTCAACTTTGGTTAATTTATGCTCTTAGTGATCTATAGGCATTTATCCTTTGCTTTGATGACACTTTAGGCTAACTTTTTTTTAAGGCAAGGTAAAGAAAATTCATACACAAGGAAAATAGCCTAACCCAACTCAGTATTTGTAAGACAAGTACCTGATTTTAAAGGGTAAGCAGAAAAACAAATGTTCTAAGCACAGACTGTAAAATGCACTTACACTTTAATTTTAGACACTCTACATATTATCAAAGGGACTTAATAACAAAATATTTTAAATTGTCTTCTTATATGGTGACATATCAATTGCGTGTCTAAGGCACATCTGCATGTTCATAGTCTACAAAACATGGCTTTCAAACAAAAGTCTGATCGAGTCAAGACTGATTTGATATGTGGCAATATCTATGAAGCGGGTGTTTTGTAAGTCCTCAGTGAGCAGGCTGAGGATTCTGTACATTTTTTTTTTTCATTTGCATCTTCTCTACACACCACTTACTCAAGAACCCCTCTGGGTCTGCACAAAGGCACGTGCAGGTGAAGCCCTGATCCAGAAGAAGCCAATGCAGCTGAAACTGTGTCAGGGTACAGAAGTGTGTGCTTCACAGGTGTGTATATGTGAGAGAGGTGATTTTATACCTACCCTTTATAGATACACGAATTAAATACTTGCTGGGAGGCTGCCACTACCATAAACAATATCACCTGTAAAACAGCTAGGGCTGTTCTGACTCCTTTTGGCAGGCATGAAATGAATCTGGTGTGCTACACCCAAGATGAATACAAAGACAGTGACTCACCCGCCTTTCAGGTGAAGCTTGCATAGATCATCACCAAGCAGAGCCAGTGGAAACACTAATTTCATTAGAAACCTCAAATTCAACTGTTATTAGCTCAGACCCTAACTTGAGGTGATTTTTGTGCTTTGAGCATGATGACAAGAATCGCTCCACTCTTCTTTCCAGCTGCTCTACCCCTGACCTTCCCTTCATGGCACTACTGGTTCTAGAGCAGTTGCAGAGTGACCAGATCACCGCTTGACCCACCAGAAATGGGAAACCATATGCATATTGCCCCTCAGTTCAAGAAGGACAGGGAACTGCTTGAGAGAGTCCAGGCCAGAGCTACAAAGGTGATTAATGGAGTGGAGCATCTCCTGTATGAGGAAAGGCTGAGGGAGCTGGGTCTCTTTAGCTTGGAGAAGAGGAGACTGAGGGGTGACTTCATTAATGTTTATAAATATGTAAAGGGTGAGTGTCAGGAGGATGGAGCCAGGCTCTTCTCAGTGACAGGCAATGATAGGACAAAGGACAATGGGTGCAAGTGGAACGTAAGAGGTAAATATAAGGAAAAACTTCACAGTGAGGGTGATGGAACACTGGAATGGGCTGCCAAGAGAGGTTGTGGAGTCTCCTTCTGTGGAGATATTCAAAACCTGCCTGGACGCGTTCCTGTGTGACCTGATCTGTGTGTTCCTGCTCTGGCAGGGGGATTTGACTAGATGATATTTCAAGGTCCCTTCCAATCCCTGATATTCTGTGATAGGAAGAGAAGGACTGCTCTTCTCACTGTGGCAGTTTTTAAGAAGCTGAAGCCAGTTAAGAAGTCACTCCCATAAGAAATGTTAGGATTTTAATATTTCTCAGGTGCTAGCAGCTTTTATTACGGCTCTTAAATTTTTACACACCAGACCTTGCTTAAGTCATTGCTGAATTCTACATTCTTTTTTTTTTTCCTTCCTTCCTTTAGCTCATATGATCCTTGTGCCCAAGCAAAGGGGCAAATGCTGTTGTATTTGCTTTACTGAGAGATCTCAGGATGGAAAAGAAGGGAACTTACAAAGATTTTTGTATTTCAGCAAGCTAAAAACTGATTAAGATAAAGATACTAGAAAATGCTCCTATCTTTTTAGAAAATGTCAATGCTTGAAAATTTGAAGAAAAACATCATAGATCCAACTACTGTGCCAGTATTTTTTACCTCTAGGGACAGAGTACCAACCATTCCATTGCTCTTGATCCTACCAGCTAAGGCTCGCATTCCTGCTAAATACTTAGAAGCTCAACATTATTCTCTTCCTCCACCGTAGAGTGTGTTCTTATACAAAAACTAGAAAACCTGAATGGTTTGTCAGCTGCTTATACTCCTGTCTCAAAAATGCTCCCCAAAAATACAAACCTCTAAGCATAACTCTTTGCACGGGTCCCCTTTGCTATTCCTTCCATTTGCAGCTGGAACATTTTTGTGGCTTTTGAGGAAAAAAGCAGTTGAGCCTGAAATAATCTCAAGGTCAGAAATTCTTTTCTAACCTCTGCTGCCAATTAGTTTTATACAAAGGGTTTTCCCTCTGAAGGGGGAGGATCAGTAACTCAGGGATAGGGAGAGAACCCACCTGTCCTGCATTTGCTGTAATCAAAATGCCTACTTCATTGTCAGGTGATAGCAATCTTTGTACCTATGCAGATTTGCACTGACGTTGTGAGGACTGTGAAGGTAAGACAAGAGTTGGTTATGTGTGATGCATTACCTTACTAAGAGAAATTGCCCTTTTTCTTGATGTGTTTTGTTATCTTCATCTACTATTGGTGATGGTGTTAGGCTGGGAATTGTTAATAGGTGATACTAGGTGAGTCATTAATCCAAAGGTCTTCTGATTTGTCAATGGCTGTGCTAAGAATTTTTCAGACTGCAGTTTGTAGTCTCTGTGTGTGTTAAGGTGAAGAACAGAGAAAGGTAGTGTTGTACATTCTTTTCTGAAGGAACAAAGAAATGCAATTTTGGGAATGCAGGGTTTAGTTACTTGCATGGTGGACTTGAGGATTCCTGAGTGAGGAACCTATCTGTTGCTGTTTGGTCACCTTGTATTCCTGAAATGAGAGCTTCTTTTTTAAAAAAATAAACAAGCTAAAGAAATAATATCACCTGAATTCATTGCCTGTATTTCTACTGTCATGGAAAGAATCTGGTGAGACCCCAAGTGCTGGTGCACTTTCTTCGTGGTGCAGTAGGACCTCCAAAGAGGCAAAGCATAATTATTTTTTTTTCTTCTTCAATTTCAGGGAGACCAGAGTACAGTCTGTCAGTCTAGGCAGAGGCTTATTTAACAATATGTGCATAAAAACATTGTAACTGCTACTGGCATTGTGTGTATGAACCATAACCAACCAGCATGTTTTTTTAGGTTAGGTAGCTGCTCTGGTTTTGAAAGATCAGTGTTACTGGGTTTCTTCCTTGCAATTTCTTACCTTTGCTAAGGTGAGTCTGAAGAGCTTAATTGTACCTCCTACAGGTGTTTAACTCCCAGAGTCTCTTGGAAGGATTGCCTTTGTTAGTCTCCATGCTGCTACATCCAAGCAGCGTAAAGGAGACCTTCTGTCACATACCAACAAAAAAGATATCAATATCTGTACTATTTCCCCACTTTTGCATTTGTGTAATATGTGCAAGGTTCTTCAGTACTAAAATAACATCAACTCAGAAATTAAGAGAGTCGTCAATAAGGCTTAATTTCAGTCTGAGAAAAGAGAAATTCCCCCAATTTTACAGGATAAGACCGTATTTAAACACAAACTTTATTTTCTGAACATTGATGTATCTCTGCCAAACCTCACAGCCTCTTTGTGGCAACTTTTTCCTGGAAAGAGAAAGTAACATGAACAAGGCTTTATTATCTGTTACTATGACATTACGCAGTCTGAGGGAGAGCCAACAACGTCCAACCCAGTGAGACTCTCATCAAGTCATATATGAAGTTCAGGGGAAAATTAATCTGCTGCAGACTTGTTCAGCTGGCTTTAACCATTTCTTTTTCTCTGATAAAATACATATTGCCAGGAAAAATAATTTTGTGCTTATGTAGAGCTTGTACCCAGAAAAATGTATGGTTTTGATTTTTAAAAATATAATTTTTCAGGGGAAACAAAGAAAATTATGACCCAGAGATCATCAGTAATCAACTAAATATATTTTTAAAATTACTGTTTCATTCAGTCATAAGATAGTAAGTTTGAGATCTTTCACAGGAAAACTGAAAATCAAACTGCAATTACAGTAAATTGCTAAAACCATGTTGGTCTGTAACGACTTATTTTTAAAAGACACTGCTTCTTTGGGTTTCCTCTGCAATGCATAATATAAGTTTATCAGATAAGAAGTGATTTTCATTAGGGGAAAATTATAAGCAATCTGGAAAGGAAGAAAAGATTAGCAGTTACCCTTGATCAGTTCCTTTCTGTGCCTTTGAGCAAAGCAGGTAACTCTCTTAGCTCCTATTTTCCAGCTGTAAAATGGGGGTAATAGCTCTCAGCAAACTGAGAGACTCCTGTGAGGATAAATGCGTGACAGGATGTATGATCAATGAGCAATGGAGGGCCATATGGACCTGAAGACAGATTCCACCATAGCTGCCTTCTCCACATTAATTTGTAATAGCATGCTTACTCTTTCAGTTAAACCTTACAATCACATTTCTGCCAAGCTCAGTGTTGCTTCTAGTTTCAGTGAAACTTCGCAAGTTGGAACGTTGCCTACAGCTGACAGTGACATTTAAATGCAAGAAAATCAAGCTTATGCATGGCCAAACTTTTTATAATTCCAGGGCTTGCCAGTCTACAGTATTGATTCTGATTTAAACAAATAAACACCCAGCTCATTTTCACCTAACCTTGGAGGAGTTTACATTGCCTAAATGTTCTGCTCTCAATCTCAGGTGATATCTTCTGGGATTGTAAGTGTTCAAAAGCAAGTTAATTATACCAATAACAGAAATCTAGGCATGTTGCTATATCTTTGCAAAAAAGTGCCTGGCCATCCGAAATTTAAGCCCTTCCCCTTTGTACATGGGGACCAAACACATCTTGGACCTCAGAGGAGGGAGGCAAGATGCAAGAGGAAGGACCTTGGAGCCTGAAACAGGAACTCGGGCTTCTGTGCCGATGTGTTTAGTGGCCATATTTTTTCATACATGGTTTTCTTGATTGAGGACCAGCTGTTTTGCAAGTACAACGTTCTTTTATGTTACTAAGCAGCGTAGAGTAAAAGAATCCACTCAGGTGAGACTTGAAACATTTATTGTGTTTATTTTTGTGATCTTAACCCAAGCCCACACAACTAGGAAACGCCACAGCCATCTGTGGAAAAACCAACACGTTGGTTATTGCTTAGGAGAGAAAAGATAGACTTGAGTAACAAACAGTTCAGTGACTTAACCAAGATCTTTCTTTTCCAAAAGTGCCTGGCTGCATGTGCAGTTCATAACTGCAAGAGCTCTTTAGTGCTTCTGTCTATGTTAGTGAAGAATTGAGCACTGTGGACTCTTGCCTGGCCAGCCCAGGGCAGGATGCGGTCAGGCTGGCTCTGCTAGCTCTACCTGCAGCAGAGTTCCCTCCACAAGCAGGTTATTCTGCAGTTGCTTTCTGGCTCTTTTCTGTAGCACCATATTTATTTAGCTGACCAGATAATCCTTGGGTGTACAAGATGAAGCAAGGTGACTGAGACATAGAAAGTTAGACCTGTGTTTGGTCTCTTCCTTCCTGCCCACAAGTGAACTATTTTTGCTGCTTAAATGTGCTCTGTAGTGCTGATTTAAAAGAAAAAGGGGGAAAATAAAAAAGTACCCAAAAGATTCCTTTGTGTCTTCCACTGCAGAAATAAGAGCTGACATCTGCCCTGGAGCCCTTGCAGTCAGTATCTATTACCTTCATGTCTATATCTTGTCCCTGTTTTGGCTTTTCCAGGTTAATGTGATTTTCGAATGCCTGAACTGCAGGAACATTCATTCCCTGATAAAACACAGATCTCCCAACTTTTCTTCATTCACCTTGCACCTAAAATCTGCCTTGTCTCCAGCAGTCAGGTTGTGACCCTTCTGATTTCCACTGGCAGAATGACTCTAGGTTGTTTATAGCAATTTTAACTTTCCAGGCATATTATTCTTTTAACTTGAGATGGATGATTGGGTCTTTCTTCCTATCTGAAGAAAGATGTCCATCGAGGGTTATGTGCGGTTATCCCATCCCCTGAAAATTGTAGGGAATAGAAGTGTTGTTTTTCATGCACAAAAGGGGAGAGAAAAAAAAAGCTTGCATTTTTTTCAGTTTGCAACAGCTTCCTCTGAGTAAACACAATGCTGCAAAAGAGAATAGTAAAGCTTCAGTGAGATACAGCAATGGATTTTCAGACCTGCTGTATATAATCAACCTCCAACCCTGCTTACAACCTAAGTGTGGTATACTGTGCTCTTCTGCCTATGCCTAGATATGTTTTATCAGTGCAAACATACAGCTGCAGCTCTACCAGTGAAGCTGCATCTTTTCTTTATATAGTAAGACTACACCTGACTATGGCCACATGCAGGAAAAGCACATTTGTGCTAGAACAACAGAGAGTCACCTGGGGCTTTGGTTGGCACAGTGCTGCTGGGGAAATCACAATTCACCATGCCCCTAGTTGGCATTGCTGCTAGCAGAAGTTTGGAATGGAGTCGTAGTCTCACAGGACTCTCATAGCTGGGTAAGAACAGATTGCCTTTAAACTTACTGATCCCTGGTGACTCAGGTCTTTGGTGTTTTCTTGACAGCCCTGGGAACTTATGTGAGTTAGAACAGACTTTTGCAGAGCTTTTGTACTGTACCATGATTTGTTTTAAACTAGAATATCCTTTCTTCACCCATAACTATTTCTACCATATTACTGATAGGACCAGATTTGAGTACTCCCTTTTCCGGAAGATAATTTGAAACCATTTTGACTTTAACCCATAAGCACTTATTTACCTGATATGAGAAGTTTGCCAGTAGATTGGGAAATTGGATCTTGTTCTAGTTACCTTCCCAGCTTTATATCTGTTGCAGGAAAGAAATAGTTCAATCCTCTAGACAAAATTACATTCTACCTTTCCCCTGCCATCCAGCAACCTGCCCTCAAAAAAGAAAGCAAAAGCAAATATAGAGGACAGAGGTAGAGAGTGTGTTTCAACATGAAACCCTCTATATTAGTCTTGCCAAGAAACACAGTAGTATTAATTCATTTTGTACTTATTTAAAAGCTTTAGTACAACGTTTCTTCCAAGCCAAACAAAAACTGAAATAAAATCCCTCTTATGCTGAAATAATGTACAAAGGGGGTCATTTGGGAAAGTCTACCAAAGAATGGACCACAATCATCATCATCCCATGAGCGCTACCTTACAAGTTTATTTTCGTACACCACATTCTCTACTTTTCCATTAATACGCCCCAGATGATTACCAGCAGCATTCAGATTCACAGTCAAGTAATTTTTAATTCTTTGCTTTTTGAATTTCAGCCTGTCATTCACTTTTCGATCTTTATGTTGGTCTGCTCAGTTACATTCTTCTGGTGGGAGGATGGCCTTGGCAGACACAGAGCAGCATTACTCCTCCTGAACCCTTGATGCTTGTCTCCCAGAGGGGCGATGGATTGGCCAAGTGGCTTTGTACCCTGGCTGTACCTACCATGTGCCAGAGCTGAGTGAGTGAGTAGGTGTCCTGTCAGGCACACGTTCTTCCACTTCAGTGTCTCTTCATCCCACTGGGGACTCTGTCTAAGGATTGTCACTGACTTGCTGACTGGAACTAGCAGCCACTAACAGATTTGGACAAATTTTCCCCTACACACTGTCTGTCTTGCCTTGTCCTTTATATTGCTCTAAATTAGAGATGGTCAGTGGATGGGCCAGATCTGGTGCATAATAAAGTTTTACTCTCCCCTTCTCTCCTCCTAGCAATACTGGCAGGCCAACCTGGTTGCTGCTGTTGCTGATGTAAGGCTCTGGGGAAGAGGGAAAGGAGTTGGAGATAAAATAGGGAGTCAAAGTCAAAAGCTGTCAGGACTGGCTCAGCAGCAAGGCCATGTGAATCAGGCTCTGTTCTCTAAATGCATAGTAGGAAATGACAGAGGTTTCCTAACTTCTGGGCAGCAGTGAGGAATTATCTGGGCTACATTATATTAAACTGAGAGAATAGCAGAGTCTCAAGGAGAACACACCTGAATTTGAGTTATTTAATTCTTATTTTGATTTCTTGTTCACCCATTTCTTTGTGAAGAAAAAGAGGTTTTATTCATTTTAAAAAAGAAAGAATTTATTAGCGTGCTGGCTACATCATTTATGTTAGTCAACTTTTTAGAATCAGTAGTACAGCCTAACTCAAAATCATGGGTCAGGTCTTACAACCCTTCAAGACAGCCTTAAAAATCCCAAGCATCTTTTGCAAAATACACCAAACATTTGGATCTCTCTTTGTTGGCTTTTCTATTTTTAAACTGCCTGATACACACATTCTACCTTTCTTCGCCATCATATGCGCTAAAAAATGATGTTTAAAAATAATTTCTTCCTGTCTACTACCTGTAGAGCTTTAAGAAAAGGTACTAGGTATTATGGAGCCTGTAATAAAACACAAACAGCTGTTTACACTGTATCAGGTATTTTTTCTAACAGTTTTAAAGTATTCCAACTTTATGATTGCAGACACTTTGAAGTAGTGCTGCTCATCTTTTTTGTTTCTCTTTTTTCTTGGGAATCTTTGCAGCTATATCTGTTGGAGACAACACAGAGTTAGTCAATGTGCTTCTGGCCTTTGCAGGTCGTGTGTAGCAGTGCTTTGGTTTAACAAACCTTTTCAGGTGTCTGGCCACCTATCCTATTAACTTTGTCATCACCACAAGTACTCTTTATCTTTTTGTGAAAAAGATTGCAATAACAGTAGTTGCTTATGGCAAGAAGTAGGGATTAACAGCAGTATAATCTGGTGCTAACATGTCATGCAACTAATGCACATCACTTGGTGATTTGTTCAAATGTTATACATGGAGCTGTGAAAAGACCTGGCTTTTGCTCCTTTCATGGAAAATTGACACACCTCACTCTCTGGCCTTTGTCTCTCTGTAGGATTTTTTGGTGTTCTTGTCTTATTAGGGATATGCATTTGCAAATTATTTAATCCTATGCGTGTAAAATCCCCAAGACCTTTGACAAGAATCTAATTTAAAAACATCATCTTCCCTCCAACCCCCCATCTGGCAATGCTGACTGCTTAGTCTCCTCCTCAGGTTTGAGGGTTTCCTCTACTGCACCTGGGCTTGGGGGGAATGACACTTGCCTTCAAGATTACTCCATTCTTTCGCTTCATTTGCTCTCAGTAGGAAAGGGAGTATGGCCAGTGTCGCCAAGGTCTCGGGCCTATAAACTGCGAATAAAGAGACTGACTTTATAGTTTGTCTGTGACAGATATACAGTATAGGAGATTGTTACCGACATACCAGTAGCGTGACAGGGAGAGAGAGACATTAATGCCATAATAATTCAGGACAAACTTTAACCAAGACATTTTAGAAATCGTACAAGAAAGATAGCTCTTGCAATAATTGAAGAAATTTGCTGGGGTCACACACCAAATTTATAGATGCATTTTCTAGAAAACTACAAGGATTTAACCACCAGTTCAAAGCAGAAGGGTTTCTGGCTTCTGTGGGGATACTTCTGCTGGGTTTCGGTAATCCTACAGCCAAAGCTCCCGTCTGGAAAAGGCCTTTCTCACATTTGTACCAAAGCAATGTTTTATTAGTTAGCAATAGATGGCGCTAAATTTCCACCTGTCCAATGCCGTCAGCCAGAAAATGTATTTGAAGTAATTAGGCCTGCAAGATAACACTTAAAAGGGTTACTGCTGAAGTTGATGAAAGTGTGTGGGCATAGAGAGGCAGGAGCGCCAAGATGCTTCACCAGCTGGAGAAGTCTTAGGTGAGATAGTCTGGCTGCCAGAACAAGCTGCCAAGATAGTCAAAGGGAAGGAGCCAGGAACTGGAGAACGATTTGCAAATTCTTGAGAACAGCTATTGCGATCCTCTTGCTGGCTGGGTCAGGTAATGCCTGTCATTATCAGCGACTGAGGATCCCAGGCCAGACATGTTGAAATCCCACTAGAGATTCTCAGCCTAGTCAGTGGTGGTTTGTCACAAACTCCCCTTGCTCCCCTCATCCTGGGTTTAACCCATTCCCCAGGGCAGAGGACACATCTGAGCTGTGTCATTTGGAGTGAGGCTGCACGGGCAGAACTGCAGAGAAAGGCTTCAACAACTTTCGCACAGTCCTGCTGGCTCATCACCCCATGGCTCTTGGCACTTGCAGGTGTGGGGAGCAGACATAGTTATTTTTCACATGAAGCAGAAGGGAGAAGGAAGAGGCTTCCCTACTGAAATTTGTGTTCATTTTCTGGCAGCAGAAGGGAGCACCTCCATAGTGGGGGGGGTGCTCGGAGCTTGCAGTTTTTGTTGCACTGTTTTTTTTTTTTTTTGTGTGATAGCCCAGCATCCCGAAGGTGACAGGGATAGGTGAGGAAAAGGACAGGCCATCTTATTGCAATAGCAATTCACTTTCATGCATGCTGTGGAAATGATATTCATAAGAGGAGAGACTGTCCTGCTGGGAGCCAGAGCACAGCTGGTGCCATATGGCCTTATCTATACTGCTGGGTTAGCTATCCTCACCTGGCCATGCTGAGCAGCTGCCTGCAGCCCCCTCATGGACCTCTTAATGCTGCACAGCCTGCCTTCATGCAGGATCATGCCTGAGATCCCTGCTTTTTAAGGTACAGACATGATGTTACTTAGAGAGGCATGTAGTGGAGAGAGGAGGCTGTGTTTGCTGTGGTTAGCTGGGATGAGTATGGATTGCATGCTGCTTGGCAGCTGTGGCTACCGGTAGCCCTGGAACGATTCGGCAAAAAGAGACAAGTCATGAAGACTACTTAGAAATTTGTTTTCCTGAGCATTTTTCCCCCCATGGACACAGCTAAGTATAACTTATAAAGCTTTTGTTTCCATCATAGAAAATCTCTTTTTGCATTTCTCAGAAGGCTTCTCCTCGGAGTTATTTTGTACAATGGAGTGAGCAAAGTTAAAGTGTCTCGTGGCTGATGGCTGCATTACATGCACGCCTTACAGTACACTAGCTTCTTTATTCAGTGGGCAGGGGCTGGCACTGCTGGAGCCAACACAAGTAAGGGTGTGCAGAAAGAAAAGGGATAGCTTACAAAATAAAATCCTGACAGAGGATGTGAATCGGGCTTGGAAGACATGCAAACATAGTACCAAAGCAAATAACACAGGCAAATTTTGCTCTGAAGCCCACCTGTGTTAACATTTGAAAATGAAAAGCAAAAATGGAAATCTTGTATTAACTTTGAAAAATAAAATAAAAAATTAATCTCTCAGATCTGACCCTGAAGCCATTGCCCATCAAGAAGAATCGAACTGTGGCTTGCCTTGTGAGGAAAGGCATCCAGGATCGAGGTTCATCTGGACTCTGTCCTGCACCCTCCAAGCCAACTAAATGTTGCAGGACCTAAACTCCTCCTGACTAATCATCCACCATTCTAGATTAAGACCATTCACCAGTTTGGCACCATAAGGCCAAGGTATACTGGATTTGTTTCTTGAAATAT
Organism: Nycticryphes semicollaris; assembly: GCA_013400055.1. Classification (NCBI taxonomy): domain Eukaryota; kingdom Metazoa; phylum Chordata; class Aves; order Charadriiformes; family Rostratulidae; genus Nycticryphes; species Nycticryphes semicollaris. The sequence goes on along the minus strand of VXBJ01003747.1, from coordinate 1,318,182 downwards.
GTAGCCTAGACGTTTAAATGTGGAAGTTCCTCTGCTCCTCTCCTTGCCTCTTATCCCTCAAAGACTTTCACCAAGGACTTCAGTTCTCCTTCTACATTCCTCTAGTAGTACTCACTTTAGAACACTGGTGTGAAAGTGATTGGTCATATCTCTGTTCAAAGATCTAAGTGGTGGTAGTAGTAGTAATACTACTAATACTATGGTATCTCTCTGCAGGAATTTGCAAGAGAAAATATTGACATAGATTAAAGACAGTTAAAGGAGTTCTCCTGCCACCAGCCTGCTCTTTCCTACCTGTGCCAGCAAAGCTGTCTTGTAGCAAAGGTGCAGAAAGGGTCCCCTGTCCTCTGGCAAAAACATAAAAGCCGCAGTGTCAAAGGCTCTTAAAGGCTCTTCACTGGCTGAGGTTTGTTTATAAAGACATTAGGGAAGGCTCCAGTTGCTTATCTAAGATTGTGAGACTTGCAGGCACTTGGCTGATGTTAAACGCAGACCATTGCATTTCAGTTGCCTGTCTACAGCTTCAGGAGCTCTGCTGAAGGCAGCAGAGATTGGAAAGGCTGCTCTTCGTGCCGATGGGAGAAGAGGTGGCTGCTGCCACCGAGCAGCAGGGCACTCCTCTGCTTTTTCATCTCGTCAGACAAAGGATGTATAGAGCAGAGACTTAGACTCATAAATCTGGTGTAAGTAAAATACCGAACGTTAACTGTTAAAAGTACTCTGAACAAAAAGACTCTGAAAGAGGTATTAAAAACCACAGAGTTTTCAATTAGTGCTAAATGAAGCAATAAATGCACATACAGTTAGTGATGTGTCCTAATTATTTTCCCGAACTTCTGCCTTATTAGTAACGTATGCTGGCTGGGGAGTGCAACAAGCTGCAAGAGGCTGAAATGATTCTCCAGTGTCTCTCTCTTTCCAGAAGGTGTTGCTATTATACAGCTCTGCTAAAGACACACAAAAGTCGCCTAGAAAGCAGGGTGGAATAAAATGTGGTAAGGCTGGATAAAAAAATGTAAACCATACTAAGTATATAGAATTCAGTCACAAGGATTTCTATTATGCAGGGAAAAGAGAGCCTTTAGTGTAGTATGTGTCCACAGTATAAATAGTTCGGCAAAATGTAAACACCAAATATTTCCACCAGAGATCTTTGCAACCTCACATACAGTAGCTCTACTTTTCTTTTTCATTAAGGATTTCTTTTAATAAAGGGGCTTTTGTGGACTGAATTGGGAAAAATAGCAGCCACCTGTAACTTTTTTTTTAAACCTAACAGTACATACAGTACATCTATCAAAAGCGCAGGAATTTGAAACCTGCAGACTTTTAAAAGAAGCAAGTTCCACACATGATATAAAACAAATGCCATGTGTGCACCAAGCCAAGCAAATTAACAAAAAGGCAGCGGCATTTCCAATATTGCTTAAATAACTCAGGCTTAATAATGGGCTCTTTTCACACAAGCTCACAAAAGCTAAAATGTGTTTAAGAAGAAAAACATGCATTTTCATTGTATTGTGTGGCAAGAACCCTGATTTTATTTTAAAAAGCCATTAGTTTAAGCATGCAAATTCTTTATGGGGATTTTTGGGGGTGACTGTAGCACCTTGATGTAGAGCTGTTCTCTGTGGATAAAGGGGAAAGACTGGTTTTCCTGGACCATTGTGTATTGTTTGCCTGTCAGAAGTACTCTGTTAAGGTCCTGTCCCCACCAGATTGGCATTGCAGAAGACCCCTTGGTGTTGCTTTGTGTGCTATCAGTATTCAGGGAGAAACCAAGTGTTATGAGGGTACAGAGACTGATGCAGCACAAGGGCTGGTTTTCAGAGGGGCAGAACTCGTTCCATTCCTGCTAGCACTGGGTTGGTGTCTTTGCTTAACAGTTCCATGAGTAAGACCATTAAGTGTTCTCAAAGGTGGCACCTTCAAGGCAGGGCAAGTGTATTCAGTTACGTTGTTCTTCAGAGCTAGCAAGTCCCTTACCTTTCTCAGCCCCAGATAATTTACCAAGCAATTCCACAGTGTGACCATTCAGCTTCAGCTCTTGGTGGCTGGCGTGCTGCCACCACCATTGTGGTGCTTTACAGAGATCTAGATGCACTAGGATTTCCTTAAAAAGGGAAAAAATATTTTTAACATGATCATGCTTATGTTTTTCAGTCCAGTGGAAAATGACAAAGAGACAGGACAAAAAGATACCAAAAAAATGACTCATGCAGGAAATTTAAAATTATGCATTGGTTGATATAAACAGTCCTTTGTATAGAACTGTTGTTCTCAATCTTTATTGGCTTTGAATAAGCAATACAACATGTCACACTTTGCTTTTCCTGTTGGCCTCTGTTTAAACTTCTCAACTTCCTGTGACCACAGCAACATTAAAAGGTCTTGTGAATAAAACATTTACCCTCCTTCCATATAAAAAACAAAGGACCTCTACCACAGATCTAGTAGAGATGAACTTGGACTCCTCTGTCCCTGCAATACAGAAATCTCTATGACTACAACACTTAAAAACTTCCCTTCCAGACTCCAGCCCTTTTTGATTGTGGTTAGCCTGAGTTTAAGGACTGGTTTTTTATTTATATTGCTGTGCCTCTGCTATACCTGCTAGGTATCTGGAGGTGTTGTTGACTTGTAGTGTCTCAGGTTTTACAGAGGCTTCTGCACCAACTGCTCAAATGTAGCTGGCATTCAAGATGTTCCAGAAATGCTCCAGAAACTACTCAGGTGGCATTTGGTCAATGCCAGGGACCATCTGTGTGAACAAGAGGCACCTGCACCCACCAGGGAGCATGTCGCAGTAGGGGAACCTTGAGCAGTCAGCTAGGTTTTTTATGGTCCTTTTGTTCTTCCATAGTGTCAGTCAAGATTTTCCCTCTAGCTAAAAGTGCTCTGCAAATATTAAAAAGTAACTGTAAGATTTAAGATTTTTGTTCCTCTTTGGAAAACACAGAAGTGTGCTAGAGAACCTAAGATGTCCAAGAATCACAAAGTCACAGCAAGGATGTGAACAGAAATTTTTACTTCCCAGTTCTTCTTTTCCAGCCATGGGCTTTTTCTTGTAATTTATTCTCAGTAGTCTCCTATTGTCTTGCCTTGAAATTAGATACAGCTTATTGAGACGGGGCCTCACCTTTCATTTTGCCTACTACAAGCCTCACAAATTATAACCTCTAGGGACATAATCAGTGGCATGAGAGTTACCATTGGGTCAGACTTTAAGTTGCCTGGCTGTGTGGTTTCAATGTACTTGAATTAAGAGCCTGAATCTTGACTGGTTTCAAATGCAACAGTGTAGATGCACAGCCAGGTCATGGTGGATCAACAACCTGCTGTGCATCAGCTGAGGAGTGGTAGCTTGGAGGCTGGGGCCTGATGCTATACCAATTCCTGAGTATTGCTGGTCATTTCAAAAAGATGTGGCTCTGTGTACAGCCTATTGGGGTATTTCCAACCTACCTGAAGAGTTCCTGCTATGTTATTCTCTGCTATCATACTAAAAAAGAGACTTTTTTTTGTTGTTAAGAAGTATACATTTTTTTGGCTGTACAAATTGCATCATAAGATTAGCCTCATGCATGTACGAAACATTTGCCTTCAGTGGATAGATTTAGAAATGGTTTAACTTTACCCTGTGCTTGTGCCCATGTCCTGCTTGCACTGCCCTGAACATCGACAGACAGTCTCCATTAGACTTTGTCCTTCAAAAACAAGGCCTACACTCTGTGCTACCCATTGCTGTGGAATAGTTGTGTACAAGATGAAGCTCCTGGATGGGTGTATACTTGTTACAGTGTTCATTAGTATTGAACCAAATAGCTTAGTGTAGTTTGTATCACAAAATTACCATGGTTGGAAAGAACCTCTGAGATCACTGAGTCCAACCATACACACACAAAAAACGCCTACAATCTCGGGCACAAGAGCATGCCCTGAAGTGCCACATCTACATGTTTCTTAAATACCTCCAGGGATGGTGACTCGACCATCTCCCTGGGCAGGCTGTTCCAGTGCCTGACCACTCTTTCAGTAAAGTAATTCTTCCTAATATCCAGTCTAAACCTCCCCTGCTGCAACTGCAGACCATTTCCTCTGGTCCTGTCATTCACTTGGAAGAAGAGTCCAGCACCAAACTCTTTACAAGCTCCTTTCAGGTAGCTGTAAAGGGCAATGAGGTCTCCCCTCAGCCTCCTCTTCTCCAAAATAAACATGTCCAGTTCCCTCAACATCTCTTCATAGGACTTGTTCTCTAGAGCCCTCACCAGCTTGGTAGCTCTCTTCTGAACACGTTCCAGCACTTCAGTGTCCTTCTTGTAGTGAGGGACCCAGAACTGAACACAGTACTCAAGGTGAGACCTCACCAGTGCCAAGTACAGGGACACAATCACTTCCCTACTTCTGCTGGCCACGCTATTCCTGATACAAGTCAGGATGGTGTTGGCCTTCTTGGCCATCTGGGCACACTGCTGGCTCATGTTAAGCCAGTTGCCCACCGACACCCCCAGGTCCTTTTCTGCTGGGCAGCTTCGCAGCCACTCTTCCCCAAGCCTGTAGCATTGCCTGGGGGTGTTGTGACCGAAATGCAGGACCTGGCACTTGGTCTTATTGAACCTCATCCCATTGGCCTTGGCCAGGTCTTTCTGTAGAACCTTCCTACCCTCAAACAGATCAATGCTAACACCTAGTTTGCTGTTTATAGACTTACTGAGGGTGCACTCAATCCCATCATCCAGATCATCGGTAAAGGTATTAAACAAGACTGGCCCCAAAACTGAGCCCTGAGGGACACCACTGATGACTGGCCGCCAACCAGATTTTGCTCCATTAATCACAACTCGCTGGGCACGGCCATCCAGCCAGTTTTTAATCCAGCGGAGGGTACACTTGTCTACGCCGTGATTTTCCAGTTTCTCCGGGAGAATGCTGTGGGGGATGGTGTCGAAGGCCTTACCAAAGTCCAGGTAGACAACATCCACAGCCTTCCCCTGATCCAGAAGACAGGTCACATGGTCACAGAAAAAGATCAGGTTGGTTAAGCAAGACCTCCCTTTCATAAACTCATGCTGGCTGGCTCTGATCCCTTGGCTGCCCTGCACTTGCTGTGCGAGCTCGCTCCAGATGATCCTCTCCTTGATCTTTCCTGGTACTAAGGTTAAGCTGACAGGCCCGTAATTCCCTAGATCCTCCTTCCAACCCTTCTTGTAAATGGGCATCACGTTAGCCACCCTCCAGTCCTCTGGTATGTTTGTACATAAGCCGATGGTACTAAAAAAGAACCAGCCGTAGCATTTTCCACTACTGAAAACTTCTTCACCTTCTCCCCTTTGAGGACTATTGGGGTTTTTTGATCCAGCTGTAGCAAAGAAGATAGATTGTCCCTATACAGTTCAAGAAACAAGATACCAAACTTTGGAAAGGGTTTTCTGTCAGCTTTGAAAGAGTCTACTAGTTTGCAATTATGCTATTTCAATCAGTATCTCTGAAGGTGAGCTGGTTGAATTTAGTTGGCTATCCCACATTTATTTATTTGTCATTTAAAAACTAACAAACAAACAAAACTCAACAAAACACCAGATATTTGTCAATTTTACCTGACAAATAAATGTCCCCCAGCGTCTCCCTACATTCTTCTTTGTCAATACAAAAAATGAGGGGGAAAAAATATGTGAAGAAAATAATAAAGAAAAACAAACAGAAGAGAGTGAAAATCAAACAGTAAACAAAACAGCTTTAAACTGAAAAACTGAAGAATCTTTAAAAAGAGCAGTTATTTGCAAAATGCTGATGTTTTTAAATTAAAAAAAAAAAAAAAAGTGGTTTTTTTTTAAAATACCAAAACAGCCTTCTGGACAAAGCATTGCAACTAGTGTTATTATATTGCTATCCATGTGTGAGAAACTAGGACCTAACACCATGTTGGTGCTGATTTCCCAACCTGATTAATTGCCTACCATAATAAACAGTAAAACTGTCCTTGGTGAATGCAGAGTCCTCTCCCATGGCTGGCTGCATTCTTGATCTGGTGTTTGGTCTGACTGAGAAGAGGCAGCTGAAAATAATGACTGTCACAAAGTGTCAGTAACCCCTCTTCTGATCTGAGGCTGTCCCTCATTTGTCCTGGGCAGGCAAGTCCATCCTCAGAAACCAACAGGCTGAGTATTTCAAGGGTCTCTTCTAGGCAATTGTGTCAATGGGTGAGTCTGATTTCAAAACAATCTCTGATCTAGCTTTAGCAATAAAAAGGGCCCTCTTAAATAGCCCAGTAGCAGAGCAATCCTTGATTTCCAGTTTGACTGGCACAGGTCACTCTTGTCTATGTGCAGCCTCTATCTGGTAAGGAAGCTTGCTATGCTACTAGCTGTAGAAGCCAAAGGAAAACAATTGCATCACACACGGATTTTATTTTTCCTCCTATGCAAGAAAGGAGAGGCCATATAGTAGTCATCAAGCAGCAAACTGCAAGGTTTTGTTTTGTTTTCCAGTGCTGAGCAATCTGCCCGGTCATCCGTACTTAGCAACTGAACTCTGTGTGTCCTCGTGCTGGCTGCTTGTGGTCTCTGTGTCTGTCTACTGATCACGCATTTGAGACTATGTGCTTTCTTACTCCAGGCGATCTAGGTTTTAACAGTTCTCCTTTGCAGCTCTTCCCCTGACAGTTTTAAACATACTCCATCGAGACTACAGGTGTGAGCCTTCTTGCTCTTCCTCCCTTACCCTATACTATTGTGGAACCTATTGCAGGGCACAGGCAGAAGCCAGCTCCTGCTGTTGCTCTCTCTAATACCAAAAAGCATCTTGGCTATCTCAGCCTTTCTTGCAGCAGGGAGGGAGGCAGGCAAAGCAGGAGGAAATCCATCTATGATTTTCAATAAACAGACAAATTTTGCCGGGGAAATGGCCCGTACATGGCTTGCTGGCTGGATTCAGCAGCAGGGGAGCCCACAGTTAATCAGCTCTGCCTTTGCCACTGGGTTTCACAGCAGCTGGAGCCATGTCCCAGAGGAGGCACAGATGATTCAGCTGCTGGACAAACAAGGAATTAACACAATAATATTAAGCAAGAAATATCACCATCAGCTCGACTTCTTTGCCCTATTCCCTTCCTCCCCTTGTGTAAGGCTGTATTAAAAAACAGACCTTGGTGGGTAGTTTAGAGAAGAATGTTTGAGAGGTGAGATGGATATTTGGGACTAGTGCTGGGGCTGCCTTTGGCCAAGGCACAGCTGAACAGGAGGCAGCAGAACCCCCTCAGCTGTGCTATGAGCTCTTGCACTGCCAGAAGTTCTGCCCACCTTCAGCTTTTTGGCATGCCTGGCCAGAGAGAGCTTACTGTGTGTAGCTGTAGCAGTGTTTTGGGGGCAGCTTGAGGAAGAGTCCGCATCTGCTCTTTGCCTGCTCTGAGAGCTGAACCAAATAGCTGGTGGCACAAGGGGCATGTCAGGATGGTCAGGCATGCTGCGGTGTCACCTCATCCCAGAGGAGATAAAGCCTTCCTAAGCCTGGGGGAGAGCCCTGCAGGACATAGCTTCTTACCTCTGCCACCCCAACCCTCACCTCTTCACAAGCAGTGGCTGAAGTCTGCTCAAGGCTGAAACAGTGTTAGTGGGAAGCTGAGAAACTGCCCTTTTGCTGGCTTTCACAATTTCAGTGCACCAGGGATCCATACTGCTCTTTGAATTGAGCTGACCCTGAAAAAATGCTTTGGCTGGTAAATAAAGTGAAGAATATTTCGACCTGTCTGCTTAGGAAAAAAGTCACAAGGGGAACATCTGGCATTACTGCATTTTCCCAGTTAGTTCTCAGTTTTAACAACTAAATGATTGACAAAGTACCCAAAGATTGTCATGCGATCCAGCTTGCCACAGGATCTGCTTCATTTTTCTGAATTATGAAATTGCCACCCAAGGGAGAGCTTTTATTGAGGGAGCAATCTAAGATGGGAATCCCACTGACACAGATTAGGAACCCCTTCCAGCATCAGTCTCCTTATGTTCGGGTCCAATGCAAAGAACTTGCACTGGTCCTTCCTCATTCAGCTGACATTGATAAGTTTTAAATATGCATATACTGCCCCAGATCAGAGAAATGTGCAGGATATCCATACAAACAAAAGCTATATAAAAATGGTCTCCAAAAACAATCAAGCTATTGCTCCTACCAACCAAGGTGGTAAAAAGAGAAGATTGTCATCCAATTAGAAATGCCTAGGCAGCACTCAGATGCAATCTTATGCCAGATATGATCTGGATTTGCATAGATAAGACTACCATGTCTGGCAAGAGTGTGATGTTGGGCACTTGAGGGATGGATGTGCATTGCCCTCACAGTTGGAAGGAAATTATCTGTGATCATAGTTGTCCTTCGCTATTGATTAGTATTATTTAATAATGCCCTGGAGCTTTGATTAAGAACTGACAATGTACTAGAGGGCAGTCAAACTCTTGCGATTACTGCGGATGTACCCCACCTCCTTTCCCTTGAACACTCTCCTTCTGCAGGTCTTCCTTTACTTTTCCTAGTCAGCATGCAGGCATATCAGCAGCTTGCCCTCTGACCAGTGACATGTACTTATTGGAGATTTATCCATCTCCTCTTAGCAATCAGTCACAGTATTTAATTTTTATTTGCCTGTGGTTTTGGTGATGCAAAATGCTGAGTGGAGTCTCCTTCTCTGGAGACATTCAAAACCAGTCTGGATGCGTTCCTGTGTGACCTGCTCTAGGTGTTCCTGCTCTGGCAGGGGGATTGGACTAGATGATCTTTCAATGTCCCTTCCAATCCCTGAGATTCTGTGATTCTGTGAGTGGTTAATGGGGGCTATTGCTGTTATAATTTGATTTCAGATGCAAGTTTGTGTTCCCAGCACCCAGCTGTGGTTCTGGCAGTCCTGGTAGGTGACCCTTTGCAAGTCACTTTCCTATCAGCTTCTTCAGTCATATGCTGACTGGTATGGGTGGCATAAAGTAGATGTGGAAAATAATGTTTTTCTCTATCTAGAACTTCACAAATATTAAAATCTGCAATATAATCTTTACGTTTTACTCTTGTTCTGTAATACTATTAACAACAGATATATATGTTATATATCTTGGGACTTAATACATTGCTATGTTTAACTATCCTGTTCGCATCGCTTTGATTATTATGTTTTGTAGTTGTTGTGTCCATTTGCTCTGCCCAGACACTGACCTTGAGATGAAATATCAATGCTTACAATTTACCTGATAGACTGGTAGAATGTGGGTAGCAGTAATCCAAGTGATCTTGTGCAATTTCCATAAGATAAAACTTGGCTTAATCCAGTCAGTAAAAAAGCCTAAGAAAATTCATAAGGAATCTGTAAAACTCAAATTAAAAGGTATTTTAAAAGAAGAAAAGCTTGATACAGCTTACCTGAGCTTGACCACCTAAATGAGAGTGTTATTGAGTATCAGTCTTTTCCTCATGGAAAGTTATCAGGCAATTGCTCTTCTTCAGATGTAAAGAAATCGAAAAACTATTATTGCTCAGTTGCTCATCTGGACTGGCAAAATTGGCAGTGTAATTTGCTTGAGCCAAGAAATCCGGACAGATTCAGTTCCTCCCAGAGCACTCCCTGGTTCATCTTGTAACTGAAGCTGTTAACCTGTCCTTTGTCCCTCACAGCCTACTGATGAATTAAAGCAGGATGCAAGAAATACAACAATACCTGTGTCTATCAACTAGAACATTATTCTGGTGCAGTCCTCTGGCCTTCACACTTAAATATCCAAAAGGATTGATGTTTCTACTACTAAAGATAAATATGTGATATTCAGTGTCCCTAGGGAAGAACAGGTCATCTCTAACAAGTGGTGTTAAAAATCTGAAGAAAGCAAAGCTGTTACAAAGGTATTCAAATTAAGGAAAGTATGAAGAATGATGAGAGGTACAGGCTGAAGAGTTTGAAACGGAAAACGAATAAGGAGTTTGGGCTTATCAATTGTAAAGTCTTCATTTATTCTATGAATGAATAAACTGGGTGTTATTTTTCACTCACTCCCATCAAAAACAACTATTGTGCAGAATCCCACTTGATTTGTAAAAATGATTTGTTTAATTTACAAGACATTTGTGAAGCATATGATCACTATGGAATTATAATGCTTACAAACACCACCTGTTGCGGAAACTAAGTGTTAATACTTCCTAATTTCACACAGAAAAATGGAGAATGAGGAGATTAGACTTAGACTGGAGGCTGAAATCCAAGAATTTCTGCTTCCTGTTCCTTTTGTCTGCAGGCAGTAGCCCATGCAACAAAGATGTCCTTTCCTCTACAGAAAACATATGATGCAAAAAAAATTCCAGAGAACTCATTGATGACAGCTCAAATTAAAAATATACAAATGCTGTAAGCAGTAAGAAGTTACATATCCAGTATTTTCCATATTTTGCTTTGCTTCCATATTTTGCTTAGCTTACAAATATTGATCCAATCCCGTGAATGTATATAACGTTTTGAGAACTCTGATATCTATTTTTAATTTCTTGACTCATAAGAAAAGTTTGGGATCTTGGCAACCCAGCAACCCTTTCTTTTTGTTTTTATTCTCAGGTAGTACGTTAAGGCAAACTAAGTTTTTGAAAACATTTTTGAAAGTCAAGAAGTCAAATAAGTAAAACAGTTAATTTAACTGAATGCAGATTAAGGGTCTGCTTCTCCTTTACCTTGCATCTTGGTTAGCAACTTAAAACTGCTGTGAGAACGTGAACAGCTCTGATCCAACATGTAGATGTTGACTTTGTTATGCTCCAAGTGATTGTTCAGAGTGAAAAATCCGGTTTTCTGTCTTATCCCAGAACTGCTAGGATGGGTGCTTTGAGCTCCTCCTCTCCCTGGTAACAAGTCAGTATCGTATTTAGAGTGACCAGTTTAGCTGAGTAAATTCTAATAAAAGTTAGCATGAAAATAGCGATCTCTTAAGTTAGATGTCCATGACTCTTCTTTTTATTTTTTTTAATGGTAAATGTTGGAACGAATACTATCCCATATTGGTTCTGTAATTAAGATATGCATATGTTGGCTCCAAAGATCCCTAATTACATCTGCTTTAGGGATGCTGCTAGAGTGAAGATAATTGTATGCAGTTGCTGCAGAGACAGTAGAGGAGCTAAATCTGAAGTACAGGGAAAGCTTAGAATAGTAGCTTTGGACCACCATTTATCTTGTGATCTTGCATTGTCCTACACCTTTTTTAAAAAAGTGATAGATATTGATATTTTGGATGTAGCTTTGCAACTATGGGCTTCCTCTTCTTGATTAAATCAATGACAAAACTCCCATAGATTTTAATGGTGCATTCTCAAGTCCCCTAATAATAGATGTTGCTCCTGCCAAAAATGGCTTTCATTATGTAGTTTCTTCCATCCAAAGATTCCTGAAACATCCCAGACTTCATGAGCCAAGTTCAGCTCCATGAGCAAGTGTACAAATTTGTCAAAAATGCTAGGTGGGTATGTCAAATACACAGTTAAAGTCTCCCATGGAAATTCTTCCTTTGTGTTAATAAGAACAAAAGGACTGAGAAGCACATCGTATGGGGATAAAAAGGTACGATGCCGTGGAGCTTCAAGCCGCAGTATACTAGCGGCTTACAGCAGACTGCAGAAAAAGAGCAGCGGTGAACTGGATTAGACGTACCAATTCAAAATGGCCACAACCTGCCAGTGACTAAAAGAGTAATTTTAAAATTATCTGTGGATGGATGCTGTCTAGTGATGTAGGCAGTATTTGAAGTGTTGCTTCCCATCTGGGCACTGGCAACCTTGAAAACAGCAAGAGTTAAAAATTATCAATCCGAAGACAAATCAAAATACACTCTCTGACTATAAATCTAAAAGTCTTGCTTCAAACTCAGCCAAATCAGGCTGCTTCCTTATCCCCCACAACCACCATTATAATTACAGCAGCTGATTTTCCTCACACCCACCTCAGAGATTTCTGGGGGTTTTGGCCAGGTTTGCATCCCCATATGATTCAGCCTACTTTTACTTATGTTTAGCGCATTGTGTAATAAGCAGAGCTTACATAAGCTAAGGACTGTGGCTGCAGCTTTGAAAACCTTCATCAAAAATAGGAGATCAGAAGCAGGATAGCAACTCGTGTAGTTTCTAAAGCGCAGACACAGAAGTAACTGTCTTTGGGCTACACGCTCAGCTGTTTCAAATATGTGTAGAAACATTAATTCCTACTCAGCTGAGCTAATTTACACCTTCCTGAAGGTCTGGTTCTCATCAGTAAGTGTCCCAGTGTTGAAACCTTGACACTAACTAGTCAAAAAGAACTAGGATGAAATTTTGATGCATTAAATTCAGGGGGAACTTTCTCACTATCAACAGATAAGACCTTACCTTACCCCAAAACAACCAGTTATTCAAAGTGAAAAAGCAGACTCTGTTGCTGATCTGAAGCTGTTCCCACTAGAACAGCCAACAGTCTCTGCTCCAACTCATTTGATCTGGAAAAGGTAAAACCACTGGTTACGCACAAGAATATGTTTGATTGTCTTATTGAACAGATGCAAACTGGAATCAGTGAGCTACAGATGCATGAAAAATTTTCACGTGGTCCAGACTGTACTAAAATTAACTGTATTACTCTAGCATCTTAACTGCTGAGGATTTGGGTTTCTTTGTAATAGATATTGCAAAAATATAGAGTAGGAAAGCTTATGGAGGAGTGAATATTATCTACATGATATCTACTAGCCTGAGTGATGGGATGTTTTCTAAAGGTTAAATTAATTCCGCTGGCATCTTTTGGGGTGAAAATGCTTCTAAAGAAAATATATTTGCAGTTGTTTAGTAAGTCTGTGATCACTGTTACATTGATGTAGATTTGGTATTTTGCTGCTGAAGTTAATAGAGCTATTGCAAAGTTATGCTGTAGTGGAGGTCAGTCTCTGGTCTTGTATCTTAAGACATCTGAGTTTTCATAAATCAAGTATTTTCCACTTTAGGCAAAATGAATGAATAAAGGTATTGCTAGTAATGAAGGAGTTAAAAAAACACCGCTCCATAAAAGACTGAGCTACAACCCAGGCAGTTTCTGCATTTAAGGATTTATTTTTTCAGTGTCTGCACCTTCAAGATTTTTGTTGGGTGGTGGTTTTTTTTTTTCTTTTACAATTTAATCTTTCACATAATGGGACAGACACAAAGCCTTGGTTGGAAATCTCCCCCTAGCCTGTTGCAATATTTATAAAGCTGTGCTTTTTAAACATGTTGCAAGATGGGTTTAGTAAAACAAAAGGCATTATAATTTATTGTTCCAAGATTATTGATTCAATACATTAACAATAATTTCCATGGAGGGTAGGAGCCCTGGCACTATAAAAGTTTATTTATCTGCACTTTAACTAGCATTGATTAGAGTATTCAAATTGTCCCAGTGCTATATAATTGCTCTTTATAGGTGGAATGCCCTCTGCTGTGCAGGAGACAGTAAAATAAACATTCAGCCAGAAGTGACAATGGCTCTTTTAAAAGCCAGGATTTTTTTTTTTTAAGAGGGAAGAAAGAGTTTGCGTAATGCTTTAAAAAAACAGCCAGCTTTGGCCAAACTACCTTGTAACTTCGCAAGGACAAGCAAATGATTGCTATTGCTATTGTTCTAAGAGGCACAAAAAATAAATATAGCTGTTATATCTTTATATTTGACAATATCCAAATGAGAAAGCCTTTTTCTGTTGTTTTAAAGTGCCATTCCATATTGCACTGAAGTGCCAGGTGGAAATTTTTTTTGCAGATGCTTTTCCCTTTCTCTCTTTTGTTTCTGAAGTGCCCACCAAATCTGTTCAAGGCAACTATGAAGCTATTGTAGGTATGTTAATAATTCAAGCAAAACAAACCATACTTCCAGATTCACATTCACCATGCAGAGTTGCTCAGAAAGGACCATTTTGCCACCATGGAGGACAATAGCTGATATAGTTCACAAGCAATTGTATTCCCCTTCTGTAGAATACTTAGTATAGTTAAATTTTTGAGACATAGAGTTATGATAGGTGTATCTTCTGATGCATACGACAACACTGCTTTTATTTTACAACTCTGTTGATATAAAAGATTAATGGTACCTTTTCTCTCTTTTGGTTTTAATAAAACATCCAACTGCTAGAAATGTCACTTAGAACCACGAGTTTACAGTAATTAAAACAAATTGTGCATCTTAGTAACCCAAGGTGGATGATTAATGCAGGCTTTAAATGATTGTTTGTGTTAAATTGTTTCTCCAAATGCAATTCAGGAATCTGAAGTTGTCAGATTAACTGCTGTATTTACTGGTCTGTTTGATTAGGTGAGCATAGTTTTATATTCCCTCTTGGAGACCTAAATAGCAACCATTTCCTACCAAAACAGCACACAAAACAAAGGCCCCATTCAGAGGACTATTCAGAGTGGGCAACGGTCTATAGCCCTTTGTATCCAGAAACAACATGGGTACTGAAGTGCCTCTAAAAGGTACTACAAATTTTTAAAAGAAAATAATAATAGCCATTATAATAATAGTTGGATATTATATTTTTGTCTAAAGGTAAATACATTCCATCATCAATTAATGGATTAATTTTGTTATTGAGCTTGAAGACAACTTTCAATGGTCTTTATGATTAATACTGCAAAATAGGGTTTAATGAATGCTGTTAAAAGGATAACTAATATTCATTTGAAACTGTAACCCACACTGCCAGAGTTTGTCCACTCTGTACTCTTTTCATGAGCATCCACGGAGCTGAATTTTAATAAGCGTTCATAGGAAATGAATTCTAAGCTTGGACATGATTTTTTTTAACCAAAGAGAATTTTATGGCCTTTTGCACCAGAAACTTGGTCATCACAGCAAACCAGGGCATGGAAGTAGTGTCATGTGTCGTCTTTCTCTTTTTCCAGTCAGTAAGTGCATAATAAGCACAGCCGGACTTTGATCATCAGAGTTCCAATATCAAGAAAAATGACACATATACAGTAGATTTTGACAAAAATTGTATAGTGCCTTTCTGTGTCGAGATTAGATACTAAGAATTTTTCTCTCAGTTTGAGGGTAAGTTTTTTACGTACGCACTTTCCAAAAGCAGCTGGTTAGCAACTTTGCTGGGACAGTGGAAAAACACTAAGGAATAATAAATGTTATTAATAACATCTTGGTATTTCTGGGCAAAGTCAACCTGATTGCCACATCATTCCTGAGAAGGGAGGGAAATTGGAGGACACAACATCTTTCTTCTTCCCTTGATGCAATTTCTTTTTGAAGGACAACTTATGGCAGTTCCTTTGGTTCAAAAGTTCCTTTTGAAGGATGAGTTATAGGAGGAACAGTGACAAATGGCAGTGGAGTTGGGAGGGCTCTGCCTTTCACCATCTCCTGCTAATGGTCAGTAGCGTGGCTAGAGGAAAGCCACCAATGTATGGAAAGATTTTGGTAGGGCACACTTACATGTAGTCCCAATTGATTGCTTTAAGAAATTAAAGAGTTCCGTGCTGGCTCTACACTATGCAGAGAAGACAGAGAGATTGGGATTTTTGGCAGAGGGCACACTTTTTTGCCAGAGGACGAAGTTTCCGAGTAAGAAATTGTTGGAAACTCAGAGAGTTAATTTTGAGAAATACCAATTTCTTGCTCTCTTTTCTACTCTTTCCCAGGCCTCCTCTTACAGCCACCGGAGACAGGATAGTGAGCCAGATAGTCTGACCCACTGCAGGTTTTTGGCACGTATTTTCTTGAAATTACCCTTTCTAGAGAAATGTGGTTCCTTTGTCAGTCATGTGGACACAGGTGGAGTAAGGCAACATGGGTTTTAGAGACATCAGAAAATATCTACCTTCACAATTATTTCTTTTCCTGGTCTGAGTGAGTCAAACATCATACGGGATGAATGCCAATGAAATTCAGAGAGTTGTGACGGTTTTCCAGCTCAGGAAGCTATAAAGTCTTCAGCAGCACTGAATCCGAAGCATCCTTGGTTAGAAGACTTGGTTTTAGCTTCTTCCTCATCCTCAGGGAGGCATACATGATGGTCTGACAGGTAGCAGGAAAAATGTGCCTCTAGGAAGATTTTGTGGCTCTGTGCTCTGGATTGCTAAAACCATACTAAAGCAGCAGACTGCTAGAAAAATCTATGAATGTGTTCCCAGCTATGAGGACATAGACATCTAGCTTATTGATAGATATTTGAGGTATAGAGTTAGAGACCTTCTGGCGATATCTCTGTGGTCTCTCTTCTAGGATCCCAGGTGAGGTATGATGGATGGCTGCTAAAAATGGGCATACTACTTCCTAATTTCCTCCAAGGTGTGAGTAATAAAGGGGACATAGCTGGGATGCTGGCTGCATCACTGATCCAGGAGTGAGACAAGGATGGTATAACCAGGGGTAGTTGTGAGAGTTGGGAAACTGTTCTGGACGCTTGAGGAAATGAGGCACTCAAAGAGAAACTCTTGCACTGAAATCAGTAATGTGATTTGACACAGTGCTGCTGTAACCGTCTTGAGGACTAGATGGCTAATAGCAAAGGTATAAGAAAAGGAAGGAGCCTTCTTCATCAACTAGGAATGTTAGAGCCCTGGAGAAAAAAAATGGAAATCTATTCATTAAATTTATTATATTTCAATTAGGAATTTACAGTTCATAAGGCTTGTATTTCTAATGAAGAGATGAGTATATTTCAGTTAGTGGTGAACTGTTTGTCCTCCTTTTCTCCAGTGCTCAGGGTTATGCATTTGAACCAGTCACATACAGAAAAGCAGCCTGCGAGGCTGGACTGTGACTTTGTTTTGATGGAAACATGGATCATAGGAAACTGCTTTGGTGTTATATTCTGCTTTTTATGTTTAAATTTTATGTAAAGTACTTCAGCTCAGCTGTGTTACTAGAAGTGCTTCAAGCTGAGCAGCTGGACATCAGTTTCTGGGAAAGCCTGGTTTTGTTCCCTGGAGGTGGACTGTTGGGTGCTCAAGCGGTCAGATGCTTGCCATACACCCACTCACACTCTGACTGGGCTTGCAAAGTCTGCCTGGGCTTGTCTTTAAAGATGACCCTCACCCACTTTTTTTAATTTGGCAGAATATTGGTTAGTACATTTTTCCCCTTCCTTCTGACTGCCAATGAAAATGCCCCTTTCCATGCCTGATTACTACATGTAAAACATGATCCATGACTGGGGATCACATCATCACTTTCCTCTTGGTTAAGGAACTGCCCAGTCACAAAGCTTCAACTTACTGAAAACACTTTTTCTGTACCAAAATAAAGCAAACCCACTGACACTGAAGGCACTCAATTTATGAAGGCTGTTCCATAAGAGCAGCCACCTCAGAATAAAGCACTCAAATATAGTGTTCAAAGACTAGTGGAAAGACCCTGCAAAATGAAGTAGAAATTGCACAGCCAATGTGTATTACTGTATGTTGATTGTATTAGCTAATCCTTATTTTATATTGAAACATCCAAAGATGACATAAGGACATCTGATAGGAAAAAACCCTAACAGATATGTGTGATATATCACAGTTACTCAGTTTTCTGGTGGACATTATCTTCTTTCACACTACTGCATAAGTCTGACAGGACTAAATGCCACAAAAGATGTCAGACTCTAGGTCACAGGATGACACATATCTTTTCAGTATTAGAGTTTGAGGCTGGATGTTCAGTGAGCCCTACTGAAGTGGGGCACTCAGCTTCTGCTGCTGAGTGTCATCATATCTTGGAAGCTAATTTCCTTTGAAAATTCCAACACAAAGGAACATCAAAGAGCAATGACTGAACATCTTATTATTGTGAAATGAAAGAAGGAAGGAATATATAGTGAAGGATGGGTTCGTTGTTTTTTTTTTTTTTTCCTGCAAGGCTCCATTAGCAGTAGAAAACGTAGGGAAAAGTGGAGACTCACAGAGGTAGCCTCAAAATGTTTGCGGCTAAAGTACTTAAAATCTTTTTGTTTCAACAAAGTTAGACTCTTTTTTAAGGAAAGAGCATGCTATTAAAAACGGTGGCTAGCAAAAACTTAATCTTCTAAAATAGAAGCATCAACAGAGACCTTTTGGCCAGTTTAAGGTATGCAATATTCTTGAGTTAGGAACAGGAGACTGAGTTATTTCTAGCATTAAAATAGAAGAGGCAATATCTTTCTCTGAAGAAGTTATTTGTGGCGTCAACTAGAAGAGAAGTTCCTACAACTGAATATTGTGCCCCTTGCAAAGGATCATAAATTAAGGCAGTTTATTTGTCCCTTTCACTGTTTCACTTTGTTGGTGACAGGGTCCTTGAGGGGGCCTGCCCAGACTCCTCCCAGCGGCAGGGCTGCTCTCCAGCTCCCCACAGCCCTGCCCTGCTTGGCCATTGGTCCATGCCCATGCCATGCTGGCACATGCTGTTGCTGCTGGTAGCCACATACAGCAAAGAAATCAAGAAATAACTCAGCTACCAGTATATGAGCTGCTTTTTTGCAAGGGCTGCTTCCATTTTTTATTTTTTTTGGCACAGGGTTTATATAGTAAAAAAATATTTTATTGACATTTATAAGAAGAAATATTTCTGTTGTTTTTAGTCTTCTTCCACTGCCTGCAGTGAGAAATTATTTTTTCCCCTGAGTTTTCATGGGATTGAAGGCAGGTCAGTATTGAGCACTTTGAGATCTTGTCCAGTACTGTTGTAAGTTGAAAGCATTTGATACAGAAATCACAAAGGGTCTGTTTTCACTGAAGATTATTGCCCCTAACATGAATCTTATTGGCACAAAAAGGTCCTTAACTATTAATATGAGTTGTCTGGCTTGTTGTGGAAAAGGGGGAATTTGTTGCAGTTCACAGGCTTTGTCTGTTGCTAACCCAGCAGTAACTCAAGTACTTTTCAGCACAGCTATTCTCACCTAAGCTTCCCTAGATCTAGACATGAGTAGGCAAGTTGAGCTAATTCTGTACCAAATAATGTCTAGAGTGAGATGGTTAACTTCACTGAATTATTTTATAGCACAAAGTGCTGAATTGTAGCTCATGTTGCAAGAACCCAGGTTTATAAGCATTTACTTAAAATTCTGGATCAAGAAGACCCCTCTGCATGGTACTATATTAGAGTTTGCAAGACACATAGAATTATTGTGAATGAAGAAAAGGTATCTGTAATTGGTGACCTAATGCTAAGAAGGGCAGATTTTGCACAGTTACTGGAATTTTTGCAGATAACTATAAGCAGTGGCTGTTGACTGGATTAACGTGCTGCCTTGCCTTCTGCTGATCTGCTACCCATGACCAAAAATGGTTCGCAGTTGTGGAATTCTTGCACTATATACGGTCCTCGAACTCAGAAGCATTAGATTCACTGGTAACGGTTGAATCAGTTGGTTAATGAGTCCATGAGATCTGGCACTGACATCCCTTAGTTCACAGCAGTCAGTAATATATAGACTCTGTGTGTATACATGCTGAAGCCTAATTTGCAACCCTATTTAGAGTGGAAAAAAATGCCACACTTAAAAAAAAAAAAAAAGTGCAAACAGGGTTCTTTTCACAGTGGACAGAGACTACTGTTAAACAGAGGAAGCACAATATCCCTTTTCATAGCAAGAGATCAAATGTCTGCAGAAGAGTTTAATTTATACTTCTTCATGTGCCAGAGCTGTGTCTGAGACATTGCAGCATTTCAGTATTTTCAATCAGGTCATAGTTTCCAGCACAGATGACTTCATCCCTTTTAAAATAGAACAAATAGAATAAATGGAATTCCACATAATCATGGTAGGAGCTGGGATTGTAGGAAATTAAAACACATATTTAAAAGCCTAGGTCTGTGAGGTAAATAATTGTGACACAGAGTTTGGAAAGCAGTGCTTGGTCTCTTCTCAGTAGTTAATGGGCAACAAGGGTCTTTGGCTCTGCAGCTTTCTGTAGCCCAGGGGTGTGGGTGTATTCTAGAGGAGGATGATGAGAGTGATGGTGGATAATGTGCAGTGTCACATTTAATGAAGTTGCTACAGTTCCAGAAGAAATATTAAAATAGCACTGCTTGACTCAAATGCAACCTAGATGAAGGTTGGCTGATGTGAATTGAGCATGGGCTTTATAGTCTGTGCACCACCATGCAGTTTTGACTGCTTTCCCTACTTACGTCCTATGTTCCCTAGCTGCTACAGAATATTTCACATCTCCCAGCCACGGCTCTGCGTTGGCAGGCAGAGAAAAGGTGTTGATGAATTCTGTCTCAAATTTCTGCATGTCTGAAGAAAGCCCTTATAAAATAGCAGCATATATTATACTGATATCCCCCAAACACAGAAAGTAGCTCACTGAAACCTGGAATGCTTTGAACTAGTGCTGTAAGACAAGTGTTTGCAGTATTTATTACGACAGGAGAAAATGAAACCAGAAGCACGTTCTTCCCTAATTATAGTATTTGCCCAACACTGCCCTCATTGTGATCTATTTTTTGGCATTAGAAAAAAAAAAAAAAAGAAACACTTATCAATAACTTATTTGTGACATGACAAAATTCCACCTCACATCAGAGCTATTTCATTAGGCAATATGCAAGCATGCAGTGAGGACAGCCCTTGCCCCCAAAGGACTGTTTTGTCTACATAAATGAATGAGAGACTAAGATATTACGTGTGCTATTTGCAGAAGAATTCAGTAGCAAAACTGGGAATAGAATTCTGTTTTCCCAAGTCACAACCCTGTGTCATTAAAGATAAGCTCACTCAGGTCCTATGTTTTATCTATATGTATATATGCGTGAATACAATCACATTTCTCTAGTTTGACATGCAGGCTGGACTGTGGGTCTGTGACTTCCTTATTTGCATCTTTTTTTTTTTTTTTTTGCATCATGTCTAACTATGGTAAAGATTTCACTGACAGACTAATTCCATTTGAGAAGGTTTCTGCTTAAAAGCAAGTAAAACTCTGCAAAGGAAGGCAAATTCATCACTGGTGTGTTGTCTGAATCCAGTCGCATGCTGTATAATATAACTTATCCTTAGGAATTCATGCCTCCATTGCGTCTGCCTACCGGATAAGCTACACTGAGATGAAAGTGAGTTGCATCAGATTCTGGTGCCCAGAGCACACAGTTCAATCTCTGTTTCGCTTTTGTTCAGCTGGGTGCTATATAAGAAACAGCATTCTCTCTCTCAGAAAAAGAAGTTAATCAAGGGGGAGATATACAGGTAAAAGTTTTATGCATGGTGCGCTATTAATATTTCCGAATGTTTCAAAAGTGTATTTGAAAGTTATTTGTGTTGACTTGGCTTCTTTAAAAGTTTAACCTGGATTGCTTTAATCTCAGAAAACAGAATTCTATTGCTTGATTTTGGTAAATGCCGTCTCCTACTGACATCAAAGATTGTAGCAATTGCAAGGTACTAGTCTGCCTTTCTAGTTCCAAGACACTCAAAAACTTTTAATGTATTCTTGTAGGTGTAACCATGTCATAAATATACCCGCCAACAAGAGATAAACTCTAACTTGAAAACAACTGTTAATCGATTACTGCAGAAAAACTGACAAACTTGATGTGAAGAATGTTAAAAGGTGCTAATTTGTGGATTTCTGTAGGCTTTGAAAAGAAAAATCAAGTCTATAAGGGATTTTGGATGTGTAACATAAAACTGTGGGTCATGTGCCTTACTTGTATAAATCAGCATCATTCCACTGACAGCCAGGAGAGCTCTGCTGTGCTCCAGCTGAGAAAGTGGCCCATGACTCTGAGCACATGGTGATCACCATCAGTTTTTGTTTGGTGTCATTTATTTAAGGAGAGAGGTAAAAGATTGTAATGGGGATTTGCTAGACCATTACTCAAGTTGTAAATGCTTTTCCATTTCTGCATGAATGCTGCTGCTCTTGACTGGTGCAAACCGAGTACTACGATGTTTCATGCTTGCACCAAGATTTAGACCCCCACGCCTCAGGACCCTGGTATTAATGCTAGAAGATGATATAATCGGCGGTAAGATTATAGCAATCAGGCAGCAGATGGTAGCCAGCATTGGCAATCAAGAGAGACAGCATTGGCAGCTCTAAACATTGTCCTGGCTTTGCTAAATGGCCCCTCTTACCATGAAAAAATTCAGGCACACACAAAACCACTTCTCTTCATATCTAGGCAGAATGTTTGCAGTGAAACGTCTTACCGTATATTTAGCTCCAGAAGAAACAAATTCACAAATCTGTCAAAAAAATTGGAATTTTGAATTTCAAAAGAAATGTTTTGACTTTTTTATTTGAAGTGCTTTTCTTCGTTATCTTAGATTTTACTTACATTAATAATTTAAAAAAAAATCACCTCAACACAAAGAAGGAAGGGTTCATTCAGGTAGACTAAAATTAGAGGAAAACATGGAATGTAAAATTAGAGGAAAAAATTGCATTTGGTTTGGTCAGCAAAGTAAAAGATCACTTTAGTCATAAACTTCTCTATGTGTTTTCCTTTGCTCCATCCTTCTTTGTGTGGTTTTGTAATATGTAAGGGAACATTTAATGATGAACAAATTCAGATGAAAGGCCAGTGCAATATTTGTTGAGATGGATACCAGACGACACCTGACCCTAGTGTACTGGCAGTCTCATGGGAATGTTGAAAGTCAGGTGAACCATACCTTTGCCTTTGTGGTAGAACTGATGTCAGGAAAGGCAAAGGAGGGAAGAAATGAGGGAAAGACAGAACAAAGTTATATATATGTATGTATATGTCTCTGTATTATTTTTTTTTTAATACTTCAAGCTAGAATTGGAAACTCTCCTCTTATCTAAGCCTGCTTTTGGATTATACTCGCAAAGTTTTATGTAGCTTTTTGCCCTGAGTAGAAAAAAAGAGAAGGTAGAGTTATCATCGTGGATTGTGGTAGCCATTTAAATTAACGCTGGGTATGCTTTATCTCAACTAACTGAAGTTCCCCCACTGACTCCCTGTTGCTGTGAAGTGATAATGAAACCAAGCAAGCTTAAATATCCTTAACCAATATCTTGTCCCACATCATTATGAGTGGGCTAAGCCTTGGCTGCTCTGGAAGTGCAGAGGTCTCATGGATGGTGGGGGAAGGCTGACAGCAGACTTTGCTGGAGAAAGTAGGCTTCACGGGCACGTGCCAGGCTTGGTTCTACGGTTCAGAAGTTGCTTAGTCTCACAGGAGGGCTGATGGCACCATCCTGCCAGGGCAGGTGTAGGCAACCTAGACTGCCACTGTGGCTCACATTACAGTGAGAGAGCAGGAAGCTGCCCCATGCAGGGAGGAACTCACTCAGCCTTGCCGACTTCCCACTCAGCAGCTCAGTTTTGTGTTGTGAGGTGGGACCTGGAGCTGGCAGGGAAACATTTTGAGAAATTGGTGTATTTTGAAACTTGGTCAGGTTCTCCTGGGTGTAAGTACTTGTACTGCTTTAATTTTAGCCTTGGTAAAGGTTTAGGGTAGTTGGCATTTAGATTAGTGATGTAAAGAAAAGTGGAGGACAACCATGAAAAGCCTGTGCCTTGAGCATTTCCAACGCTATTTATATAGCTTTCGTTTTCTCTGTGTAGATGGGGGCATAACCAGGAGCATAAAGCACCTCCATAGCAAAGCACTTGTACCTCCTGTGAGGGTTGTTGTCATTTCTGGGGTGGGAGAAAACTGCTTATTTTATAGTTGAAATTACTCCACAGTTACACAAACTACTAAGGCAGCTATCATGGTGTGCAAGCGGTACCTTTCCTTGTTAGTTGTTGTCTCAAACAACAACAAACAGATCAGCCCAGCCCCAGTCATCCTGCACTTTTCACTTTTCATTTTGATATTTTTTGCCTAGCTTTCGGCCTTGCTGGCTATGGGTGTTTTCATCACAATGGGGCCTGAAGTTGTTATATGAGGGGAAAATATCTCCTACTGCAACTGTTAGCTGATCTCAAGGAGCGTTGCAAATTAAAGCTTTGTAACCCATGGACTATTCCAGGCCATTGTATTGGATCTTGTTTTGCCTATACTGACATCAGTGAGACTTTTTCACCATCCTGCATGATCAGGGCTCGGTGTTGCAAACTGTGAATTTACTTTTCACAAACTGATGCAAAAGACAAGGTATGCGCAATGTGGCTGAGTTAATGGCGCAGGAGAAACGTGGGGCCAGATGCACAGCAATTATCGACTGAACCGAAGCCAGAGACTCAGCCCCTTAACTTTTCAAATCTCCGACTCCCTGATGTTGCCTCTCCCTCTAGCGCACTGCATTAACTCACAGCGTAGCTGGAACGTTCCACAGTTACTTACAAAAAAGGATCTGTGTGGGAAGGTGAAGGAGGATGGTGGGGGCGACAGGCAATTCATGGGGAGGAAAAAAAGGGAGCTGGAAAAATGAAGAAATAGAAAGAGCATAAGGGGGAATTGCATCTTTCCCTATATTTGAGTGGGATACTCTTGGCATTTCTGCCACTATGAAGTGCTGCGTGAAGTTATATATTGCTTCACCTCTTATTCAAATAATTTAAGATGGCATTTCAGACTAGTCGAGTGTTTCGTTATCCTGTCCCTAATTATGCATTGCTCCATCAAAAAACGGTGGTGAAATGAGTCCATTTAACTCCCTTGCAATGTTGTCTGAGTGTCCTGAAATATTCTGGAATGTGGATGGCATAATTTTTTTTATAACCAGCATCTGCAAATGTGGTCATTCAAAAACCCCTTGGCCATTTTGCCTCAGACTTTGTTTTTTCAACAGGAGCTGTAAAAACTGAAGGAAACTATGTTTGAAGTTTTTAATTTTGGTCATTTTTTAAAAAAAAGTAACATTTGGAGCTTACAGTAAAAGTGTTTTCCGCCCTACTCTCGCAACATAAAATGTCTAAGCAGACTTTCCCTCAAACCTTCTATAATATGTTACTTTCCGTTGAGACCACACATGGAAAATTTCAGTGCAGGATTTATTTCATAAAACTCACAATAACAAGAGATTAGGGTGGAATCTCAGGGTATTTAACTAAAGTGCCTGCTCTTCTCCAAAGTTATGTCTCCCTGACACAGGCACACACACGTGCACGCGCACACCAAACTACCACAACAATGCAAAAATCACCATTTGCCAACCAGCAGGGCCAGTAATTACATTTCTTTCCTGTTCAAAGCAATTGACAGGAGCCAGTAGTCCATCAGACCCTACTGTGTGATAAATAATGGCTAAGGAACAGAGATCTAATTTTTAAAATTATGAGTGTATGCGCATGTCCTCAGAGAGATGGTGTGCAGTTGCATCTGTGGTATGAGTTTAGAAGCTGTTGGTGTGCATAGAGAATATGCCCATAGGTACAGCCACGAAGGCAAGTAGTTCTCAGAAATGTGTGTGTTAGGGGGGATGATGGCTTCAGAGAGAAGTGCTTTGACATCCGCTGTGAATTTACATCACAGGTAGCCACTGAGAGTGGAAGTACAGCAACGACTTGAGAATTCTTAGATTTCTCTTTGAAATCTCCTGAGCAGCAAACGGCAAAAGATCTGCATTAACTTGTATTCCTCTTCTATATAATAGGTGGTTTTCTTCCTCACCAGAAACATGTGCTTCTTAACCAATGACTGTAAATCATCCCATGCTGGGATGGCATGTGCTGCAGAAATGCAAAAAATGTAAGTAGTGTTGATGTGCAGTGGTAGAGCTTGATCCAAAGCCCATCGACTTCCCCAGATCTTGGCCCAGGTTAAATAATTTGTAAGTACGATCATTGCACTGCAATGCTCCCCTGCCTCTCTGATGTTTTGGTCCTTGGTTACACAGAGAGATAAGAAGCAGTGAGGAGAAGAAATACTTCAGGTTTACTGCTGAACATCTCATAGGAAAAATTGGTATTTGGACAGGGGTAGCCTACTACACAGACCTCCACTGAGATACTTCTGATTAGGATAAAAATCTAAGCTATATAACAAGGAACTCGTGTACCAAGACTGGGTTGAACGTAACTGTTTCGAAAGACAGTCTTGCAAGTGAGTGAGCCAGTGTAGCACAACACACAGGACGTGGTATTTTTTTAAAGTAATTAAGGGTGTTTTTCCTGAAGCCAAGAGACAGTGGGCTGCTGCTGCATCAAACCTGCGAAAGCACCAGTCAATGGAGTGCAGCCCCTCCACTTTCTTTTAATATTTCTCATCTTGTTCTCTACTTAACGTGGGCTCTAATGCTTCGTGACAGCACCTGAGAATAAGGGCCAGCCAGGAGCCATTCTGTCCAGCTCCTCAGAGCCGCTTGCAGCCAAGGCAGCCATCGCTCCAGCAGAGCTTGCCAACCACAGGCAGCAGCCGGCTGGCTGCAGGGCGCCCGTGCTTGCCAGGGGCAACCTCTTTGAAGTGTGGCCACTCTTCCCGGCCCCATTCCCTCCCTTCTGCTAGGTGTTAACACAAACATCTCCCCGTCCAAAAGAGCTTCATTATTTATTGGAGGCTACTTTTCTGCCAGCTGAGTCCCAGACTTCAGTAGCTTTGCAGGAGCCAAACAACTGGATATACGTCTCCAAAGATATCATAAAAACCTGGGTAAAAATGGCTATTGAATGTGCATAGGGAGCACCTTATGAAAGTAATCTCTTGTGAGTGTCGGAGAGCTGCGTGCCAAGAGAAACAGGGAACGAGCCCTCTCTGGAAAGAGGCACTGACAGTGACAGGTATTAGCACGCTAATTACAATGGAAACACCAAACCACTCAGACTTACCGACTTAACCCCCTCCCTGGTTTGCCTATTTTTTTAATTTTTTTTTTTGATAAAGCAAAAAAGGTGGAGGAGGGAGGTTTTATATTATTGCTGATCAGGGAGTATTACTTGCATCTCTCTCATGGCATATGTTCATACGCCTGTGGGCTCACACACACAGAGTTCTCATTTCAAAGCTGAACAGCTCTCTTAGCTATTTTTCTTTTCCCTTCTTCAGGACTTCAAGGAGTGAGTAGGATGTAATCTCAGAGTGAGGAGGCTTGGTTCTGTGCCAGGCACTACTGACTTACCATGTTGTCCCTGAATAAGTCACCTCACCTCTCTTCTCCTTCATCTTGCCACCTGTAAAAAAGGGAGTGTGATATTTTCCTTCCTTTGTTTAATTAACTAGCGGCATTTTAAAAATTCATAGACTGAAAGCCTTCATGTCACCTTTTTTTTTTTTTTTTTTTAATTAAAACCTAATTGACTTCAGGGCATTGTAGAAACCTCCAGAAACATGCAGTTTGAGTCTTATCTTACATGATTACTGTAGCCTCGTTGGTTTAAATAGCTTCCATAATTTTAAATGCTAGTCTGCCTGTTGCAGGGGATGTAATAAGAAGGTAGTCCTCGTCTAGCAAGGCTCATCAGTGGGACAATACTTACACAAGCTTTTGCTGAGCACTAGGAGGGTAATCCCACTTCAGTGAGGGCTATGGGAAAGTGATTTTACCCTACATAACAAGAAATGGACATCTTCCCAAAGCAGAGATTGAATTTGTACCATATTGTAAAAGAATCAAAGTCCTAAGACACAGGTGAGGGGAAAACCGTACTGCTGTCACCTGACCCAGCTTTCTGCTTGTTGCCTGTCTTACACTTTTAAATTTGTCTGTATTTATATTACTGAAGCTTAAAAATTAGAAATGAAAAAGGACACCTGAGTCTCCTAAATTCTTTTTTGCATGCTGCAAAGTTGCCTGTAACAACGTATGTCCTGCTTTATTTATCAGCACGTAGGGCAGAAAGAAGAGAGAGGTGATCAAAATAAGGACAGTTGCCCACCCCAGAGACACCCATTCACGCTTTTCCTGTAAGCCCTTCTTTCAGGTAGCAGCTGGGATCTGATTCTGTGATTCCTGCTAATTTGAATATAAGCCATTTTTGTATGCAAAGGATTGCTGACACCAGCAAGTTTCACTGTAATGATTACTATGGAAACGTTTATCTATAAATATAAAATTCTTTAAAGCTTAGCCTTTTATCTTTATAGAAAAAGGCCTGTTTATGTCACTTCTAAGCTTCCAGCTTTAATGTAGACATGAGCTGTTCTCATGCCAAACAAGATAACCTCAGCGTTAGAGCTGTGTGAGCTCTGAAACATGGGAATTTGAGCTAAAACTATTATTTTTTTAATACAATATTAATAGCTGAATGGAAGATATTTTAAAATGCCTTTCTAAGCCCAAAGCTCTAGTTCACTTGCAGTCTTCTTTTCTATAGGTTTTATTGTAATGTTGCTTGTATGGAATAGCTGCTTTCAGCTGCCAGTCAGCCCTTAAACTGTGTGTGTGTGTGTGCACTTGTGTGTATGCACAGTGGTGAGCTTTGTGGAAGCAAAGCAAATGCACACAACTTACCTATTCCTTAACCTTTTTTCTTTGGAATGTTTTTAGATTTTGCATTTCAAAGCCTATGTGAAAACTACGATTTCTAAGTCTAGGTCCCGCCAAGATGGTTTTTTTTTCCTAAATGGCAAAAAACAGACACGATATTAATTTAATAAGATTAACTTTCCTTTTCACTTTAAACCTACAATGAAAAGGATGCATTAAGAAAGATGAGGACTAGTCTTTTTTCTTTACTTTTCTGTCTACATTTTTTTTTTAAATTATTTTTCCCTAACTTCAACACTTGAGAAATATCTATATTAACATAGATATTTTTTTCAAACATACACACTAATACCACAAACACCCACATTTGCAGATCCTCTAAAGCTGATCCATTGAAATTATTCTCAAAAAAGATGGAATCATGGAGGTTAAGTAATCTATATTTAGGGTCAAAACTTAAAGTGCTCCAAAATGTCTGCAGGATCAGGTCCCCACTGACTTTGGGAACAGAATTCATGTCATACGCAGAGTAAAATCATAGCTGATGATGATCAGAAGGTTAATTCGTTATTCATTGCCAGGGAGCAATTGATAGCAGCAACCTTGTCTACAAGGGCACAATTCATATATATGTATTAAACTTTCTCTTTGTGTAGTTTTGATTATTAATACTGATGATTTTTCCCTTCCACTTTTGGGTGGAATGAGAAAATGGACAATTAAATGTTTCATTTAAAATTCAGCACCAGCCTGATGAGCTAAAACTAAGAAGTTCAGTTCAAGGATAGAGAGGGTTTTAAGTTGCCTTTTGTTCTTCCAATTTTATAGGAGGAATTGGGAGATCCTTGGCATAATTTAAACACTGGGGAGAGTCACTTTTTAATGTTAAAATGTCTTTCCCGGGTTGTTATAGGGACCATGGTCCCATTCATAGTGCTTCCTGCCGTGGGTGTTTGAGAGGGAATCCCATGTTACAGGACCAAAGAGGCTGCAGCAGGTGAAACATGGTCTCATCTTCCTGTTTGATTCTCCCTTTGTTCATTTCCCTTCTGTGGTATTTCTCACCAGCAGACTGTTAGTAAAGTTCTCCGAAATCTTAAATGGCAGTGCAGCTGAGGTACAGACAAACCAAACCATCCCAGACTTCACTGGGCTGTGCTTACCTCTGCCTGCCCTCATTCTGCTCTTCCAAGTACACTTACGGTTTTATGCTCTGAGAATAGCAGCAGTCAGAGGAGTCAATTGGACACTGTTAGTAATTCAACAGATTGCCCAGAAAAGAAAAAAGATCTAATAGCCAGTATTAAACCCTTAAATGGGACATGCAGTAAAAGCACAACAATGTACTGTGTCTCACATAGAGCTGAGGGAAATTCAAATAGTAAAGATATCATTTTGGATTCAGAGAGATACTCCCAAATTTAGAAGCTTATTTGTACTCAAACCAAATAATTCAAACATGTTAGATCTGTAAAATTAGTCTGTAAATCTAACAGGAAAGGCTGTGGGGTATTTCAGCACTTTCATTTGTGCTCCTGGCATGAGTATAAAAACATAAAAATGACCATGAAAGTAACTTTTAAACCAGTAGTAGCTTTTTATTCACTTTCAAATAGTACAGAAAGGATTAGAGTTGTGAGAAAAGATTTAGCTTACTTCCTATTCAGTCCTAATTGGCTTGCCCAGCCTTGATATATTAAACCATACATTGTTAATGTCTTTATCATGTCTTTATTTCATGTCCTATTTTAAAGTTCAGATCACAGTCATCAATCCTCACCAGAAAAGAGTCTCCTTTCCTAAAGTGTTGCATTATAAACATTGCAGTGATTAAACTGGGAGGACTGAGAGTAGGGACTTACTATGGTAACTCGTACCTGGAAGGAGAAGTCTGGATGAAGTTCCCTCAAGTAAAAACAAGAATGTCACTGAGAGTGGCTTGTATCTATGGCATTCCACTCAGCCCAACACTGTGGGGTATTCCTCTGTTCTCTGTCTCATGAACTGTGCTCACTGAGGTTCTCCAGCAGCACCATAACCATGACAAATCTGTCATGATCTTTGGGATGTGTTTGGGATGATGCCACTGGGTGTCTTGGTGCCATCCCACGCAAGGGGCAGAGCTCTAGCAGGCAGTGGAGAAATGCATGGGTGTGTAGCAGAATCGTAGCAGTAAAATCAACACCTTCTTCCCTTTAGTAAACTGGAAGTAGACTCTTCCCAGCTATGCCCAGTGAGAGGACAAGAGGCACAGGGTACAAAATCTAACAATCTAACATGTAACTTAAACATGAGAAAACACTTTTTTTACTGTGAGGGTGATAGAACACTAGAAAGCGGTGCCCAGAAAGGCTGTCAAGTTTCCATCCTGTAAGATATTGAAAACCTGGCTACTTATGGTTCTGGACAATGTGCTGTAGGTGACCCAGCTTGAGCAAGGGGGTTGGGTGAGATGATCTTTAGAGGTGCTTTCACACCTGGGCTCTTCTTTGAGTCTGTTATGGTTAACTGTTGAATATAAGGGTGAGAAACTGCCTGGGAGGGACAGTCGTGTAGGGACTACAAAGAGCAATTTTTGTAGCTTTGCATGTAGTAAAGGCTGCCAGACCTGATCTGAGATTACAAGTATTCACTGTGACCCACAGAAATACCCCTAATTTGTTTGGCCTGAGGACTGGCTAGCATTTTGCAGGGATAAGTAAATGACGGTAAGGTCTACTACCTGCAGATACACTAGTGCAAGTGGGATGCCTTGTGCCTTCTGTAGAAGATGAAGATTGTGTGACAGTTTTGCCCTCACTGGCAGAAATGCATAATATTGCAAGGCAGAAGTATTGCAAGAGGTAAAATTGCAAGGCAGGCCTGCCCTGTTTGGTCATGCTGAGATATTCTGGTTTTGCATTCTGAGATGGTTAATTTGTTTTCTGTGCACCCTGGAGATGTTCACCCCATCTTTCTGGCACAGCTGTAAATTTTATGCAGAACAAAGTATACATGTAGTACATGTGTATCTACATATATATGAATATTAGGCCTCCGGGTTTGGTGGAAAAATAGGTGACAGCTCAGTCACTCAGTTTGGTCAACACCTTCTTGGCTGGGAGATATTGCTGTTACATTATAACAAGCATCAATCTTTCTGATGTGTATGAAGCTGAAGGTTTTTAGCCTTCATAATCAAGTAAACCATAGAAGTGATGATTTATCTAAAGAACTAACCCATCAGGGCAGCTAGTTTTAAAAGCCAAGAGCTAGAAAGTGCTCTTTCCAAATTAAATACGTAGTTGTGTTTCTTTGGGTTCTGTTTCCATACGGTTTATGATGGAAGTACCTGTTCCCATTCACAAATGGATAAACAGAAGCATACATTTACTCTTCTGACTCTGGGGAAAAAGATTGCTAGCAGGCTGACATGGAGGGGGCCCAATGTACCTGGAAAAATATGAAACACCTTTTTTTGTATGTATTAGTTTACATACTGTGTTCAGGAAACAGGGTACAGAAACTTCCTTAAAACTCCAGGAACAATAGCTATTGTTGGTTGTTGATATGGCATGAGCTCATATCCAGGATACCGAGAAAGGAACTCCTGACTACAATAAATAATATACTTCTTAACTCCCAGTGTGAATGACTGTATTTATTGTGTTTGCAAAGAGAGATGGAGAAATAGGTCTTTAAAAAGAGAAGTTTTGCATGGCAGGACAAAGGCGGTGATTTCTTCTTTTCTTTTTTTTTCCTTTTTTTTTTTTTCCCACTTAAAAATTCCATTAAGGAATTTCTTATAGAAGAAAAAAGTTTTAGAGTCGGGTTCCCAACAGTCTCTGTTGAAATCTATTTTGAATTTGACTGCATTATATGAAAATGATAAGATTAGTGTGACAGGTCTATAAAGCTTTTCTTTCTAACTGTTTTTTTTCTTGCCTACATCTGCAGTGGGGGTGGGAAACTATTCATCACACAGAGCTTAAAGCTCTTGGTCTAAGTTATACAGGAGTATGTTTCTCTGGATTTTTACAAAGTTGATTAGAGTAGAGGAGCTTCTTTAGTGCTACAGTCTGTCAGCCCTTGAGGAGCACAGCCTTAAGTTGTTTGAAAAAGAAATTTGCAGAACCCTCCTGTTCTATCTCAAACTGACACTTACACTAGATTTAGTGGATACTCATGACTAAATTGTGCACTACAAAAGGAAAGGCATTGAAGGGAGCCTAATCTTTAAATGGTATGCGCCAGTTAAAACACCAGAGTGGGAGTTAGGGGTCTCTGCAGCATTTCTGATACTGTGGCACCAGTCACGTCACATAGTAGAGAAAAAGGAAAAAGGCTCCTATCTGTCCAGTGGATTCTCCACCTCCTAGGAGTGTTACCTCTCTTCATCCCTTTAATGTTTCCCAGGAGAGCCATCCAGAGTACTTTGGTGAAGCAAAACTTTGTCACATACATCATTTTACTGAAATGTTAGCCTCTGCAAGGCTTTGTTCAGATGGCTTTTGGGTTCAGAGGGAGTGCTTGCTTGGCTTGCTGGAGGTCTGGACTGTATAACACTGAAGCTGAATCCGCACTCCCTACTCAGTCACTTGGAGCAGATACTCATACCTCTGTACTCCCAGCCTTTCCATAAGCACCCAGCTAATGCTTGTGAGGTAGACTCCCCTGGAAAATGGAGTTATCTTTCCTTGGTCCTAAGACAAAAGCAATGGATGCTCAAAACTATTATAATTCTTTAAAAAAAATGTCTCCTGCCCTGAAGTCTAGTTTTTAACTACCCAAATGGCTATTTCAGATGTTCTGTGCATTTATGTTGCTATGCAGGTGTAAGAACAAGTATTTAGTCTTGCAGTGACACTTAAATGAAATGGTAAATGTTTTTTAAATATAAGCTCAATCAGTATTAAAACCTCAACGAATTTTGTACACCAATGTCTATAAGTGGGGTTTTTTTTATTTAATGCTGTTTATGGTCTGAGGCACTAGCTTCCTGTAGAATTATATATTATTGGCTACTACGCTATATAGGTGTCACAGAAATAAAAATAGTGCATTACAGGCTCCAATATAAAGGTGAAAAATGGAGAGTGACCTTTGATGGGTTATTTTTTCTTGATTTCTTTTAGTCACTTGCCTCTACTAAACCAAACAATTTGTTGGAATATCAAGGTCTTTTGTTAACTTTTCCAGTATGTAATTCTTGGTTAGAGATAACTCAAAATATTTTTTTAAAATATGTGCACTTTGTGTGCTTCAAAGAGAACATGGCATTCTTTTGGTTCCTTGGTTGCAAGGCTTTAAAAATAAACTCAGTGCAACATTGCAAATGAGACAAGATACATACTTTGACATTTACTTTTGTTTCTCCAAATCTTAATGAGAAATTTAAATAACTTACTATGAAGCATGCCTAGGAAACGGTAAAGCTGTGCAGCATGTGGCTTCAAGGCAAAAAGGGCCAAGTTCAAGTTGGTCTCTACAAACAGCCCAGTATTTGCTCAGCCTGGAGTTGCTGACACACTTAGGGCTAGCTCTTGATTTTCCAGGTGAAAAGCAAGGGATTTTGGATGAGGCTTGTTCTGTGCTTTTTAGAATTTCTTGTTTAAAGTGCACATAGGAAAAGATTGAAGAGCAAACCTGTTTCACTACAGGGTAAAGTTACGAAACTCTCTCATAGCTCTTAGGTCCCGAGGCTGTGACCCTGCAGGGATGTTGGGCAGATGCTCTGTACCCATTCAAAGCCCTCTGCACACACAGAGCAGGCAACCTCCACTCTGCCAGTAGCAAGGTCAAACCCCACTCTTACAAGCCACATTAAAATTTGTCCTCAACTGAACCCCAGCCAGCACTCCCCATGTAAAAATTAACCCAAATAGGATTAAAACCATATATCAGAGGAACAACAGCCCCTCTAAACCTCCTACATGTGCTGGCAGAGACATGTAAAACCCATAATCTATCAGAAATGGGGTCATGTTCTGATACCTGAAAGACAGGTGCTTTTAAAATTATTTTGGGTTTAAAGTGAATGCTACCATATTTCAAGAATAAGACTAGTTTTCTGCTAATGGATAATCAATATGCAATTCCCTATGGGATTTTTTTAAAAAAATGCAGGAATAGTTTGTCTTTTGGTGGTTAAAAATGACACCATTTATTGCTGCAATGATGAAGACTCTGTATATAGTCTTAGAAACATTATTCACCATCATTTCTGACTCCTTTTACCAATGTTTGTAACTCACGTATGTTATCTAGTTTGAAAAAAACCAACCATCTAACTTGACAGATAGAATTAAAATAAATAACCTTTAAGCAGACAAAGACTTTGCTTGTATTTGAGAACCTTTTTCAGATTGTTCATATTCTGAGACAGCCAGCTGGACAGCTGAGCTAGTCCAAATCTGAACAATGACAGAAGTAGGATTAGAACTAATTTTGTGGGACTATTTTTGTTACCTTGGATAACTACAGGTATGTTAGTTTAGCAAGTTGCAGGTTTGATTAGAAGGTTTACACTTTCCACTGTATAATCCAGCTACAAAATCTGCTCTGAAGGCTGGCTTTTAAATGTCCAAATGCAACCTTGCCAAATTAGAATGACAAAACACTCCTTCGTAATGGCGTAAGCCTCGTTCTTGTACCTTCTAATGTGTCTGTATCTCATCTGATTATCTTATAGCAAAAAACAGAAGTTGCTGCACTGAAAGTACTGAAAATATTTAATTTTCCCATGCTGGTTTTTTCCTGATGATTTTGTTGCCGTTTCTATATCAATGTTTATAGACGTACTTCTTTGCCCTCCTCTCCTGCTTAGATTCCCATTAAAGAAGCACAGGGAGAGTAGTTGTTCGAGGACACACAAGCTGGTTGTTGTGGGATGACACCGGGACAAATATCTTACATACTTGATTTTATTTTTAAAATAGATTAAGCATTTCTGCTAATACTAATAGCATCTCTGTGACTGGGGCTAAAAGAGGAAGTATCCAGTCACAATGTTTCTCTGCAGGGGACACTTGATATCTGGGGTTGTGACTCAGTCTTTTCCATAATAGGATGAAATGTTATGAAGTGCATCATGTGAAGATTTTTTCTTCTTCTGATGGAAGAACCAGTAACTTTTGTTGCAAGCATGATACTACTGATATATGGTTTGTACCCATTCTGTGTTTCTCAGTCTTAAAATAATTGTTATCCTCCTGATCTAGCAACTCTCACATCACAGGGAAAAAATATTTTCCTTACCTTTACCCTTACCCTTTATCTGGTTTTGTAGGTTTAAATGAGGAGGTTGAAAATTATTTTGCTCTGAATATGTAGTAGAAACAGCAATTTGGACTCTGGTATAGTTTTGTAAAGTTCAGAGGAAAACAAAATATAGAAAAGAAGCATGTAAAAAGCCCACTAATGTTTTGTTTTCTGGGTTCTGGTCCAAAGACAGGGCTTAGGAATTTCTCCCAAAAGAAAATAAAGCAGTCCTGAAGGGTGCTATGATATTAAAACACACTTGTACAGGTTGTCCAGAGTTCTCAGTCTGCCTTCACCGGGCCATTCCAGTACTTGCAGAAAAATGGCCACATAGAGCCCTTTATGTTTGTTCTAGTCTCTCTTGTATGATTAGGGGCCATATACCACTGTTATCATGTGAAGAAGCTATAAACAGTCCCTCTGATTATTTTTTTTCCCCCCAGAGGTCGTTTTGAAAAGTATTCTAAGTGTTCTGGAGTAGTTCAAATATCCCCCTTCTATCTACAAGGGGACAAGACCTTTTTAATTCACTTTTCCTTTTGGTCATCTGGTTGCTTCAACTGCTACCAAGATTTTTTTACTAGACCTTGGATCTTGACTTGGATGAGCAATTTTTCATGCAAGTATAATCCAGCTTTTCAGACTAACTGAAGGCAAACCTATCTATCTGCATTAAATTGCAGAATTCAGGGTAGGTTTTGTTTTACCTTTGCTTTTTCAAAAAAAATAAAATAGTTCAGGACAGTAACAATTTCTCTGGTCAGCCAGGTGTACTCCAGAATAGTTTTGTTGGTATGGTTACGAGCTTCAGCCTATGTAAAGACAGAAAACATATTGTAAGAAGATAAGAATCAGCGTAAGACATCTCTGTTATGTGGCTTACAGGAGCATGACTATCATGATGACATAATCATGATGGAATTGCAGGACACTGCAGAAAGTATTTGGGTAGCAGAGATTAAGACAACATATAATCCTCAACTTCTTTGTCATAGTCAATATAGATAAGGAAATGGAAAATTGATACTAGAAGGGAGGCCTTTTCCAGCTTGCTCTGTTTCTTTTTAGTGTTTAACATTCGCCAAAAGTAAATCAATGGCTTCGCTTTCATCAAAGCATTGCAATTCCTCCACAAAGCTGATGTAGACAATCCAGCAAGGGGAGGTGGATCCACAGAGCTCCTTAGAGGCCACTGAAGCCAGATCTGTTTGTGGCAGCTGCCGTTCTGAAAGCTATCCCACAAGAAAAGACATGGTCTTGGTAGGAGTGATCTATCCAGTTTCCTCCAGTACTCTTAGCTTTTAGCTTTATCGTTGCAAGCAAATTTGAAAATGAAAATAATAATTGTATTTCTGACTGATAGAGTGGAGGGTTTAGATTGCTGTGCCATGTGGCTTTTTATTTTTTAATTCTTTTTTAATGCCAAGCATTTGGAAACTCTCCAGTATTTCCAATATTTGCACCCTCTGCATCCTTCTCTACTGCTTCTGTTTGGAGCTGCTGCATTTCAATCCATTAAATTATAACTCTGTTTTTCAGAGAGTAACTGACTACATTTCAGCAACAAGGTGCACTACAGATACATGAGACCAGATCTCCAGTGTTATGAGTAACTTTTTAATTACGGGGGGAAATGTAACAATTTCAAAAGGAAAACCAAGTGTCCCTTTCTTCATCTTGGCTCCCACTTGTAGTTTTGCATCCGTATGCCATAACTGGCATGACCACAGTCTATTAGGAGGTAGTTTTTTTAAATACCCCTCTAGAATGAGAGAGATTCAAATTAAAATGCTTAGGACAAGAGGAAATGGCCTCAGGTTGAGACAGGGGAGGTTCAGGTTGGATATAAGAAAAACTTTTTACATGGAAAGGGTTATCAAACATTGGAATGGGCTGCCCAGGGAAGTGGTTGAGGCACCACCCCTGGAGGTATTCAAAAGACAGGTTGACGTAGCGCTCAGGGCCATGGTTTAGTGATGTTTTTTTGTCAGAGTCGATGGTTGGATTAGTTGTCCTTAAAGGTCCCTTCCAATACAGACGATTCTATGATTTAGTCACACAGAGGAAGGAGAAAAAAATCAAGAACTATTGAAATCCCAGTTGACCACACAAATTCAGAAGCTACCGTCTGTTTTGTATGGCTGGGTTTATTTCTGGTTTTCAGAAGGAAGTCGAGATTCTGAATGACTTGAAAACTTTCAAGTTTGTCTCAGTGAAGAGTCAGTTTCTCTATTCTCTGTGACTTTACTGTGACATTTAGTGAGGAATCTGTTTCAGTGTACTTGGTGAGCCTTCATTTTCACTTTATATAGTAGACACCTCTTATCAACAAGGCACTAGACAAGAACAGGATGGGCAATAAGGTGTTAGTGAGGTGAGAGGGAGCTCCCTGATTTCTGGTGGTAGTTTCTGGCATGCCCAGATAGAGGAGGAGGGGACCTCCTCTTTGTAACTGCAAGTTGTGGTTTAGCTGTATTGCTGGGCACCCAGGAGGAGGCTGTGGCCTGTGCTTTTTTCCACTAGTGTTTGTCGAGGCCCTTCTTTTCTCAAATGCAAATTCCCAAATGGAAGGAATATATTCAGCAGAACAATAAAGCACTAAGTCAAAGGTAGAAACTAATCTAAAATATTTCCTTTGCAGTGCTTTGCACTAGGAGCATGTCAGAGTGATCTCAAGTCTGGTGAATACTTAAGTTGCGTGAGCAACTGTGTGTGTTGGGTGTGGGACAAAGCCAGCTGTTACAGAGGCAGAAAGCTGTTTAAAAATAGTGTAGAATAAAGACTTAATGGGCAGTATCTGGCTTATTTTGCATCCAGCTGGTGTTTTTATCCTTTAAGCTAAAAGCAGCTCAGGTGGGGCTACTCCTTTTATGTGAACAGCTGTTCACAAAACAGAAATTTCCAGCCCGTAGTGATCAGGTAGAAGTAGGGTGAGTGTGAGGAGCAGGACCTTGAGACTGATGCTCACAGGGCAAAGAGGCCACTGTAAAGAGTAGGGTGTAAATACCCAGAGCCGGGTCTCCAGTGATGGGAATGAGTGGTTCCTAAGCACCAGAGGGGATTGTAGTACCTATGCAGTTTGCTGCAAAGCAGAGCCATTAATTTGTTTGAAACCATGCTTAGGAGCAATGACCTACTTGCAAGAATATAGCTAACAGGGGAAGACTTGGGTATAAACCTTTTTTACTCCTGTTCTGCTTTACCTACCCTCTTTTGAATTTTCTCCATTTACAGCAAGCTAATTAGTTTATAATCTAATTAAATTTGGTTTTCTTGTTTTTTTCAGTTTGGTCATCTTTAGGGAGCCCACTATAAGGAAAAGCTCTGGGAAGATGTAGTACAAAGCTCTGACTGATGAGGAATCCCATTAGGCTTTCCCCTGCCTCATGTAGGGGAGACGCAGCCTGCATGGCTTCCTTCCAGGCAACATTTGGGCAATGGTGCAGCCCCCTCCTTACCCCAATTTAGATGAGTAAAAGGAACGAGCTGATGGAGGCCAGAAGCTCTAAGCCTGCTGAGCCAAGCCATGCTCCTGTTTCTACCCTGGACACGAATGGTGGCCCCTGCAGTAACTCACTTTAGTTGTTCTCATGGGTGGAAGATTTTTGTGGCAAAACTGAAGAATCAGAATCTTGCCTTTTCCAATATGTGCTTGGTGCATATAATGCTTTATAGAACTAACTATAACCTTCAGGTGAATTAATAATTATGAAAGAATAACCAAACTATCTGTAATACAGCTGGGCATAGGAGTGCCTGGCTGACATGCTAGAAAATGAAAAGGGGATTTTGGAGAAACAGTTCCTATTAATTCTTGCTGCCAGTTGGTCCTGGAATTCCTGTGGATATTACTGGGAGTCAGTCATCTAATTATGAAGGGTCTTCAGTGACCCATTTGATTCTCTTACACAATAATGGCTAGAGCCACAAGTTTTGAGAGCATTATTTTTCAGTTCTGCCTCCTGGAAAGCTTACTGCTGTCCACCCACCTCTTAGAAGGGACCATTTTATAATAAACAAAGATGTTTATGCAGGTCTTACAGTGGGCTTGCTGTTATCTATTTATTTCTACAGTAAACT
Source organism: Nycticryphes semicollaris (assembly GCA_013400055.1). NCBI lineage: Eukaryota > Metazoa > Chordata > Aves > Charadriiformes > Rostratulidae > Nycticryphes > Nycticryphes semicollaris. The sequence continues at coordinate 1,278,579 of VXBJ01003747.1, read as the reverse complement.
CAAGGTTAGAACTGACTGCAGGTGTTAAAGTGGTGATTTCTTACAATAACTAGTATCCATGCAAAAAATCTCATTTCCATCCGCTTTTGAAAATTCTTGGCCTTCAGATTTTATTGTGAAGTTCTTACTAGGTCATCCAATTAATAGATTGACCTATATTTATTTTATTTCTCTTGCTACAGGTTAATTTTGACCTCTAGAATTCAGCAGAGAAATAAAGCACAAAATAATGCTACCTAAGATAAAAGAAACTATTTCAACTCAAGTTGAAAAGCCATAGCTGAAGGGCAAAGGTGGCAAGCAAGAAGGCACAGTACATAATTTCTGATGGCGATATTCAAAGCATCTCATAGTAAGTGCATTCAAATCCATTTCTAGCAACTAACAGTTGCTTCTTTCGGATTGGGGGGGATTAGCAGTAACAGGCGGTAGGACTTTAAAGTGGAAACATTAAAATAGTCTACTTATGAAAGAGCATGGCTCCTATGATCTTCTTTTCAAGGCTTGCATCTTCATTTCTATGTACCGTGTTTGCATCAATATGGCAATTTGTATTTGTAGTTTGTGGACATTTAACTTAGCAACTGCTACAACCTTATTTAGAGGACTGTATGTTTTGGTGTGGTTTTTTGTATTTTTTTTTTAAAGTAGGTGCAGTTCTTTAGAATATTTCCTGTCTAACTCCAGAAACAATATGCTAGGTTTTAGGTGACTGTCTTACTGAGAGGAATCACCTGGCTTTGCTTAGTCCAGAAACAGGACTAGTTAGGTATGCAGACTAGCTCGGGTTGGAGCTCTTTCAGGCACCACAGGATTTAGAGCTGCAGCCATTCAGAGAGCATTAGCATTTTGAAAGGTTTAACCAACAAAAGCACACTTGTGGCTCGGGGAATACAGATGCTGAGAAAATGTTTAAATTCATGTAATGATTTGGATCTTCAGGACTGCTTGATTCACCCTTGCAACCTTGTCTCCAGACAGTGCCACAGGCTTAACTCACCTGCCAAGAAGTGTGAGCATTCCTTCGAGTTTCTGTAAAATGCATCTGTGTGCAACTTTGATAGCTTTTACAAGGCATAAAATTACTGTTCAGAGTAACTCCCTTCAGCTGCTTTTAAGTCAAGTGAAGTAAGAGTAAATATTTCTCAGCAGGTTGGAATTCCAAATGCCACTTCTCTTTCTGTCTTTGGAGTCTCTTTATATTTTTTTATGCATATATTTCATGCAGGTTCAAGCTGAGACATTTAAGGGTCAAGGGAAAAGGAGCCTGGAAAATCAGAGAACATTCTTGATAAATATTCACCAATATGGTAAACTCCATGAAAGTGTGGGTTATTTCTAAAGAAATATGAATACATGAAGTGTTAAATCCATATGTAGAAATTTTTGTGTAAAATAAGAAAAACTTACATTTACCTTGATTTTTGTTAGTTTTGTTGGTACTCTTAGTATACAAAACTTCAATTAAACATACCTACTATTATTTTTTGTGTCAATGAATATGGGCTTTTCTGAGAAGGAAATGATATGCTGATGTAATGGGCATTGCACTAATGTCAGGTCTTATTGCTAACATGATGAGGGCTGGGCAAAGTACTTATAGTGAAATCAGGTTTGTTGGGAGCCATGTCTCTGGAACAGAACTCCTGTGTCATTGCTCAATAGCAAGGGTTGTCTTGTCAAAGCATGCTAGTGGGTGGTGGAGAGGGATTCTGCTGTGCTGTGTTGCTCCAAACTTTCAAAAGTGAACCCCACAGAGTACTGTGAATGAATTCTTGCCCTGACCAGGAACTGGTGCAGTCTTGATATAAATGGCGCATAGGTTTTGTCACGTTGCATCTATGCTATGATGACTAGTGCTAGAGCCTCAGTACCCCTGTGATGCATATACACCTCAAGCACTTGGGTATGACTATTTATGTCTTCTTTAGCAAAAACTTGTGTTTAAACCTTCTCTACCTTCTGGGACCGAGCTGTTTGAAGTGTAAAATTTTTCTTGCTCCTTCTTTGCCGTGTTAACATGTTCTGATAAATAGCAGTTAGTCATGGTGTTTCTGCATTCATGGAACAGATCTTTAACAGTGGCTACTCTCCTTCATCTCAGTTCTGCATGTGTGCTGGTGCACTGGGGAGTGCTGCTCTGGTCTTAGTTCACTCTGCTCACATACTGCATAAGCAAAATTTGGTCCTTCTTTGCTCAAAGCATGATTCTTACTTTTTTAGGCCAAATCTACTTTTCAGTAAGGCAGATAGATAGGACTTTCTGCTCTGAGTTCATGGTCAGGGAGGATCAAAGGGTTGAGTGTGGGCTCTCCAGACTCTAAACAGGCTCTTTTTCAGTGGTGGTGTGAGTACAGTGCAAGTAATATAACTCTGAGGACAACTTCAGATGGCTTAGATTTCTTGCGTGTTCCCAGCAAATGCCTTCTTATTTGGAATTAACATGATCAAGGTCATGAAAGATGAATTTGTTGTTCTTTGTTCAGAAGGAGTACTGGGTTTGCCTCTTCACCTCTGTCTTAAAAGGAATCATCATTATCACATTATGCATGCTCTATTCTGGTTCACATTTCAGATTTTGCTTACTTCCTTACAGTTCCTTAGGTTTTGTTTTCATTTTTTCTGAAGTCATGTTATCACCTTGTGTTAACTGATTAACGCAGAAAAGGTTTGGATGAATAATTCATTATGTATGATTTAATCAAAGAATTAAGTTTCCTTTTGTTTCATAAAATGCCTGAAAATATATCAAAGCTTTCTTTCAGCTATTTGTTTTCGCAAAGTTATTTTGCCAAATAATTGCAATAAATATTCCTTTGTGTTGAAAGTGAAGCATTCTTTGTGCAAGAATTTGACATGGGTATCTAACACCATTACAATGCCAGTAGAGACAAAGGGGAAAGTTGTTATGGGTTGCTTTGGTTGGGGTTTTGAGAACTCCTGTGTCATTGCTCAGTAGCAAGTGTTGTCTTGTCAAAGCATGCTAGTGGGTGGTGGAGAGGGATTCTGCTGTGCTGTGTTGCTCCAAACTTTCAAAAGTGAACCCCACAGAGTACTGTGAATGAATTCTTGCCCTGACCAGGAACTGGTGCAGTCTTGATATAAATGGTGCATAGGTTTTGCCATGTTGCGTGGGACTCTATGTAATTTTTGCCTCACTTGAAGAACCAGAAGAGGATCTGTCTGTTTTGGAAGTAGGCAGGGAGCCAGATTGCTTCTTCTCTAATTCTGTGACTGAGGATTTAGGTAGATGACCCTGTATGAATTATACTTCAATGTCTTCTTTAGAGCTGAAAGGACTAGAAGTGAGATGTGGTACACATCTTCAGTACTTACCTTCCTAAGTTCTGATGCTCGTCTATCTGAGAGGTGGGTTATTAGCATGCGTCTAATAATGTGTACAGAGAAGGACAGACAGCTTCTCCCCAAGGAGACAGTCCTGTTGGTTTGTCCTGTCATGGATCTCTTGCATCTTCTCTAACAAATTTAGAGAAGGAAATGGCATTTGCTATTTGCAATGTTTCAATCGCTCTCTGAAATCCACAGACAAGTACTGCAGGCAATAGAAGTAGATTTAAAATGGCAGAAGCATATTTGGTGGAGGAAAGATTTACTAGCTGTGCTGAAAAGGCCTGGAATCTGGGGGCAGTGGATGGGCTCTGAACACTTCTTTCCCTGTAAATGGCTAAACTGATAAGAAAGTATTGGTATCTGGTGGTGCCTGTTAGCTGGAAACCAAAGCTTCTTTACCAACAATTTCTCACTGCATATTTTGGGTCCCACAGGCACCTTTTTATTATTATTATTATTATTATTATTATTCTTCCCCTAATCTAAATAAATATATAAAAATGCTCCTCTTTCTTTTTTTGTGTTGCGCATATATATGTGTGTGTGTATGCATGCGTCTGTGTTTTTTTATTTTTTATTTTCATATCCATTCCTAAGGAAAGAGAGGGAAGATTTGCCCTCTTAAAATAATGGCAAAGATAGCAAATCAGATGGTAGTGGGGGGAGGAACAGCCTTGAGGAGACTGTTTATGAAGGCTTTCATTCCATCATGTACCTTGGACATAGCTCAAGTGAGGGAGAATCTGCTATGCCAAATCTAAACTTGGCCCTGGTAGAGGCAGATAAGGACCTGTGCCTAGCGCAAGCCATGGGAAGAATCATATTTGGAGACAGGCACAGCTGATGGAATCAAAGATAGTGATAACCTGTGGATCAGACTATGCATCTTTTTGACAAGCATCAGCTGTTCGTTTCCAGCCGCTGGGTGACTCCTTTATACCAGATGCAGCATTTCAAAAAACAATTGCTAGTGATGTGGAGTAGGGGAAAAAAAAATGTAAATTGGAAGTGACCCAAGTTCCGACTATGCATGGGTGTCCCATGGGTCAGATGAGAAAGGCTGTTTCCCAGGAATCACAGACCAGATGACATTTGCAGAAAATGTGGAGGCAAAGGCTATTAGAAATGGAATTGTCTGAATAGAGGGAGGCCACATAAGAGGAATTAAAATTTGCTAATGCAGTCAGGTCACCATTAGCAACAATTAGTATCCCTAGTGTGGGCAGCTACCCCTAAGCCGATGTTATTATGTGTCTGGAGACATCAAGAGATAAAAGGTTACAGTGGACGAAGGATCTGAATTTGGTGATCCCTGGAAAATGAAAAGTGTGGAAGACAAATACATTTGACTGCAGGAGTTAAATAGGTGGCCACTGCTCATCAGCTACTGCATACAGCAGGAGAAATCCAGCTGTTCATGCGATCAAGGCTGCTGCATAGCTACATGGTCTTTCAAGCTGGACAAAACAAAAGTAAAAGCAAATGGTATTACTTACTCTGAGGCACAGTCAGTGGAAAAATCTGATGTCTAGAAAAAAGTTTCAAAGTCTTTCACAAGAGCAAGAAGGTGTCAATAGCTTTGGACAGGACTTGCCAGAACCTTCTATTAATGGCAGCTAACAGAAATATACAAGCAATTGCATTTTTTTTTCCAGGGACAAGGTCTTTTTCTGTGGTCCTTTCATATTCACCTCAGGAACAGCAGGTCCCAGGGAGAGCCCATGTGTCTACCCTGATTCTCAGGTGGGTTTTGCAACCTCAGATATGCTCTGTTCTTCAGCATCCATACTGCCAGCAACATTTGTTTAGTGAGTTCAGAGAAAGCCTGAGTATATTTCTGTGCTCCACAAAACATATTTACTGAAGTCCAGCAAGATTTTTCTCCCTCATGCTCAAATTAGTATTCAACTACCCATGACTTTCCCTTCAAGATGACTTCTGAGAACTATCAATTGCATACAAGTTAGGGCAAGGGCAATGCCAGCAACCTCCTACAGCCAGATATAAAGATGTATGATGGAGCTGAGCATTAGCTCTGAGACCTAAGGACTCTTTTCTAGAAGGGTGGGAGAAAAACTATGACACGAGAAGCAGGGAAATGGGGGAGGGGAGGTGTAGTCCTGTGTTATGCAAGAAGTAGAGAAAGCTTAGCAATGATCTGGAGAAAAAGATTTAGAATATTTGTTTCTCTTTTGTCAGAACGTCATAACTAGTCACTTAAAAGCAAGATCTCCTCACAGTCTAGTGTTTCAAGAAGCGAGGAGAGCAAAGACTGGGAATAGCCAAGAAGAATCCCAGAGGTCTGCGCAAGGAACTGAACAGCTCCAGCAGATTCCTCCAGTTCATAGCTTCATAGTTCAATGACTTCCCTACAGCTGAGAGAAGGAACTGCTGATTCATCCTCAGGACATGAGTCTTCCATGAATTTACAAGTGCTAAAGCAGATGAATACCCTCCTGCTAATCCAGAGACAACTTTGAATGGCACCCTATGCACACATACTCATGCAGTCAGAGCATCAGAGAAACCTGTCATGAACAGTGGTTACTTAGCTTTGGAGAAACTGCAAAACTGCAGACCAGTAGTGTCTGATCTTCTCATTGTTGCCATTTCACACTGGAAACTTGTACTGTCTTTTTTATTTTTTTATTGGAAGGAGGCATGGAGGGGGAGAAAATTAAGACCCATGTGTGCCAGGATGGAACGGGTAAAACAATTAAATCAATGGGTCTTTTTTTCCTGAAAAAAAATGGGGTTTATGCTTTAGTCTGCCCAAAAGTGACCGTGGTCAGGTTTCACTTTTGGCATTGTGCTGTTTATAATAAACCCTTACAGAGATCTTGAAGCTTGATGTGAGTCAACCTCAATCACAGCCTCTATTGACCTCAGCCAAGCACAACTCCTACAGTAATAGCACAGGCATAAGACTTTGGTCACCAGACCGAAGAGTCACAAAACCTTTCCCCAGGGTTCAGTTTGGAAGGACAAATAAGCAAGTTGCAAGATTACAAAGATTCAAAATGATGTGAGAAGATTAACAGATTTGTTTCTTTTTTCCCCCTAATATTCTGAGCAAATCTACTACATCTTTTTAAATCTATTAAAAAGGCGAAGAGGAAAGGCTAGTTTTAACATGACATAGCCAACTGATGGGAGTCATTGCTGAGGGATAACTATGAGCCTTGAATTTTAATGACTTTTTAAAAAGAGAAGTGGGTATATTTAAAGAGATGAGAAGATTAAAAGATTTAAAACAGAACCACAGAGAGTTGCACTCGGCATTGTGAAGATGAAATCTAAGCACAAATTGACAGAAAGAGGCAGGTGTTTCTCTTTTGGGTGAATCTTTGTGTGACTGTCCACAAGGTTTTCCTTACCCTTTCCTCTGAAGCTATAAAGTATGCCTGCTGTCAAAGCCAGCAGAAGTAGTACTGCTGTAAGATTGGTTGTTAAGCTAAAAACCCAGCAGAATGGCTTAATACATTAAAACAGCAGGTTGTAATGCCAGTATCTGAAAAGTTTCCAGCCACAAAGGGTAAGTAGTGGTAGATGTTCAAAGAGTAAACTGGTTTTACCCAAAGGGTCCACTTAAAAAGTGGACCGTTAGAAGAAGGATTAGATCTTTTCCTCTCCATCAGAGCTTATTCTCTTCTTGGGCTTTGGTCAGCAACATAAGACTAAAATTGGTGGTCAGAGTCAACGGGATCCTCTTTGGAATGGGAGACAAGGATATGCTGTTTGGAGGAATAGTTTTCAAATTCCAGCACCATGACCCAGAATACTTCACGGGAATGAGAAGTACACTACCCTTTAAGAGGAAGGATTAGCAAACACCAAGTAAAGACACTTCCCAGGGTGTCAAGTGTTTCATGTCAGAACTATGATAAGGCAAATGAAAAAAGTTATAAAATTCCATCATGTGAGAGTGTGTGTATACATGTATATATACATATGTATAAGTAAACTGAACCGCAGATGACTTCTGAAGATGCCAGGCCATATATCTGCATGAAGTACCAGGTTCAAAGCCAAATAACACAGACTCTTTTCTTTCATTTTGTTTTCTTAGCATAGGAATAGCTGGTTTGAAACCCACAAGCAGTTTTATGTCCATAAGAGTATTAAGCAAGAAGTTTCGATATGAAATCATTATCTTCCCTCTTCTAAATCCAAATACTAATTGCAACCTTGCTGTGAGCCTACGATATTAAGGCTATCATAGCCATGGCAACCAAAAGCAACATTAAATGGAATACACATCTGCTGCAAAAGACTGGGTTTGGCTTTTTTTTTTGTTTGGGCAGTAGGCATGCATTTTTTTCAGCAGCCGTGATATACAGGTCAAAAGAACGTCAAGCTTCTAAGCTATTTTACCATACATGCTCTGCTATAACTTAATATTTTGTGCATCTGTATGATTAATTTCAGTGCAGGATGTTTTGTTAATCCACAGACACAAATAAAAACACAAATTAAAATTTCATCATAGATTTTACAGTGGCCCATTTACATTTCAGGATTAAATTCATAATAAAAACTTTTGTGTAGTTATAATTGGGCTGATTTTTCTTAAAACAAGGAGATAAACATCTATGTAAATAGCCTCAAAAAGATAATGTGTTTAAGAAAAGAGCACTTCAAATGAGCTGCTTAAAGTCACCTTCTGTGCTTTGCATGATAATTGTAATGCAAAATAATAAACAGGATAGGGCACCAAGCACCACACTTCTAGGATGATATTATGCCATTTTTATACAGATAATTAGGCATCTAAAAAAAGCCAATATCACTTTAAAACCTTCCAATTAAAATTATTAAAAAAAAAAAAAGCAAAAGAAAAAAGAGGGGTATGTGTGCAAGGTAAGATTATTGAAATAAGTTTCCATTTGCTTGATTTTCCTGAGGGTATGTGTCCGTAATGATCTATCTGACTTCAAAGCATCTGAGTACACACTGAAATTAATTGCTGGGGACATTGCAGAGCACTGTAGCTCTGTAGGCCACAGGTGATGTTTTACACGTGGATATGCTTTACCTCTTTGTGGGTATGTATGAAGGTTAGTTTTACCTGGAAAAGATGCTGCTGTGCCTGGATTGTCATGTAGTGTAGAGGAAAACTTACATTAGCTGAAGAACTTGTTTCTTGGATGGCTTATTCCAGTTTTTAGAGAGAAAATGTGTAAGAGAAAGCTGTATCAACACAAATGTCTTTATGCGGGTATAATTGTATCCATGCTAACGAGATCTCTCTACCAGAAAAAGCTCTAAAACATCGCACCTTAATTCAACACTATTCTGTCAGCAAAAATTTTTATTCTATAATGTAATATTTATGTATGTTTATAAATGGTTAAGAAAGGGGTAATACAGTCAGACATCATTAGCACAGGTAGAAACAACTGGGAGGTGTCAGAGATTGGCTCCTTACACCCATGATTTACAGCAATTGTCCTGCTGGAATCAGTAATTATCTAGTAACTGATTATTGAAACACCCTTTAGCAAATTATTTATAAGGAAGCTCTTCATGTAAATTATGCAAAAAGTTGTTCACAGAAGAGCTTTACATTGATAAAAAAATATTTTAATACAGACTATTGAAAAAGGATTCTCACCAAGTCTTGAAGTGTTTCTTGTGTGCGTAACAAGAAATATAATGTGAGTCCTTTTCATCTGAAGGAGTCTCTTGTGTCCCGTTGCTCCATGGCTGTAGGTGCAGAGGGCAACAGTGGAGAAGAGACCAGCTGGTTGTGGCCATTCAGCTCTGCACCTTGTGCACAGCACTGAGGGCTGAACCCACCATCCTCCAGGTGTAAGTAGATCCTGTCTGAGGGACTCCTTGGGGAGCACCTGAAATCGTAACCCTTACTCCAGAACAGGACAAATTACTGACTGCTCTAGGTTCTGCCCCACAGGCAACTCATATAGTTGGTGGGTGTAAGCCACAATGTCACTTCGTACCTCCACTTCCCACCTGTAGAGAGAAGAAATATTCTTCTCTGCCTCAATGGATGTTGCGGGGATGAAGGCACTGAGGATGCTCCTGCAGTAACATGGCATGAATACCAGTGGCAATTTTTGTGAAGACTGTTTGCTGCTGGTGAAATAATCTAAACCAGAAACCTTTGCAGTGCTCAGTGTACCCTTAGCCATTAGCAAAGATCTTAGATGGAAGCGGAATAGTATCTCTGAGTTTTGCCTTGGTTCTTGGTTCTGTGATTCTATGATTCTTTGCATGGCAGGGAATATTCATCTTTTCAGGTCTGCATGGTTGTATGGCAATTTTTTTTTTTCTGTGTGCAAAAATTCAAAAAAGGGTTCTTGTGATGAGTCTGAACAGTGATGTACGCTTAGCTGAACAAAAGCTTATAAACTTGACAGTGGAGTTAGTTGATCTGAAAAGATATAACTCATCCTGCAAACTGCATCTGCTTAGGTGCCTGGACTATCATGGCTACAACTTGGACATCAGTTTGTTTAAGGAGGAGGCATAGCAGTTAACTCTACAAGTGCTCAGTGTAGTGCTCAACTGAGTTACTACCAGTATTTTTCTTACCCTGGGTGTGCTCAGAACCTTAACATGGGTATTGTGCTCTTTTCATGCTAGCTCAGTCATTATTTTCCCATGATAATAGTGTGACACCTGACTTTGTGTCATTGTTGTAGGAGGAAGAGTAAAGGTAACTCTTATAAATTCAAATACGTTTAAACCATTTTGACACAACTTTTTAAAAGCTGATTGCACTTTTAATAGCAATCTTGTCAGTAATATTCAAAGTGATAAGTCTCTAGTATTCTGAAGGCACAGATTACCCTAAGTGACTGAAAGAGACTTCAAAGAATCTATAATTAAAATCAGTAATATGTACCGTACGTTTTAAAATCCTGAACTCTGAGAGATTATTTTCTTTATATAGTACCTAAGAATATATTCAGATATATTGATACCACTATTGTCTTATTTAATGACCATTCCTGCTAAAGACTAGCCTCTGTGTCTGTAGGCTGAGTCCTGCATGTGGGACGATATGCCATTGTACTGTCCCAGGAGGCCTGCTGACAAAGAGATGTGTCTCAGTCACAATACCGTCCCATTCTCCTCTCTCTATCCAAAGAAAACATAAAAAAGGTGCCGTTTACTTCCCCCTGCCTGTCTATGGTTCCCCTGGCAAGCACGGTATGAGCAAATTCCTCTTAGTCTCCATTCATGTGCAAAGGCACAAAAGGAGAGAACAATATCTGCATTTTCCACTGTAACCCATACAATATCTGGGTAGGCAGTGTGGCTAGACAGGGATTTGGGGAATTGTACTCCTGCTTGGGACTGAATGACAAACTGTTCTTGCAAGGGCTGAGTCTGCTGGTGTCATTATACTGAACTATCACTGACACACCTGGAGCCGCCTGTGAATGAAAAGCACTTTATAACCAAAATTTCTGCTCTTCAGAAGGATTTATGAATCGTTTGTACAACATTGTAAATTTAACAGTGCTGCTAATAAGCTTTTGGTGATTTCACTGTGAGTCATATATGCAGAAGAACCAAGGATTAAGCTCTCCTTAAAGGTTTTGAGGTTTAGATAATAGAAAGAGGCAAGGGGCTGGCCTTTTTTAAGCAGTTGGGATCCCCTTCTTTCTTCCCACCCTCCACAAGCTCTCTAAGGCAGACACTACTGTAGTAAAATAGGTGTGTCACAGCAACTTGACCTGGAGAACTGACTTCAGTACTTCTAATGTACTTAAATGTTCTTTAACTCTATTTTCCCTAGTCTGATCTTTACCTGTATTAATTATTAATGTTAAATTTTGTGGACATATCTTGTCATAATTAACATTTTGTGTGAGGATGGGAGCAAGAAAAGACACAAGAATATGTGAACCTCATCATCCACTGTTTGCTGTCCTCCCTCATTTAATAATGGAATTATTTCTTTCTTTTCTTTCCCCTTATATTGTTGCACATAGCTTTAGGAGTGAGGAATATATGACTTTCTTCAGAAGTTGACTTGTTAAAAATTGAATGATAGTGTTTGTTGTAGAGGTGAATTTTTAATTTTAATAATGTTTAACTTTTAAAAATTTGAATAAAATGAATTTTCAGGTCTCATCATTGTCTGTTCTCAGTGAGCTTTTAGAAGCCCCCTTTAGCACAGCTTTGAATATGAAAGGCCAGAAAGTATATGGGGTCATCTCTTAAAATGTTATCACTGGGTTGTTTGAAATACAGATTAGACTAGAGACAAAATAGGTTTTTTGGCCTGCTAGCCATATATTTAGAGAATAAATTCTTCCTTTCTCCTGAGTATTAAAGTCCAGAGCTGGAACTAGCAGGTCTGTTAGAAATAAGGAGTAAAGGAGTAAAGCTGAATCCTCCCTTTTCTTCTTTCATTGTGAGCTATGGGAAGATAATTCCTTATTGCTAGATTTGTTAGGTGGAGGTAGAAGGGAAGACTATGTAAAGAGAGTGGTAAGAAAGAAGATTTGGATTTAAATATTCATGTTTTGGGGGCTATTCAATGATATTAGGAATAAATTACCAGCTAAGGACACACTTGATTGATTCTGTCTGAATTTGTTTTATAATATTTTTCACATAATTTCATTTATTCTTTCCTTTAACATCCATTAGAGGAAGAAAGAAAAAATATACAGCATATGAAAAGAACATGGGGAAGTTTTTAATATAATGTTAATAATAGTTGATATTTAATTGAGATCGTATCTTTAATCTTTTCTTCTTTTCCCCTGCCAGTGTTTCATCTCTATTCTTATTATCTTGTTTTCAGTACAGAATTATCACCCACTGGTTTTCAATTACAGCGATGCCCATATTGATTCTCCCCTTGATTTTAACTCGAAGCTGAAAAATTACTCACTTAAGCCAATAAAAGTAGATGATGTGGTTAGTTTTGGGTTCCTTTTTTAAAATAATAAACGAATGAAGAAGAAGAATTATAAGCTTATAATGATTCTGAGTTACAACAAACTGGTATGGAAATGCATTTTAAATCATTAGAACTCATAACTGTGTTATAAATTTATATTTATCTCTTCATGGTGAGGTAAGTGGTCCCTAAGGACACAAAATCCTTGTCTGTAATTCTAAGTTGCATTTGTCTGCTAGCACTGAGACCACCTGGCAGACAGTAGATTCTGTCTATGCTTCTCTTAGCTTCCAAAACCAGGGTGTCTGTATGCAAAGTGCCTATTGGTAATGGTCCATGGTCCATGCTACCTCCAAGACTGTGGCCAGGAATTGTCTGCGGAAGTGCCAGCTGGCATTAGCTCAAATTACCGCTCTTTTGGTTTAATAGCAGAGATGATCACATTCCTGGGCTTGGGAAAGTTCCCAAGCACTGCTAAATTTACTAACACAGATGTAGCCAGGGAACATTGTCCCATCTACAAGAAGTTATATCGCTCCTCCAGACACAAATAGTCCCATGATGCAATGATATCAAATCAGTACAAGGTTTGACCTTAAACAGAGGCAAATGTCAAGACTTACCATGGTATGATTTTGCTGGCCATGTGCAATTAAAAAACAGTCTTTATTGATGCTTAGAAAGTATGATCCAAATGAATTCAGGAGCAGAAACTGAACAGAAGATTTCCTGAGCAGTATGCTAAAGGATTTGATTCTGCACCCATTGATGTTAATGGAAAACTCTCTTACTAGCTTCCGTTAGAGCAAAATGAGAGCTAGCTATAGAGAAAAATCACTTAAAAGCCATCGATTTCACATACACAAACCAAAGTATAGATAGCAAAGAGTCAAAGTTCTCTAACTACAAAATCAAAGATCTTTCAGAACCTTTATCTGAAATATCACACGTAATTTAGAATACTTTTGAGAGAATGAGTGGTTTGTAAGGGGATCCACACAGATGCACGTGTTAAAGTATTGGCCAGTATGTGTGTAGGTGGGATTTCTCCACCTCCACCAGAAGGAGGAAGGAAAGGTATTGTGTCTCAACTTCAGGAAGACATTGAATATCTATAGAAAAAAACTGCTTTAATCAACAGCAGCCATAGTGATCTGGGTTTGATATTCCCAGCTGCATCCAACATCTATGTAGGCATGGTATTAGTCCAATACTTAGTCGTCTGACCAGGAAACACTGGGAAGCCAAATCAAGTATGCTGTTGTGCTGTTGCTTAGATTGCTACATGTGATGTCTTCTTTTCCTTGACTGTGTTCAGTATTTTTGCCCATATTTTACTGGGAATTTAACTTTTAAACCCAAGACTGATAATCCACAATGATACTTACAAACATGATCAAGATTTTCAGGCATGTTCGTGTAGTCCTGAAAACTCTAGAGGACCCCTTGCCTAAGTGGCCTTTTTTGAAGAGCAGAGGCATCATGAAACTTTTGGTGCCATCCACCTGCTAGGCATCTGTCCTGCCTTAGTCATTGGTTGTCCTCTCTTTGCTTCAGACAAACAGACAGTCCTACTTTCTCAGGGGCCCAGGTGTATTTGCCTCATTTCAACATCTCTCATGTGTGAAAACAAATATTTGTTTTAACAAAGGCAAAGTTTTTCCTATGCAACGCACTGGGTTCTTTTTGCATGTCTAATTTCTTCACTTTTTATGCATTGTAGCAGCATTCCCCTCTTTGGAAAGGTTCCAGAAAACACCTGTATACACTTGCTCGTTTGTGAAATGCCGGTATGTTAGGTTGTAATTTGCCAGTCCATTTCTTCTCCAAAAGTAAATTAATTGAGTTGATCACAGCAGAATTTAGAGTTTTATATAGGCTACATAACATGCTATGGTAATATTTTAGCATTAGGATGGGGTAAATGAGTCATAACTGATTATGGAGCAATTCCTGCCTAGGTGGCAATAGGAAGCAAAGGCTTCTCTTTCCATTCTTTCTGGGACCGTGTCTTGTGAGTGAGGTACCTTAAACAGTTGCCCGTCCTCCCGCTCCTTTCGCACTTAGTGTCACACAGTCTCAGGGCTGGGATGTTTAGAGGCTTTGTAAAACTGCAAAAGACACAAATTTTCTGGGGTGGCTCACCATTGCATGACGTTGTTTTACTGCCTTTTGTATTTGGGACAGGCATGTAGATGGGGGCTAAAGACTTACCAGATATGGCTGCACATTATACATATTCTCATTTTTACCCCTCATTTACCAATTCTTTATGTGGAATTTATTTTTCTTTCTTTAGGGTTAGGCCAGCAAGTCTATGGCTCTTTCTGAACCTGCATAGAGGTTCTTCTACCACAGCCACTCCTCCCTCCCCCCGACCTCCATCATACTGAAACATTCATTTAGACTATAGTCCCTTCAAAACTAGTCCCATCAAAAACTTGTCGTTTCCTGTGAAACACCTCAGGTGCCAAATACAACCCCAGTGCAGCCTGTGGAAATGGAGTCTCCCAAAGGGGATGCTGAGTGTGCATAAAAGTGGGATCTGTTTTTCCAAGGCACCTGCCAGAACCTTGCTGACATTTTCAGGATACAAAAATATTTGACACTGGACAGCTGTTCAGAAGTTTTTCCCCTTGTAGGTAGTAGAAAATGTTCCCTTTTTAAAATATATTTATATAATTCTTTTGGGCCTACACGTATGTGAAAGGCTTCGTTTTTTCTCCACCATGATCTTTAGAGAATTTACCTCCTCAGTTCTTCCTATGTGCTTCATCATTCCTCACGGCGAAGACATCCAGCTCTTCTTTTTAGTCTCTGTCTTTCCCAGCAACCTGAGCTGCAGGATGGTTAATTGCTTTTACTCTGTCTTCCAACAAGTCACATTAGAAGTCTGACTGTAGCATCTATTTGTTAGTTTTGGGTTCCTCTAATAAGTGCACCTTGTTGAATGTTTAATGTGTTTGTTTTTAACACCTCCTCCCCCAATAGTATTGCAAATTGTTTCTCTTCCAACTTATTCACTCATGAAATTCATGGGGATAAGATTGCACCTGCAAGCACCAAGGTTTACTGCTTTCCACTTGTCTGTCAGTCAGTTTTTCCAGATCACAATGTGCAACTGGCTTGTGTTCCTGTATTCAGTGTAAAATTGCCGAGCATCCCAAATTTTTGTAGGTTGAAATTTAGCAAAGGGTAAGTTGATGTTTTAACTGTTGCTTATACAATGAATTCATAAGAGCTAGTGGCCCTGTCTTTTGCCAGCTTTGTGCCCTACACAGTTCTCAGGCTTTGTCAAAGAGACAGTACAGTGCAGTCAGTGTCTTGATTTGTGATGGTATCACCAAAGTGTATGGAGCTGTATGGTTTAGCTGTATGTTGTATTTTCCTTCCACACTCCTCACCTTGCTTTTCTTTTTCTTTTAAACCCTAGCTAAGAGCTTTGCATATCTTTCTAGCCAGGTCTCTTATCTTTCAGTATTCTGGATTTTCCATGAAGTATACTGAATAGATAATATAAATATTGTCTGCAACACTATGTTGACGGTGGCTAGATCTTCTATAAACTTGCTATTAACTTTGTTCTGCATGCTGGAAAGTCTAATTTATCTGTTATGGTTTTCTTTGCCTCAAGGGTTTCTAATTGTCTCTGAAGTGAGCTGGAGATTTTATCTGTCTCACAGCTTAGGTCACAATAGGTTTTTTTCTTCCCTTCTTAACATCACACTATTGCAGTTTGAAAAAAAAAATATGAAAAGAGCAAACTGTAAACCTACTCTTTAGCCTTGGATCATTTACAGACTCATCTATTATTTCTCCTGGTTTACACCTTGTTCTAAGACATCTGTAGGTAGAAGTAGAATGCAATATCCAAATGCCTCTAATGCACTGGTCTTCAGAACTAGAAATTGTCATATTTAGTCTTGGAAATTAATGTGTTTTTTTTTCTTTTTGCTTTTGGGTTTTTTCTAATGTGTTTTCTTTGTGAATACAACAGATACCTTGCAGGTAGAAACTTTGATATAGACATTCATCACCCTTCATTTTTCTGGACAGATTCAACAAACGAGAGTTGTTTATCTTGTTATTAAGCAATTGATATGAGCCCAAGATTTTCTTTCCTTCACTGCTGAATTCTCATTGGTTAATGTTATGGAACACAAAAGACAGCCTATTTTAACGAATTCGTTGTGTTGCACTGCAAATGGGTAGGAGATACTAGCAAAGTCATGAACTGTGCTGTCAGGACATGCCCCTGCATTTTATTCTATAAAAAAAGTACAGCTAGAACGTAACTAGCTGCTTCTGAGGGAAAAATATAGACTGCATTCCAGAGAGAAGCATATGTAAAGTGTTAGACCATGGGTCTAATAATGCAATTACTTTATATATCTAATATACAATTACTTTAGTGCATCATAATCAAAGAATAAAGTCAGAAATTTTTCTCTGCAAAATAATTTTCTCTTTGTTCTTTTGGTTTTGCTTTTTTGTCTGTTCTCAAATACTACGGACTGCAAGAGCAACAAAAAGAAGTAAGTGCCAGTCATAACTGTGCTCATGTTCACTGATTGTGCAACCTGACTTACGCTTTCTGCAGTCAGGAAATAACTGTATCTCTAGTTTGATAAAACCATAAAGATAATGTAAAAGGGAACTGCGCATTTTCCCTGTTACTCATCAGATTAGGACTCGAAACATCTCCAAGCGGTGAGCAGTGCAATGCCCATCACCAGTACCACTGTTCTTAGGAAAGGAACAAATAACTAGATTATAGAAGTTTTTTAAAGGGTTTGGACATTTGTCTTGAAAACGCACATTGGAAATAAAATTTGAAGTGAAAGTGAGACAACCATCAGACAATTTGAAAGTTCCTTTTAAAGAGGGAGCTGGAAAATGGACACACAAAGAAGTTATTTATAAAGAACGTCTTCCCTCATAGATTAGATTAGTGATAGGCTAGATGAGATGAACTAGCTGTAAATATTAATCTGTTGCTCCTCAAAATTTTAAATTATGAGTACTCTGCTTTACAAATTAGCTTTTTCTTTTGGGGGGAAAAAAGAAAAAAAAAGCTGTTCCTTTAAAATGGGGCAGGAGGGAGTGTGGGAGAGCAAGAATTATTGAATAAAGGTTTCTTTTAATTTATTCACTAAAGAGTCCTGGCAGGTAAAACTCGTTTAAAAGAAACACATTTTTTTCCATGATCTTCTAATTTCCCATCTGTACTCAGACAGTTGTATTTACATTGCTACATTCTTCAGGAGCAAAAATTCTCTGATGTGAAATGCTGAAGGAGTTGCATATGAATGTTGCTGAAAAATGTCTATGTGCAGAGTATTTCTTGAAAATGACAGTGGTGTTCACCACGATAGCCTCATGTAATCAAACTCCCTAGGTACCATATGTACTGATCTAGTAAGCTGTTGCAGCCCTAGCTAAGGAGACAGGGCTCTTTTCATTAAGGTATAACAGCTCTTGGTTTTAATTCAGAAGGTCCTCAGTTTGTTCCCTGATCTGTCAAGCTCTTGGTAGTTAAGATAACTGTGTTAAAGATATTTTATGTCTGGGATACTTAAATATAAGTATACCAAAAATAAAGCAAGAAGGAAGGGAACTGACAGTGAGAGAGATACCCAATAAGTGCAACCAATAGAAATTATTTGAAATTGCTTATGTGGTTTTAAAAAAAAAGCAACCAGCCAAATAAAAAAAGAACCCCCAAACCAAAAAACAAAACTGAACCCTACTTTCTACCTATCTATTTGCTCACACTTTGATACTTAAAATGCCTCACAGATACCCTATTCAAATCCTGGGAAAGTTCAAACAATTTAGGATTTGCCAAGTTTAAACAGAATCACAGAATCACAGAATCTTAGTGGTTGGAAGGGACCTTTGAGATCATCGAGTCCAACCACATGAAAACCTGTATTTACTGTTCACTCATCTTGGACCTAACAAACCTTTTCTCTCAGTGATCTGTGTCATGGCCTGGATTTTAAAGCATATTTAGATATTGACTTCAATGCTGTCGTAGAGTTTCTCTCTCCAAAGTCACCAATTGCCTTCACAGTCTGACAAATCTAGGTGGCATTCGGTATCTGAAGTCCTAAGGAACAAGCTATTTTGAAATATCAATAAAAGACTGGTAAGCTTTCATTATGATGCTGACAGCAGTAGCATTACAACAGAGCAATCCACTTACAGCAGTTAATTTTGTGATATTTTCTACAAGACAGTAAAATTGTGCTAGAACAGAAAATCTATATAACAGTTTTCCAGGCATGGTTTCTGATTTCTTGGATTCTACCAAATGCAGATTGTCAAGATTTCAAACTCTGTATATCATCAGTATCTTTGTATTGCAGTTTCTGAAATATGAGAAAGTAAGAAGTTGTCAGTGTTTACGGTACCTGCAGAGCGCAAAAGAGTGAATGCACCATCCCGTGCTTGAAACTGTCAGCATATGCTGGGATGTATTCTTCCAGGATCCTTTGTAGATTAACAAATTAGGTTTTCTTTGGGGGAGATTTATACCACTGTGGGGAATCCCTGGACTTCAGACACATAAAACAGGGTATCTACAAGTAAATGAAAGGTTAAAATATGTGCATGACAATTTGGTAGTGGAGAGTGGATAGCACAAAGGTACTTGGTAGGAGATATCAAAATACTTGAAGATATGAAGCCTCATGCATTTCAAAGCAAATGCAGGAACAGAACAGGTAATGGATGTTTATGCAAAGTCCTCTGTGAGACACAGAAAAGCAGTGTAGTTTAAGGGTTCAGAATCACACGCCTAGGAAATTTCTGCAATAAATCCCTAGCCAGGTAACAAAGGAGAGCCTTGACAGGTAGGCTGCCTTGCTGTCCTTGAGTCAAGTTAGGTATTTGCTTGTTTATGAGCACTGACAAGAAACAGCGTGGTGTCTGACTCCTGTTTGGGTGACTGGGAAACAGATCCCTCACGTGCAACAGCAGCCACTCTCATTGAGAGCTCATTTGCCTGGCATGGAATTCCAGAGACTGTAATTACAGATAATATAACTCAATTTTCCTGTCAGGAATCTGCTATTTGTAGTACCAGCAGAACCAGAGTGTGTCACATCCCTTCCACACTCCAGCCAAAGCAGAAGCAGGTGTTGGGGTTGCCAAGTATGCTAGGGTAAGAGGGATGCAGAGGAAGTATTTTTGTATGTTATTTGGCGATCAGCAAGCCTGTGGGAGCCTCCTGTGCCATACCATGCATTGATACTGTGGTGCACAACTGCTGCAACTCAGTCAAGGTAGAAAAGCACTTCATCTGCTGTGGTCTAGTCTGTAAAATAAAACTGTAAAACTGAAATCAAATAGCCCTCCTTGAATTAAAAGCTGTATTATGCTCAATATGGTTTGTCCTGTACAGCAGCATCCATCTTTCTCCTGTAAAGAATAAGAGGACTTATTTGAATAAGGATGGCTGTAATATATAGTCAGTCAGGCTCTCATAATAAAAGCTACACACAAACACAAACTCAGACCCAAGGCTGCTAGGCTGTTACATTTAAGAATGTTGTATTGGCTTTAATTCACGCATTTAGCAAACTAGGCCTCTGGCTTTTTTCTCCCTTTGTAGTAAAATATTGGCTTGTTACCATTAGGGCCCACAAGGAAAGGCACAGTATGAAATTTGGGGAAGTACTGAACTTTCATAGCCTGGGACTAAACACTGAAGCTTAGAAATAAAATGTCGTCATTAAAGCAAGTGGAAATGACAATAGAATTTCTGTTTTAAAAGCTTGCATCAAGACACCTGCTGTTAGTGAATAAGAGGTATCGAAGATTTTTTCACCAACCAAAGGTCATCCTTTCTCTTCAGCTGACTCTTTGTATTTGTAAAAGTACAATCGACTTGACTGGCTTTTCCCCTCTATGCATGAAGGAATTTAACTTACATGAGAAAGTGAAGGGCATTTCCTCAAGTTCCAAAAAAGTGATGATTATTTGTGACTCCCTTTTAGTTTAAGGTTAGAGTAACTGGTTTCTGAATCTACCTCTGACCACCCCTCATGTTTACATGTTTTAACTATCCATCCTACAGTTATTTAATGCAGAGACATCTTTACCTGCAGTCACCTGGAAAGAGAATCTCCATTCTCCTACTCCTATCTTCCATCTTACCTGGTAATTTTATTCTGAACAAAGACTGAAATCAACTTAGAGGAACATGGGAGTTATGCTTCAATGCATGCAGATGCAGTGGCTCTGAATTAGCACTAAAAATGCTGTGACAAGTATCTGAAAATTTCTAGAGGTGTCACTGTTCATTTGATGCCATTCATATGCCATATACAGGTAAGACAGAAGTAAGCAGTGCCAAGGATGTAGAAAATGTTGCATGCTGGTGGGGTGGAAACTGGGACAGGTTTTCTTGGGGCAGATTAGAGTCAGAGAATCTGAACAGTTTGGGTCATAAGGGCCACTGGAGGTCATTTCATCTAACCTCCTGCTCAATGCTAGGCCAGTTTGATCAGGATTTTAAGGCTGTACTTAAGTTTTTAAAATCTCCGAGTATGGAGCTCCTTCAGCTCTTCTGTACTCTTTCCAGTTCTGTACCACCCTCAGAAGGTAGATTTTTCTTTTTCATTCAGTCTGCTCAGAGTTTTCTTTGCTGCAACTTGCTATCCAGTGCTTTTAATTCTTTTTCTGAGCATTTCTGGGACAAGCCAAGCTCAGCCTTCTTTGTAACCTCCCCATAGGACCAGGCAGGCTGCTGTTAGGACCCTCAAAGCCACTTCTCCAGGCTGAACCCTGAGTTGTGGTGGCCCTCTGCTGATTCTCTCCAGTTTGTTGGTATCCAAAACTAGACACCACACTCCTGTTGTCTCACAAATACCAAGCAGACAGGAATAACTGTTTCCTTTAACCTGCTGACTGCAGGTTAAAGGAAATGTGGCTCATGATGCAGTTAACTTGTGCTGTCAATTGATGTATTTTGCCCTCGTACTGGGCTGTGAAACATGTGAGGGCAATATAGGTAGATACCAGGTTTATGGAGTAAAGGAGGCAAAAAGAATTGTTCTTATGGTAATCTATGAGCAGCGTATCTCTTCCAGCAAATTGACCATTTATACAAGACTTTGAAGACAGAAAATAAAGACAAAAGAGGTAGTGAAAGAAGCAGAAAAAATAGTGAGAACCAAAGAGAGCTCTTAAGGCAAACACACAAAAAGGCTTACAAACAACATCCTCTTCTTCCCAAATATATCTAGAGAGGGATCTGAGCATTTCTAGAGATGTTTAAGAGCTGTTGTATTGTGGGTTTGCAAAAATACCTGTGGATTCTGGTTGGTTTTGATTTATTTTTCTTTTTTTTTTTTTTAATTTCTTGCCTCAGACCCACATATGACTGTCCATAATGAAAGGTTTATATTCCTAATCAGTAACTACAAAAAAATTCATTTTCACAAACTATGATTCAAGTGTACAGTACGTTTGGTCAGTCATGCTTTGGCCAGTGGCCACACACAGTAATTGTCTAAGATTACTAATTGCCCAGTAATCCCAGCAGCTCACTGTCTAAAAAAACTGGTACATCACTGTTCAAAACTGTAGTCTCCTCCTTAAAGCAGAAGAATGGGGATTGTAAGTTTTACTAGTAAGATAGAAGAAAAGCTAGTCTTCCATCTAAAAGAACACTCCAATATATATATAAATATGGTTTTAGATGCTGGTGTTTTCTTCCTTTAAAAAGCTCTCATTTTTCCAAGAAGATGTCATAAATAGAGTTATATAAAAAAGTATATACAGAAAAGGCAAACTTACTCACAGTGACATCATACTATAAAACTTGAATGTCACTCTATTATTATTTTTTCCTCTTTAGAAATGTCTGTCTATTTTGCAGCATTTATGTCATGGAATAAATAGTATAAGTAGGTAAGATACTATTAGGTAAGATAATAATTAGGTAAGATATTAGTAGACATACTTCATGCTTCAGTTTATGAGTATAAAAAGCAGTAGGACTTGTTAAGAAAATATTCATATTTTTAGATTTGTGTCCCTTGGAAGAAAGTACTGGCATGGAGAACAAACATGTTGAGAATACATAGCAGCGTTGAGTTAAATGTGAGGACTTCTGAATGGAATGAAGTAGGAGAAATTTTGCAATGTTTCATCACACCTGTTAATCTTTAAAAATTGAAAGTGCAAGTGCATTTCAGTCACAATGCATTTATTTTTAAAGACAGTCTTTCTGGAGTAGCTTACTTTGTCTTGTGATGCTGCTTGGAAGCTTTGACAGGGATAGAGACTTATTTCTTTAGATGCTGTGCAAATGCAACCAAAAGATAGCACTTTTCCCAACACACCACATCTGAATTTATTAGCAGTTGTGCCTGGATACACCTGCAAGATCTGACACTAGAAAATAAAAAGTGAGTCATCCTAGGTCTGCCTTTGAGAATGGGTGAAGGAAACAATAAAGCTTGTCCTCTGAAACAGTGGAGGCTGCTGCAAATACTGCTGGTCCGCAACAGGAGTGAGGACTCAACCATACCCCACAGTGATGCCTGTGAGGGGAGGTTGGTGCCATGAAGAGCCCTGGTGTAGCAACATCAGCATGGTGTTACACCAGCCTCTCCCCCTGGCTCTGCATGCCCAGCTTGGGAATCTGTGTACCGCAGTCGCTAGTCTCATGTATGGATGTGCCTGATGTGTTTCAAAAGGTGACTGCATCCATTTTGCAACTTTTAAAAACTAGGGTATCATTGCACATGAAGTGCACTGTTTGCTTCTAAGACTAGCAGCCTGAATTAGCAGGGGAAGTCAGTAAAAGACAGAAAAATAGTTCTTGCTGTTTTGTCGCAACATCTATTTACATGAGGAAAACTTTAGCGTTCTTTATCACTCATCAGTGCCCCAGTTCCAGCATTTGCTACGTTGCTCCCCAGGGAAAGCCTTGAAGCCATATGGTTCACTCTCTGTTCCTGTATTTCTGTGTGACTAAGGAGTTGGTGGTGGTAGTGATCGCTATTCTTTCTGCTCCTTCGCTCCATGTCTCATTTGCTTTTCATGCTTTTTCCAAATGAAAAAGTGTCTGTTGCACTGTCTAGCTTTCCCCTAGCTCAACACTAGCAACATACAAATAATATAAATATGCTTCTGCCAGTGCACGTGTTCCTTCTCCCATATTAGAGGAGCAAAAGGGATACAACTTCTCTGCGTAGTGAAGGTACCAGAAACATAAAGCTTGCTCTTCTTCTAGACATATTTTATATGTCTTAGTTTTTAAGATACTAAATACTCTAGTATTATTAAGATAATCTAGATACTCTCTCTAAGTTTTGCTTCCAATATGTTCTTACGTATCTCTCCAGGTCTTTTGCTCTGGGACTCTAAATCTACAGCTGTGTTTTACAAAGTCAAAACCAAAGAGGTTGGTTTAGAATCATAAAATAGTTGGGGTTGGGAGAGACCAATAAATATCATCTAGTCCAACATCCCTGCAATGAGCACTGGACCAGGTTTCATAGAGCCCCATTCAACCTGGACTTGAATATTTCCAGGGATGGGGCAATGTCTCCGGGAACCTGTTCCAGTGTTTTGCCACCCTCACTGTAAAATATTTCTTCTTTATATCTAATCTGAATCTATCCTCTTTTAGCCAATTTTAATTTTTTTTAAAGACATTACTCCTTGTCCTACCACATCATACTGTACTAGTCTGTCCCCATCTTTCTTATAAGACCCCTTTAAGTACTGAAAGGGTGCAATAAGATCTTCTGGATGTTCTAAAGGAGCACCTATAGGAGTGTGCAGTCATGTGTGTGCAGCGTGACGTAGCTGGCAAATAATTTATGAAGCGAATGCAGAGAGACTGTTACAGGAATGGCCTTTTCATGGTGTATACAGTGAAAGAGGCTGCACTATGATATTTGAAAACACCATGTAAGTGTTTTCACCCAGTAGGGATCCCCAGTGTGTTTGTAAGGGATGTGTTAGTCTCAAATGACAAAGATTTAAAAGGTGCATAACTGCTAGCTAAGTCTTATCCTGTCATCAGAGCTTGTTGGGGCTCATGCTTCACACAATGAATGAAGAAATTCCACTCACATGTCTGTAGACTACCAGTATGCTTATTTTATACTATATAAGATTTGGTACAAAAGTTGCATGACGTTTAGTCTCAATGTCGGCAAGGTCAGTGGAAAAATAACATGAAATGAACTATCAGCAACAATTTTCCATAGCTACATGTAAAAGTTTTATGTATGAGTGCCATAGTTAGTAGTACATGATGTGAAGGTCATTGTTGCATGCTAGAACTATGGTTCTGCCCCCCAGGTTGCAGTCACTTTTATTCAAACCACTATATGTTCAGCAGAAAGATGGGAATTTGTGGGATTGTTGCAGAACAGAATATTGTCCAAAGTGTCTGTCAACAGCTCTCAAAACTGAAGCTTGCAAAAGGGCTGACAGAGCACTCATGGGAATCTACTTCAGCCTGAACCAGTGAACCAGCTCACATTTTTTCCAAGCAATTCAGTCCATGACAAGAGCTTAAAAGAACCTTCTGAAGGCTAACAATTACACTGAACCCAAAGAATTAGCACTTTTAGAGGCATTGAAAAGAAAAAACTGATTTGTGTATCCAGAGATCTGACCACATATCTCTCAAGGGAAGGTATTTATGACACTATGGTGTCTTTGCAGCCTGGAACAGAATGGTAATTCAGACTGTAAAAGGAAAAAAAAAGAGAGAGTTGCAGTCATCTTCTGTAATGCATTATTTTGCACACTTACATCTGAAACCTCCTTTTCTACAAATACATTTTTCTCCAAGTCAGACTTTACTGCTCATTTACAGTAAAACAATTTAACATTTAACATTTTTTCCTGATTTAATTTTACATAAGTCATTTAGGAAAAAAAGATGCAGAGGTTAACAGAGGTTCTGCATACACAGAGTAGTACCTCTGTTCTTGAACCTACTCAGCAGTAATCCCTATCCTAGGAAAGGTGATAGATACTAAGGCCCCATATGCAGTTTTTCAAGGACTTGGGCACATTATACAGCATATCTGAAAAATGGCTCTGTCATTATTTATATTGTACAGAACAAAGCAGTGTTTCAGAAAATGTCATGGATGATTAAAGCAGGGAAAAATGGATTCCATTCCCCCTACTGCCACTTTTGCGGTGTCCTCATACAAGTTCCATCTTGCAAGCTGTTAAACACCTACTTTCTGGATGACCCAACTCACTTCAATGAGAGTATTCTAATACTCACAAGTATTATATATTGAATACATGCAAGTGAAGGCCTTCTTTCTTTCTGAAAACAATTTCACATGCCTCATTTCCCATATCCTTAACATCAGAAAGATATATTTCTTAATTTTATTAATTTTGTTGGACTGTGAGGACATATTAGTGTTAGAGATGTCAAAAGGAGGTTTTAGCAAGTAAGATGAAGGTAGAGGTAGCAAAAATACCTGTACACGTGGTACAAGTGCAGCTGAAATTAATATCTATCCTTTTCGGGGATGTAATATATTCACTGTCCAAGAATTCTATCTAAATGTTTCATCATCAAATTATTTTAAGCCCTGAAACAAAATAGTGCTTTAAATAAGAATGCGTGCTAGAAGAAAAAAGACATCAGAAGAAAAATATTTATACAATTTGGGATTACAGTTTTTTAAAGTATTAGTTCAGCATTTATCTCAAAGGTAGCCCATCCTTAAGTACAGTTATTGATAAAAATGAATTATTTACTGTGACACTTTGGTGTTATTCAGAATTCTTATTTGATTTTATTTCAGTGTTAGGTAGATACACAACTGTGGTGGTTATAGCTGACTCATCCTTTGTCACATAAAATAGGTACAAACTGAATGTAAAGCAAATAGCAGATTCACTCTGCCTTGCTCCTTACAAAACAAAATTTTATCTTTTGAGTTTTATGGCCTTTGGGTGGGTGTTTTTCTTTTTTCGTGGTTTACCATTTCTGTGAGGTGTCAACCTAACAATCCTCCAGGTAGTGATGATGGTACGTGTAACAGTACAGTATGATGGGAGCAAAGAGATGGATTTGGAGATGGACATTACTGTAAACTGTGCTTTGTTGGTTTAAAGGTCTGGGATTTTAAGTGTTAATTTCCTTACCTTTCCTGATAGTTTTGTATATTAGCAAGTCTACAACAAAAGAAAAAAGCCCCAAACTCCCTCAAGATGTTTTTAGATGCAATAACCTATGACAGAATATTTGTAGGTTTATTACAATAAAGAAAACAAAATTTTCAAAAAATGGAGATGAAGCTTACACATGTACTAAGAGGTAAAAGAGTTTTCCTTCAATATTAGGATTTCTTTTCTTTGTAGCAGTATTTCTGACAAGTCTTGAGATCCACAATGAAATCCTTACATTTACTTCATGTTGCCCATAAGAAAACCAATGGGACAGCTACAATTTGGTTACTTGGGCCCATCACTAACTCTTCATTGAAATTGGTAGAAATTAACACCTCAATTATTTTGAGGATCCAGGCTTTATTGGTTTAGTCTAGATGACTAAAACAAATGGAAGAAACCTTGTATCGTGCTACTGCTCTAACTCTGTTGCTCTCAAAAAATGTTCTGTTTAGACCTATTTTACTGTGAAAAGAGTTGTCCATCAGCTACCTTGCAGTCAGACACATTCAGGCACACAGTAGGCACTTCATGAAGTCTCTTTTGGCTATTAAACTGCTGAAATAGGCAGTGCCATCAGTATTCTGGAATTCAAAAAAACTTTTCAGAATAGTTTTGCCTCTAAAATATTAGGATACTCTTATCTTTCTGGGCCTTAATTTCAAGAAAATGTGAAGGAAGTTATTAGTAGATACCCGCTGAAGGTTATTTTATTCATTACTAAGAGTCCTCAATAAAAGCATCTCCTTTTCTGGCCGTCAGACTGCATTCATTTTAGACCAGATTTCACCAAACAGAAGCAGGCTGTATCAGAGGTGTGCCAACTTGGTTAACAAGTCAGAGCCCCATTGCAGGAGGACTCCACCCCCTTCATAAA
Source organism: Nycticryphes semicollaris (assembly GCA_013400055.1). NCBI lineage: Eukaryota > Metazoa > Chordata > Aves > Charadriiformes > Rostratulidae > Nycticryphes > Nycticryphes semicollaris. The sequence continues at coordinate 1,251,289 of VXBJ01003747.1, read as the reverse complement.
GGAGAGCCGCCAGTCTCTGGTGCCAGCCCATAGAAGAGAACCAAAGTCTTGAGCAACCTCCTTTCTGTCTGTCCCAAGACACTGCATCTTCTCCCTGAAGGTGTGACTTTCTTCCACTTGGTCCCTTTCATAATGAAGTAGAATGAGAAGAGTAAAAACTTTGACTTTACATACGACTTATTATAAAATTATTGCCTATGATTGGACCCTTCGAAGGTCTCTAAAATGGGTGCTTCTTTAAGGTAAAGTCTACCTGAAGGCTTTGGGAAGTGTCTTCATTCTCAGTCCCCCATGACAGTTTTCCAAATAATCTTGTTAGTTACACTGTTAGTGTAACTTTAGTTACACTGTTAAAATGCGCTTGCAAATCCTGGGTGTTTCGGAAAAAAAAAAAAAAAGGCTTTATTTATAGGACTGATTTTCTTTAACTTATCAACCCCAAATGGATACCTCATAAAGGTTTATTGCTCCTGGCCATGCATAAAATCTACGAGAATAAATGGGAAAAGACAGAATCCCTACCATTTTTATGTACACAGTCTTGGAGTCTGGCACTTGCTCATTTGCACAGTTACCTGTCTGGAGGCAGGCAGGTATTTGGACAAGAAAAAATGAATAACCTGGCAGTTGTACTACTGTGTCACACACCAGGCACAGCAGCTCCAAATTCTGCAGTTTGCTGGCTAGGACCTCCCTCTAGGGCAGTTAATCTGTCCTGATTGCAGAGCTATGGGTTAAGGAGGTCAGTTCTGTGGAGGTGGACCCTGTTTGGGGAAAAGGAGGAGTAGAATTAAGTCATGGATGCCTCTTCTCCGGCATAAGGATCATAGAGACTAAATTTTCTTATTACAGCTAGAGATAGGGTGGGATGTGAGGCATGTCACAGCACAGAGCCAGGAGGGGCTGCTGTCATGTCTAGTGGCAATTCCAGAGCAAACAAAATATGAAAAACCTTATGGTAAGGGTGAGGGTGTTTTTATAAACTTCATCCTTATGAAGTTAAGGGCTACATGGATAAGACAATAGGTGAGAGGAATGTATATTAATATATATATGAAATGCATGAGGTAAATAAAACACATATTTCGTAAATTTAATATATAGTGTAATAACACAGTGTAGATAATTACACCTATATAATGGAATCTATGAACAAAAGTTGCGTTTTGCCTGTGGCCAGAAAAGCAAAAAATTATGCTTTGGCATGTGGGAAATTGGTGGTAGAGCTAGAAATTGTACACCAGCTCGTGTTAGGTGGAAGATCATTCTTCTGTAACTGCAGCAAAAAGCTGAAGGAAGGTTTACTCCTTTATTAGCTTTCATTTTTCAGCAGCATTGCCATTCTAAAGATACCCTTTCAAAAGGTGGACCTTTTAAGAATGTTTGCAGATCTGGACTCCCTCAGATTAAGTGGGGGCACACATTTCAAAGGGAAGTGGTGTTCATGGGGAATTCTCTGCCAACCGCCCAGATCTCAGCTGCAGAAGGATAAGTAGTAAAGGAGTTTATATTTCCTCAAGCTGCCTTCTGTGGTGCTTCAGCTTTGATCTGCCAGGATTACCTCCAGAGATGGGAAAAGGAGTTAATTTTCCACATTTACTTGACACTTCCCCTTTCTCTAGAGGCTGCTGAGTTAGTGCCTACACCCACTAGGTGAGGTGAATGCAATACCAGTGAGGTGGACTTTCTTCTCTGGTCAGCCCCTGATGCTACCATCTTTACCTTGTCTTTTCCCATGCAATCCCTGTGGTCCCACAGAGCCTCAATCCCCAGAGAACACCCCTTAAATATCCTTATTAGTTATTTCTTCATCTTTCTCCAGCTCCAGATTAAAACTCTTCTTTGTGGTGATGACTACAAAAAGATATGATGACTTAGGTGACTTCTGCTATGCTTATAAAGTTAAATATGTTGTCTTATTGTGTTCGTTCACTCCCTTATCTTTTCTTTGGAGTTATATTTAGGCTTTTTGTTTTATTATTAATTAGACTCCATCCTTTTTTTCTGCTCTTGTAGCACCTGAAACAATGAGTCCTCAGTCATGGCCAAGGCTCCTAACTTCTTCAGTAATACAAATATTTGGCAACAGAGAACAGTATGTTTGTTTTTAAACAACCATCACATGGAAGCTCTCATGTCCTTGCACTGTTGTCAGCTGTTGCAAAGGACAGAATAGCAGATGGTAAAATGGACTAGAAAAAAATTACTAACTATGACTCGAGCTCTACTTCTGCACTAGGAGTGAGAGGGACCAGAAATAATGCTGTCTTCACCTCCAGGCTCCATCTTTTTAACCTGGTATCTTGGTTGTGTGCACATCCAGTGCCGGATGAAGCTGGTCCTTGCACTGTGGCTGGCTAACCAGTTTGCCTGGCAGTGATTTTTCTGGAAGGAGAAAGGTGGAGGTGGAACGTGATGGCCAGGGTGCATGTCATCTGGTGGCACCTCACTCTCAGAGGTACCTTGCTCTAAGGTATGCTCTTTAACTGCATTGTACTGTGAAAACTTTTCAGATACCATGTGCTAGTATCGTGTGCCACATAGCTATAGCCTTTCATATAGCTCAGATGTATATTGCAGACTCTGCCCCACACAATAAAAACCATAAAACCTGAGATATACCTTTTGTTTCCTCTGTGGCAGGAAGCAGAGGAGACCTCTGGCGTGGCAACACTGAGCCAAGCCACTTGTACGGTCAGAACTATCCTTGAACTGATATAGGTATTAGTGGTAACCTCCAGGACTTTCAATATGACTTAGCTCTTATGGAAATATGTATTCAGATCAGGGACAATTTTAAATCAAGTAGGCAAATACACAAAAAGCACATACAGCTTCTTCACTGGAACCATGTCATGTTATAAGGGACCAGCGAGGCCTACTACCATATATGCTTGGAATAAGCTTCTTTTGGCCTTCTCAGCTCTGCTCCCAAGACACAAAGGGCAGATAAAATAGCATCATGGCAATTTCTAACAAATGCAATGAGTCAGTTCCTGTTAATGATGAGACCCCTGTGAGTCAGATCATTAGCACTGATTTCCATTTCCATTGCTCTTGCTGTTTGGTTTTGTTGTGTTCTTTCTTCTTTCTAAAGAAAAGGGGTTATTTTCATTTTACAACTGTTTTTTAAGCTGCTTTCCTAAGGAAATAGATCTTACGGAGTGATGATTTCTTTTCGCTCATCCTTCTTTCCTGTCTCGGGAACTTTTGTGCCCACTGACAAGAACTGCTAGAAACATAGCAATTTTAAAGTTGCTAAGTCCCTGCAATCTTCTTGAAAACAGCTGGCTGGACAGAAGAAAAAGACCCTGTTAAGGCTGTGGTGAGAGAGATGTCACAAAGGCAACTCACTCTATTAGTCACTAGAGAATCCACACCTCTAGATGGCAGGAAAAGCTTCAGAGTTTGCATGTTATTAGACCTCAAACAGAGGCACATCTATTTGAAACTAAAAATAATCCTCACTGCTGCTCCCAGAAAAGCTGATTTTTAATTGTATAAAATCCATCCTGTAAAAGAAGTGTCTGTATCTTCCTCTGTAAATTCATATGTTCCCATCTCACCATACACATTAAGATTTAAGGTACTCATCAGTGGGAAATATGTATAATCTCCCACAGGACTGCAGTCTCTCCTTCAGTACTAACATATTAAAACTAGACTTCTTAAACATTCATATTAATTAGTCTGTAAGGAACCATTACCAAAATATGGTGTGAATACATAATTACGAGGGTGTGTTGTCTGGCAGGAAAATGAGGGTCTGATCCTGCCTGCTCCAAAGTAAATGGCAGTTTCACCACTAATTTTCGTATAAGCAATAGCGAGCCCTAAGGCAGCAGAAACAAGAGACAATTTTTCCCTTCCTGCCTCACTGGAAGCACTGTCCCACCCTTGCTGAGAAAGCACTTCACTCCTCCTGGGAGGGGAGATAGAAAGAAGAGCGTTTGGCGGCTATTATCAATATTCATGTACAGCTGCAACTCAAAGGCCTTATTCCCTACTGAAATGTGCCATTAGCTTCAGCAGGGCTCGACCTTCAGAGAGTGGGAGGAACCCCTGTATGTGGCACTTGGGCATGCCAGGCCATCCTCTAGGTTCATCTACTGTCCTGCTCCATCCTGGTTCTTCTCCAGTGTCAGGGCTACCTTTCTCACCTGGTCCTGGAGCTTGTGAGACGGGGCAGAAAACTATCTCATGTGTGATAATGCTTCAGCATGCACTGGAGGCCTCAGACACTTGAGAAGTTAATTTCACTGGGCTTAGAACTAGGCAAAACCTTTGTTTGCCCCAGATAAATGCAGTGCCAGAGCCTACAAGATACAGCGAGCTATGTGTTAATTTTGAAACATCAAGCCTGCAGTTCATCTCACATCTCAGATTAGGATCTCTTTTATTTTTCTTTTCTTTTTTTTCTGTGTGTTTGTTTTCCCTTAAATAAAAAACATCATGGTCTAGGAAATGCAGAATGTGACTGGAAAACTGGAAAGAAATCTTAGATCTTGTTTTTCTGCCACTGATTTGTTTGCAAATTTGGGAGAACATGAGGATATTATTTCTCCGGCCCCAGTTACTGTCTTGTTTATAATTTGGTGGAAGAGCTTTCCCTGCTGTTTCCAATCCTCAAGTTTTCCTTCTTCTTGGCTTAGCAATATGCAGGAGCAATGTTTTTTTTTTTGTTAGCACTAGAACACTTCCCCTCTCTTAGCCATCATTTCTTTCTCTCCTGCAGTTCCTGTCTCTCCCATTCACTGCAGCAAAGTTGCACGGCACTGGCAAGGGCAAGGGTAGAATATGGGCTCGTTCCCAGCTGCCACCTCACTGCCCTCCCCACCTCAGTCCTGGACCGGGGGTGAAGGGGAGGTGCAGCTATCCTGATGGAAAGTCCTCAACACGTCCAAAGTCTGGGTGCTCCACCACCCAAGACAGCTGCCCTGCTGTTTTATGGAAAGTTGCTCTGGCAAGATGTCTGCAAAGGGGTTACATTTCACTTATGCTCTGTGCTGGAATAACTGGACAGGCATGCTTAAAAATACCATCATGAGATTTTCAGTCTTGAGGCTTCACTGATTCTTACTGCAAGATGGACAGCCTTCGCGATGGAAATCTCCTAATTCCACACATAGCCTTGACAGTGGCAGTACAGACCTTCCCTTAGTGTCTTAGTGTAACAAGTTCCACCCCAGTCAACATCAGTCACCCTGGCAGTGGCTGGACTAAAGGCTGGATTGAAATCCCTACTTAATTTTTACCAAACAAGCGTTGCACATCACTAATGGTGAAGGTCAGTTACTGTTCTGAGAAAACTGCATGTATAACAGAATTTTCAAAAAGAGCTGACATTTACTGTGATTTTCTCCGTATGTGCAATACAGAATTTCAGAGTTCCCTTCTATGTGTGTAACAGTTACCTTTTTTTTTCCATCCAGTTACCTCTAAAAATCTGGCCTTTGGTCACCAATCACTTGAACTTAACTGTTGTTTGTGAGCAAGTGGAGAGGAAGAGAGAACCTATATTGAGTTAGCAGCCCCTTAACACTCAGATATCACCCTGTTTTATCAGAATTTTTCCACTTGAACATTCTGTTGGCTTTTAGGAGAACATGAAGTTGAAATACATCAGGAGCTGAGAGAAAAGCTTATTCTCACCCTCTGTCTAAACGTTATATATCCTAGGTATTTTGGAGGTGTCCTGAGACTCCCAGTGCCAGAAACTTGAGTTTAGCTGAGTTATACTTAGCCAGAAACAAATTCCCAAACTTTGGGTATTTTCACCAAATCTCACCTCTTTCTCAGCAATATTTTTTCTGTAAAATTAAACAGCTAACAATCCCTGCAAAGTGACCATTTGCTAATTGAATTTAGCAGAGTCAGGACTGCACGTCAATGATGTGTTCAATAAAGTGTTTGAACCTGGGACGTTTAGCACAGAATTTGACTATGGCAGTGATTGTTTAAGTAGAAAATGCCATCAAAACGGCAAGTAAAGCAGGCTGCTATACTGACTGTACCTAGCCACTAGAGAGAGACATTATCCCATGTAGTAAACTGTGATGTTTCACTTGCGACCGTCTAGGGACCTCTCCTCAGAGTGAAGTATCCTGTTCATCTGGAGCGGATGACAGCATCGACTGACTAAACCTTGGAGGCCTGTGGCCATGAGCATGACACATGCTGTGTGTGCAAGAAGGCCATTCCAAAAGACTGTACCAATGACATGGGGAGGGTGTTAAATTTATATCTTTTCAATCAAATCAGGGCAGCTGCAGTTAGACATGGAGGGAAGCAAATTAACTGTTGCTCTTTGATGGAGGAGAGCAGATGCTCATCAAGCCCATGCAACCTGACACTTGGGCGTACACAGACCTCATGGGTTTTACAAACCAAGAGCTAGATCTTATAAAACACGCACTGAGCTGCACAAACATATATTTTTGTACACGTTGGAGCAGAATCTTCAGCACCAGAGGTTCCTCTATGATGTTTGCCAAAAATAAGTCATGCCGGCCTTGTTTCGACCAAGTGTGTTATAATCCCTGTTTACTCTGAAGTGCTCCTTTGCAGATGTTACCTGCCCCCCTTCAGTTGTAAGCAGGGCAGCTGGGGACTGGCAGAGCACAGTGTCTTTTGCATTTGTAGACCTGCCTTTTCAGCTTTCCAGTGTTGACACAAGCCTTGTGTGACTGCCAGTTTTGTAACCCCAGCATGAGAGTGCCAAGCTGCCCTGTGCTGTCTGTTGGGGGCGATCTCAGAGGCTGCACTGGTGTCTGAACGGTTAATGTGGGCTGCCCAGTCCTGAGACTAGCAGGTGCTCATCTGATCAGAAAGCAGAACTGGGCAGACTAGAAACTTGCATGAATTGATAGCGGACACATCCGTAAAACTAACGCTACATTCAGGCTGAAAAATGTGTGGTGCAGACTTGGATAATGCCTGGAGGTCAAAAGCTGCACTTCTATTTGTAAAGCCTGCCAAAACATTCAAGATTCCAAGCACAGGAAGCCCTAGTTAAAGTAACAGTGGTGGGAAACGTAGGAAGTCGGATCGTGCTAAAAATGCATCTGGAGGCAAACCCAGGTTGTCCTGTGAAAAAGTAGGAGAGTGCCTGATGTGTAAGTGGGGCTGGGTATTTAACCTCAGTGATTTTCCGCAGTCAGGTACCAGCTTTGAGTCCCAGAAGAAATTCTTTGAGAGGGGAGTAAGCACTGCCTTGTTGCTTTGATCTTTCAGAAAGAACTGAGCAGGGATCTGCTATTAGGATCAAGTGGTCATTTCCTACATGGTTAGTTTTCTTTTAATGCAGGCAGCAAATGACACTAGCATAGCATGAGTTCTTGCATGTGGTCTTTAAGTTATTTAGGAAGTCATACAGTTCTCTTTTTTGTCAGTTCTCCTAACAGAGATAACAGGCATTTGATTTATGAGTTCTAATTAATAAATTTATATTGCTTCTTTAACTGTGAATTTGTATTACTATCTTTGTTTGCACCTGCATTTACTCTCAATTTCTCAAAATAGAGCAGAGACTCACATGTGAAAATTCCGCTAAATTTCACAGGCTGCTTTAAAAATCTCAGTAGTAGCACTTTAATGCTCTGAAGGTATAGGTTCAGCTGTATGCAAACATGCAAAGGGAAGTCTCAGCCATGGGTTTCCACTAGAACTTAACTGAGTGCATGTTGAAAGTGAGCATTCCTTTTTTGTCTTGCAAATTAGCCTACACTCAACTGAGGGAAGTCCTCAATCATTATGCAAGTAATAAACGGGTAAAATCCCCTTTTTCTCTTTTTGTATAACGGCACACCCTTTAGCACATCTTCAGAATTAATCAGTTTTAAGGATTGATTACTGTAAGGCACCACAATCTGCTGTGATATTAAAACATTAAAATGAAACGTCTTAAAACTCCCTTTGTGGAAGGTTAACCAAACGTGGGTTGCAGGCAGGGGTATTTCCTGACCAGATGTGTTGATTCCGAGAAGATTTTCTAGAATCTGGCACTACACTTTCTAGCATCTTACCACTGTTTCACACTTCTACTTTTACCACGCTTTTTGAATACTGGAAAATTGTCTGTAAACATGAACGTTTAGAAGAAAAAAAAAAAGTGTGTAGTACATACTTATGTATCACAGGGTGGTGCAAACAGTACTTGAAAAGTCTGTAAATCAATAAAGAGTTTTGAGGTTATACACTGAGTGAAGAATATAGAATTAGATACACTTAACTACCATCTTGACAGCTGATATTAATCTTCTAAAATGAGAAAACAATTTAAAAAAAAAAAGAGAAGTAAAAGAAATGCTACCTTTAGCTTCCATGAGAAGGAAAAAAAATGTGTGAGAGATTCACAGAAAGGAGAATTGTTTTCAGTTTGTCCTCAACTTTCTAAAAATAGACAAGGACAGGGCTTTCTGCTCCTCCCATCTAACCAGCTGTCCAGCTCCAGGCCACCATGGCATATTGCCATTCACATTTATAATATACATCGTCCCACCCTAAAATTCAGTAAATCCACATTGCTGTGCAGAGGGAGTAGGAAAGAGGTTCGAGAACTTTCTAGAGATTTGAGCTTGGCCATAAGGGGGCTTCACTTTTCTCCTTCTGAAGGAAAGCTGCTGTGAAAAATTCGTGGCGTTCCCTGTCTAGCAGGAAATCTCCATCTACCATACAAATCTAACTTCATTAGAAGTGCACATAGGCACAATATGATTAACCTGACTTTGCACAGAAGGGCTTATTAGCTTTTTTATTTCACGATTATAATTTTGCCTAATGAAAAAAAAAATTTATGCTCTCACTCAAATACAAATGACCTCTTTTGGTTGTTCAGAGACCTTTCTGTAGCGTGTCTGGAAAGCTATTGCCTGTTCTTATTCAGATCTGGAAGTGACATAGTGTTGAAAGTGTGGCTGACTTTGCAATAGAAGAATTCCTGACCAGGACGAGGAGCACACGGCTAAGATGCCATTGCTTAGTGCACCCGGGCCAGTTTTCATCTGCATGCCAAGGTGGGGACTCTGGGAACCCAGATGGCCTGTGCTGTGTACTTACACACTCGTACTGTGTATACATACTTAATAACTTTCCTTTGCTGCTGAATATACACTTCACCTTTGAGGAACTCCAAGGGTAAGTGTTTTCACTAGTTAGAAGATGGGGAAACTGAGGTGGGAGAAAGTGAATGGCTTGTGTAAGGACGGAAGCCCTGGCTAGCTCAGGACCGTGATTCTCATAGTTCTGTGTTCACACTGTGCAACCACAGCACTGTGCAACAATAACAAGTTTCAGCTCTTCCCCGTTTGTGAAGGAAGATAAGACTGTTCAAATAACCGAGTAAGCCCCTTCCCTGGGATGTGAATGCATCCCATTAAAATGTAGCATAAGAAATAAAGGCAGGCTAAGTTTGTACCTGTCAACTTTTTTTCCTTTTTCTTCTGTTAATTGCATTGTTTCAGAATCCACTTTCTGAAGGACTTTGTAATTGAATTGGCTGTTTATTAAAAGGAAATTTCTTAGGGTGGCTCAGCTTAACTATGTTCTCATTGGAGTGAAACAGGATGCTTGGCCCAAACCTTATTTCCTTCATTTCACTCTGTTCTATTACAAGCACTTTCCTGCATCCTGCAGCAAAATATCAGTGACGCTGCATCTTTTCTAGCCCGGGGCATTTGAAAGAATTTTCGTGATCACGGAAATTTTCTTTTATCAACCTCGGAGTCAGTGGGGATGCCTGTGTCTTACCGTGGGCAATACTTCAGAACCACTTTTCCCTTTTTCCACTAGAGGGGGTTACACGTTCTAGTTCAGAGCGCTACAAAGCGAGCCCAAGATAAGATGGAGCTGCCTCTTGTCCACCTATATTTTTAACTGATACAGTTAACTCACAAATACAATTAGAAGCTGACAGTACTAGGACTTGAGGCCTTAATAACCATTACAAAAATCATTAATTACCAGGAAATTAGAGAGGTGTCTGTTAAGTGCTTAAATTTGCAACCTTCTGTCCACAAACAAGAAATCCAAACGCTTGCCTGAATCATAGCTAACTTCCTACACGTTATAAGCTATATCTTGTTTATTTCTGCATATATTAATCTCAGTAAATGATTAGATTTGTCACCCATGACCCAGTATGCTGTTTGCAATTATTTCTTATATTAAATTAATCACTGCATATTTACTTTGAGAAATTATGTACGATATATCGATGCACGCATGTGTATAAGTGTGTGTGAGCACATGAACTTTTCTGATTGCCTTTCCTCTTGTATGACAAATTAGAAATAATGGCATTAAAGCCAGCAGAGTTGCACCAACAGGATAACCAGTGTGTGGGGTGTGTGTGTGTGTATGGAAATTGCTATAGAAACTTTTCCTTCCTTCCTTCCTTCCTTCCTTCCTTCCTTNTTTTTATCTGCCTGAAACACAAACCATGAATGAAGGCCAGAGGAGAGGTCACGTCCGTCCTTTCTTCCTTCCTTCCTTCCTTCCTTCCTTCCTTCCTTCCTTCCTCTCCATCTTACTTTGAGTATTTCTACTCATTTACTGAATTCTAAAGACGTGGACACTCTAATCTCCACAAGCAAATATATGAACACTTTTGGCTCTAAGTTTTAAGGCTGCTGGTGTGGACTGTACTCAGCCTCGCTTTTTCCACCTCCCACGTCTTGTGGTTGCGCCTGGGTGGGGTGATCTGCGTACATATGGACTCTCACCATATCTTTGGCACTTAAGCACTGAAGCTTATAGTATGTATAGAAACAGGACTTCCAACATTTTGCCCTCCTGTAATTTTTTTTTTTAATTAAAAGCTTTCTGTCTCTGCTTAGTTTCCATCTAATCTTTCAAATTTTTTATTCTCACAGATTTCTGTTCTGTATTGTGTTTTATTTTTCATGGCAATGCTTTCTCTGTCTTATCTGAACATCATTTCTTCTCAGCAGAATTCACCCCCAAGAACTTCCAAGTCTGAGCTGAATTTACAGATCCATTGTGCTTGAGTGTGTTCAAAATGACACAGAAATATTTACTTTTAATCTGTTATACTTCTGAGGTGCTAATTACTTTGCCACCTCTTATTTGCCACCCAGTTCAAACTCGCAACTTGAATGCTATGAGAAAGTATTTTAATAATCTTTTAAGAAAATTATATGGGGTAATTTACTTCTGCAACAAGTAACTCGCTTCAGAGAGGGGATCACTGGGACCCAGACAGTTGTGATAATGTGGATTTCAAGTCATAAACACTTCAGCCTGAAAAGAAACCAGAATCATACCTATTAAGAATCAAGGTTTAAACAGCCTTGTAGGTTTCATTGCTTTTGTCTGTAAACATATAGTGTTTTTTATCCACATACAAAAGGTGGACTGGAGCCTCCAATATGTATACAAAGAATTTTCTGGACTTTTTGACTGTCTTGCTTGGTTGACTTATATTAATGATGAATTCAGGGACACTGGATTTTATATCACCTCAGTTAGATGATCTCAGTTACACCTGGTTGCAAAGCAGCAAGGCAGAGATGTGAGGGAAGCGATATTGCTTCGAAAGAAATGGCCTCATACCTTCATGGAGTGACTATGTGTGTGAACCCTTATTGACACACAAATGAACTGTGTATTTTGAAGTATTTCATTGTTTTGTCTTCTGGGCTGCCTGGAGTTCTTCCAAGCGTAACTAACAAAGGCTTGAAAAAAAGGATTCAAAACATCATGGGGGGAAAAAAAAAAAAACTTTGCTAAAGACTAGAATGGTGTTTTGGTCTGTTGCCAGGTGCACAGGGGAGGCTGCACCAAGCTCTTGCAGAGGCAGTGAGCCCCAGGCAGGTACCCAGCTGCCCGCACAGATGCCAGGCAGCAGCCACTTCTTAAACTACGTGGTGGAAGATGAGCAGGGTGCGGCAGAGCAACAGGTTTGGGGAGGAGGAAGGGGGCATTCCTTCTGGAAAAGACTTCTGTGTGTGTGACAGACTTCTGTCTGTGTCTCTTGATTGACTGCTTGCCTCACTCCCCTCTGCTCCCAACCAAAAATATGGTACATCACAAGTGAAAAAATCATCAGCCATGAAATCATAGAATGGTCTAGGTTGAAAGGGACGTTTAAGATTGTTGAGTCCAGCCATCAGCCTAACACTGACAAAACCACCACTAAACTATATTCCTCAGCACCATGTCTACTCATCTTTTAAGTACCTCCAGGGATGGTGATTCTACCACTTCTCTGGGCAGCCTGTTCCAATGTTTAATAACCCTTTTGGTGAAGACATTTTTCCTAATACCCAAACTGAACCTCCCCTGGGACAACTTGAGGCCGCTTCCTCTTGTCCTGTCACCTGTTACTTGGGAAAAGAGATCAATCTCCCCCACCTTGCTACAACCTCCTTTCAGGCAGTTGTAGAGAGTGATAAGGTCTCCCCTCAGCCTCTTTTTCTCCAGGCTAAACAACCCCAGTTCCCACAGCCGCTCCATGTAAGACTTGTTCTCCAGACCCCTCACCAGCTTTGTTTCCTTTCCCCAGATACACTCAATGTCTTTCTTGTAGTGAAGGGCCCAAAACTGGACACAGTATTTGAGGTGTGGCCTCACCAATGCCACATGCAGGTTAGTATGGATTATAGACAGACAGATAGATGTACAAAGTAGAAATTATCGTCTCCCTTTATACAAGCAGAAGAACCTCTAATAGTGAACTGGCTTGCCTTCAGAAATAAAACCAATGGATGACAGTACCAGAAGAACCCCGCTAGTCTTAGAGTCATACCCAGGTTTGCTCTTCAACTCAAATAGCTAAAATTCTGTAGGAATTTGCTTTCTCTTTTGGACTTAAAGAAGGCTGCTATGGGCAGTTTTGACAGTAGATTTTATTGTATGGATTGAAATATTCGGTGTCTGCTCACACATAGAAACATATAGTTTAATGGAAAAATATTTTACCGGTACCTGCACATTAAAGCCCTTTAGCTGTTTGTATATAGACAATGCATACTTGAGCTCTTTTTATCAAAAACTGTATGTTAATGGCAAAGCAAAATATCACATGGCTATGTGTATGCTTACTTGTTTCGTATGAATCTTATAAATCTTTCATTAAAAAATAAATCCCAAACCAAATAGCTATAATTCGGCCCTCAGCCTGCAATACAAGGATTTGGCTTACGGGTTCAGTTTATAGTGAGTACAATTTATCTATGTACTGTATCAGTGAAAGACACCGTCCATCCTATCTAGAAGCCTCCCAGTTACACAATGCATGTGGAATGAGTTATTAGACACAGAAGCACATGGGAACTCCGGCTGTCACCCTACCAGGTGGCCCCAACACTAGCTGTGGAAATGCTCTTTAAAATGCCCACAGCACCTTCCTACAGGGCCATCTCCAGACAACTCCTTCCTTTTTAGGATTAAAAATACCAGTGGCTAACAGTATAACCAAGGAAGGCCCAGTTAGCGACTTTTAGCTGTTCTGCCTGGGTGATCACAGATCTCGTTGAACACAGCTGCCGAGATGATAATCACTTTCAGCCAGTGACATTTTTCATGAATGCTATAGTTCGCGAAGAGCATATTTTTTGATCTGCTATCCTTCCCTCCCCTATCTGTCAGAAGTTGGTTATAATCAATTGGCACTCGTACAACCAGTCTTCTAACCAGCCAAGGATCTTTAAAATAGATTCACCTACTTCTGTTCTCATTTCTCAGAGAAGGGATTTTGAAGCCAGAGGAGCTGCCCTGCCACACTCCAGGTCACACAGGATCTTGGTGACAGAGATCTACCTGGAATTGGTAACATGAATCCTGTTGCGTACTTTTCTACGCTGGCTGTTCCTCTGTGCTTACCTTAAACCTTTTTTTCTCCTCCCATTTCTGTCTGACATCCCTTTCTAGAAATTTGCTAATCTCAGGATTATGCAAGGGAGCATATTTTCAGTCATAGGATGCTCACATGCTTCACGGACCAGGGTGAACTTGAGCTCCCTGTTGCACACTTATTGCCTGACACGCACACATGCATACACAAACACCGGCTGGGAGCTGATCATCAAGGAATTGATTAGGCCAGGGGAAGTGGAGATGGGAGCTTGTGAATTACAGTAACAAGCAGGATCGCTCTTACCACCTCTGTTGAATAAATCTGTCCAAAAAACCATCTTTCCTCTTGCTACAAAAATAACACTCATCTGTGTGCATTCTTCTCTTGATGAGCTGTGTCACCACAGAAATGGTAATCCTGCCACTTATCAATGAGCTGCTTTTTAGGAAAACAGCGGGTGAGGAGGGTAAACAGGTTGTAGAGGAAGGTAACATGGGAGTAGGACGGTGATTAGTTTTCAATGTCATTCCAACTATTCAGCAACTAAACAGATTGTAAGTCTGAACAAAGGAAGCTGAAATAGGAAAAGATAGCATTTTCGGCTCCTGAGTGCATCAAGAGATGCTAACCCTGCCTGAGTATAACAGCATTATGTGCTATAAACTACATACTAATTATTTAATTATTCTGAAACTGGTGAGCCTTTCAAAGCCCCAAAAGTCTGGGTGCAGACTTTTGCATGACCAGTGTGGAAGTTTGTGGCTTCCTGACTGATGCTGTTCAGGTCTCCTGTGAGTCTTCCTTGGTGCTTCTTCCTCTTGTCCTGCGCCAGTTGTTGACCCTTTTCTCCTCCCCACTAAAATTCAGTCTCTGCTTCCTTACGGCTACTAATTATCTCACAGTCACTTCTGTCTTTGAAAACCTCCTCTCTTGAAAAGGAAATTTATTTAATCAGCTGCATGAAGGCCTTTACTATTAAAGGAGCAGTATGAATCTAAGAAAGAGAAAAGAATATTTCAGATATAAACAGCTGGTGTCTGGGTGAAAAGAACCTCAGGAATATTATAGTTAGAGAATCCTTGCTGTGTACCCTTGGATTTGCTCTTTGTCTGCAAGCCTGGCTTCTAATCCCTGCTCTGGGTTTACAAATACCAGCCCTGCTTCTGGCTTGGAGGATGAATACAATAGAGTTTTATTGTAGGGGTTTTTTCCTGAACAAAAGTCCCCACTAGAGGCCTTCTATTTTTTACAAACATTTCAGTTTGTTTCAAAATCCAATAAAAGATAAAAAAATCCAAACCCCAACCCAACTAATTCAAAGCCCCCTAATTGGTCTGATGAGTTCTCTAAGAGGTTTTTTATATGCCTCACCTATTAGGCAGTTTCTAGAGAGCCACTTGAGTTTTTGTGTCTGTCCTGATTTCATCCTTATGGCCTGCCTTCTTCCCTTCTGTCCTTCTTCCCTGCTTTGACTCTTCTGCACCATGCCCTCAAACTGGGGCCAGTGGGTGGCTAAACCTCAGATTCCCCTGACCAGCAGCGCTGCACAAGGGCTGGCCCTTATTCCAGCAAACACTGGGACAGCCCTGTACTCAGCTGCACTGCGGGCCCTGGGCTCTTCACCTACAGCAGAAGACCACACACAATCAGGTGGTTCAACTACATGGTCAGAGCAGAAAATAAAACCTTTTAAACCAATCCAAAACAAAAGGTATGGTTTTGACTAGTGAAATTTCTAGTTTATCAACAACTGTTCTTCACATAAGCATTTTCAGATATAGCTCTTGGGTTTACTCATCTCTTTAATTCATTTTGTCTGGAGAGTAATTCTGTCAGAATCAAAAAAAAAAAAACCAAAACAAAACAACTTTCCTGGATGACCTTCATTTTTTGGCAAAATATTTGCAATCATGTCTTATGTGTCAGAATGACTAAGAGCAAATGGATGGTGGGACACATGCTCTCCTTGAAAGCTTTTATGTACTGTGATGCAAACTGGGGAAACTGGATCACCAGTCATGTGGCATATGTTTAAAAATATTGTTGAAATTAAACTCTTTCAAAAAATAATATACAAACCAGTAGCACAAGAGGTTTTTTGTGACTGTCTACACATACATTTTCTGTGTGGTTTTTGTTTGGTTTTTTTTTATTCAGACTGAACTCCAGAGAAACTATTAGGGACACATATAAGTGGCATTGACTTTCAGTCAGATAGCAGGTATGTAATTGCTTTTGAGTAGTTGCATCAGTTATGTGACAATTAGGATCGATGTATTTAACACGTGCACTAAAAGTTTTGCTCTTCTGCAGAGAGGGGGCTTTTCTGGATGCTGAAATCAGCATGTGGAAGTGTTTTAGGAATATAGATGCCTTTGACTTGATTAGCTGAGACCTGATTCTCACAGAGGTTCAGTACATAAACATCTAGAACATTTAAAGAGCTTTGTGTGTTTGTATGTTTTTGGTACTTTATGTTGCTGATATCTGGCACTTCCTATAGCTAGATGATATTTGCATAGTGTATATAATTATTGTTTATGTAATATTAAGTTACATTTCTCACTTAAATGGATCTTTATATAAAGCTGTAAAGTTCCACAAAAGAGCTCTGCAGTGTAAAATACTGTGATGTGAATTATGGCATACTTATTGTGTGTTTCTTATATTGTGGACTATTTTCTTGTAGCACGGAAGCATAAGAAAATTGTGAGAAAGTAGTATCTTTGGGTTTGTTGGGGTTTTTTTCCCTTTATGCTATTATGTATAATTTCTAATGCCATGTCTTACATCCTGTTTCACAACAAGACTCAGATACTCTTGTTTAACTGGTAAGGAAGTCTGAATGATTTGATTACAAATGAGAGCAGTTCTGATTAGATACACTAAGAAAATAGAAGTCAAAACCCAGTCTCCTCTCCTGGATGCAACCTGACTGCCAGAGTAGTTCCCACAGTACTACACAGATAGCTAGGTTCATTTTGGAGCATCCAGCTGTGAGGTGACACACTTAATGCACCAGTGATCTGATCCAGTATAGAAAATCTTTGGGGCCTGATTCTCCAGTGCCTCTCACCTTGTGCAGTCATTTGTAGTGAACAGCCTGAATGCCTACACACTGTAAAAGCTGAATATAAAATATTTTGTACTGCTTATCCTTTGCTGCCTACCTGCAACCCCACAAGCAGGTGTATGAGGTGAAACGGGCTTTGTGTTCCTAAGGGAATTTTATTTCTATAGAACTGTAAGAGTTTTAATTATTTTTTAAAGGTAAAATAGAAAGGAGTATGAGCCTTCTAGACATTGATCTTATGAGCATTACTATAGGATACTTCCAGAGCACCAGAACGTGCCCATATTTAAAAATGTGCAGGTCTAACAGTCAAAACACAGACTAGGACAAGTGCTAAACCTGAGCCTTTCTTTGGAAATTCAGATGTCGCTAGTTGGTTTAAAGTGTTGTTTTCCCAACCTAGCAATCATTTCAGAAAAGCAGCTCCACTGCCATTTTAAATCAATGATTGCCCTGTTACAAATACAAACGACACCTCATTGCATTGCAACCTCCTCTCCTTGTTGTTTTTATGATAGTAATTTAGAGATATTAGGAGCTGTGTTACTCCATGAAAGGTGGTAGTGCAAGAAAACAGCTTTACATGAAAAATGTTGCAGCAAAAACTGTACAGGCTCTATCTCTTCTCAAGCAAAGATCACAAATTAACAGCACAAACTTTCTTGTAAAGAACAATACCTTTGGCTGGGGATTTGGCCATTTCTTGACTTAAGTTTTGTTTTATTTTGTTATTTTTGTTTGCTTTTCTTGAGGGTACTGTGTACTTACTGGATGATAAACTTAGAGCAACTGTGCTAAACTTTAAAAGGGGTCACATAATTTTTTTTCAGATTTATTTTAATATTACTTACTGTGCCTAAATACATTAAAACATCTCCTGTCTTGTGGCACAAAGGTTGATTATATTCAAAATTAGAGACTTTTGGCAATGACAGGAAATTGAGTAATTTTTTCTGTCCTTTTACAGCATTTTTTTCCTTTTGTTTTCATTTAAGGAGCACTGTAGTGATACTAATCTTAATAAAACTGTATATACAAATCCCTGTTCCTGTGCTACCGATAAGACACTAAATGTTCAGTCCTGCTAAAACTTACTCACAGGAACTGGCCTCTATTTTCAGAAGTCACAGATTATTTTGATTACTTCCCTTTTTCAGTCAATCACCAGTTTTAGAAAATGGGGCTAGATTTAAAAAATGAAAGACACCTGCTTTTGGAAAATTCTGTGCCACCTGAGGCACCACAATTTCTTCAACTCAGAGTACCCAAAACTCCTAATCACTTTGAAAACTTTATGTTGCAGTCTTTGCTTGAATTTAATGTGCATGCTGTGCACAATACTATGCCATGCTGACATACCTGGATTACTTGAGGGTCTTGAAGTACCACACGTGCACTGTCCTAATGGTCTGCCCTGACTAATTAGTCCTAAGCGACCCCCACTGAGCCATGTAAGACACATTCCTAGTGGTCTCCATATGTAAGTAAGTATCACCACATGGTTTCTCATCCTGCAAGTGCTTCTTCCACCTCCAGTGGAGGCTCCATGGAAAACGCTATTAATTAACCTGGTGGTGGGGTAAACAGCCAAGAAAGAAAGGGGACAGCCAGAATATATGCATGAGACTGCCAGCTGCGATCCTTGACTGGCTCTCTGGCTTTTGGTAGGCACGTAAATGAAGCTACAGTTTGGGGGTCTCTCTGCCTTACACTACAGTATCTCTTCTCCCTCTGTGTCATGGTGTATAAACTATGGTCATGGGATGCTGTCACCTGATTAGTTGTTTTGGTATCAAGAAAGGTATGTTCTTCTATTAGGGTATAGTTGGGGGAGGCATAGGACGTTTTCGCAGCCTTTGTAGCACCATGGAGTCATGGGTAGGCTGAAAAGCTGGATTTGAAAATGGAATATATGAGAATATGCATATTTATTAATCTGTTGCAATTAATGGAAAATTTTAGATAACGTCCAGTGTGGACTAAGGCTGAGATGAAAAAGAAATCTGGAACTATGCAGTTTGATTTATGCCTAGGAAAGAGGTAAAACCTAAATGAAGTGTTGTGGGGTTTAGGTCCTTCTTCCTTTACTCATGGAGGGTTGAGGGGTGGGCTTCAGATGTGAGAGAGATGATTAGGGAGGATCTGCCCTGGATTGTAGTTTTGTAATCCCTGCACTGGGCCCACTTAACTGCTTGACATGTGAAAATATTGTGTTAATGAAGTTCCAGCCTGCTTCTTAAATCCATCCTTGTGACTGTCTTTATTCATCTGTGTGTCCTGATAGATTATACTTATTTTTATATATGTGAGTAATCTTACTGAATCTAAGAGTTACTAATGGTACCGTGATAGATGAGTGTTGCTTGGGTCTTTAATCCATTACAGAAACTGAAAGCTGTTTACACAGTCTTGTAATATTTAGGTTTTGCTCAGCATGAACAACTAAAAGCAAGTATCCTAACTTTTTCAGTTGGCTTCCTTTCATCGTTCCACATGCCTGTGACAGTTTAAATTACAGAAGACCTAATCAACATTTAACTTAATCAACATTTCCTGTTTCTTTCAGATTTTGTACCCACCTGCTGCTAAAAAGAAATACATTCCTTATTTAGTTAATAGGACCTAAATGGTGTATACAAACTGCATTTAAGACCAGTTCTGCTGAAACAATACTCTATAATTCAGTTTTGGGAACAAACAAGAACCTGGACAGAGAGCCCTATTCAGGGCCACAACAGCATGTGTTGTTCCATGGCCTAGGAAGTTATTTGGATGTTTTTTTGAAACATCAGTGCTGGGATTCTCTGTTGCTGCTGGGGGAAAGGAGACAGGACCTGCATAGGAGCAGATTGCTTCAATTTAAGTACCAGAGGCTTTTCCTGCTAACAGAAATCAGTGCAAGTACCGCCCTGATTTTATTATGGAGAAGCAGATAGGCCATTCTGAATGTAAAAGATGAGAGCGATACTTTGACTGATTAGGACCACATAAGGGTGTTCTTGTGCTGATGCACTCTGAGATGAAAACAGATGTTTGTGAGTTCCTAAGTGGTTTCTTCATTTTGATACGGCTCTAAGGTTATCACAGCGCCTCAATAATTGGATTACTTTGGCACAAAGATAATGTTGTTTCACAGGACTCCGGCTTTGTTCTTCAATACTGTCATTTTACCTCTGAAAGGTGGTAATAAACCATTTCCATATGAGAAAGGTAGCATTTTACACCAGCTCTTGTGGAAATGAGTGCGCCGATACTCAATGTACTGAAAAACTGGAGTTGTCTGAGTCTTCTAGGAGGATAAGGAAACAAGGTGCACGCAGTAGCTTGTGAGCAGTAGTGAAGGGATGAAGTCAGGGAGAACTGCAGACAGAGCAGCTCTGAGCAAGCAAAGAGATCTACCAGTACGTTTTTTCTTTACGTAGTCGTGCCTAATAATGTAATTGCTGAACTTAAGAGATACAGGGGTGGGGACAACTTCGTGAAAGTGGACCTGTATATTAAGTATGCACTAATCAATTTGTAAGTGCACGCTGCTCACTGTAAAGATGGGTGATACCTTTCATTTAAACACAGTCACATTCCATGACCGCGGCTAGAACACAATCAGACACAAGCCACGCTTCCCTGGTGTTGGGAAACTGAAAGTTAGCCAGAGCTTTGCAGATTTCAGATTTAAAACAGGTAGCAATCTTTGCACAGTAGCCTACCTTTCACTGGTTAACTTGCACCAAAATTTTTATTTTGTGCTTTCTTCAGTTATTCAGGGTGGAAAAGTGGCTTGAAGCTGTGCTCCCAGCTGTGTCCAGCCTGTGTGTACTAACATTCAACATCCTGTGCTCTCAGATCCGCACAGCTAAATAAGAAGATGCCTTTAAGTTCTACTAAAAAGTGTTTGGTTGAGTGAGAATTTTGAAATGAGTCAATGCAGAAATGGTGACATCTTTCCTTTAAATAAAATAAAAATTAAAAAAAAAAGCACCAAAATAAATCCTTAGCAATACATAGTAAAAATTAAATTATTATTGGCATTCACAATTATTGTTTTAAAAAGCATTTGGAAAGAGGATGATAGGGTCCTTGAGGGATGAAATGCTCTCATTATTTAAGAAAAACTCAAATGCAGCTAGTGCTAGTCCAATGGGGCTTTTCCTTTTTTTTTAATTCTCTTTTCCACCAAACACCTTAATCCTATTGTAGAAGTAGAAAAATACAGCTCTTGTGGAGAGCATAATACAATCTCACACCATTGTGCTTTTGATCTTAAATAAAATGCACCTGCATTTGGCTTTTTCTCTTTGCTCCAGATTAGTTTTGGACCCAACCATCCTAATTCCTTTCTCGTGTTGAACTG
Source organism: Nycticryphes semicollaris (assembly GCA_013400055.1). Classification (NCBI taxonomy): domain Eukaryota; kingdom Metazoa; phylum Chordata; class Aves; order Charadriiformes; family Rostratulidae; genus Nycticryphes; species Nycticryphes semicollaris. The sequence goes on along the minus strand of VXBJ01003747.1, from coordinate 1,230,049 downwards.
CAAAGAACTTCATCGTGATTGTAAGGAGGAGTTAAAATAAAGCTAGAAGTGAAGGGATAGGGGTGGAGGTGGGGGGTGGGGAAGGGGAAGTTGGGGCAGCAATGTTTATGAAAAATAAATGGGTGGGAATTGTGTCAACGGAGCAGAGCTTTGAAAGATGTGGAGAGGACACACATACCCTGGCCAGTTGAACTCTAAGAAGTATAGCTATAGGTCCCTAGGCTTGAGATTACCTGAGACAAAGATACATACCCAACATATTTCATTATCCATGCCACCCATCAGAAGTTGATGGAGACTGAGAACTTGTGACTCTGATAAGCAGTATGAAAACTCATTCAGAATTTGGTGACTGGGGCAGTGTGGGGTAAAACTTTGCCATTCGGCATGTGGGCACCTTTCTCAAATGTCTGAATTTGACCCAGATGAGGCAAGTTTGGGGTTTGTTTGTTGGTTTTTTTTTTTTTAGATACATCTGGGCTGCAGGCCATTACCTGTCTGGCCTGCTTGGCTCACCGCAGCCAGGCAGCAAACAGATCTTGAAAGCCACACGCTGCTTCCCTGGCACCTCAAGCCATAAAACCATACCAGGAGAGATACTGCTGCAGAGCTCCGGAGTCCCATTCCTCCCCCAGTCTGGCTCTTTCTCTGGTAAGAGGAGCTATGGGGCTGGCTGGGAGGGTTGATCTAGGTAGTGCCGGTCAGCTTCGTGCCAGGCAGTGGTGCGTTAGATCTGTGCTGCTCCCATCCCACCCCCAAGAAATCCCGTGGGAGTTCCTGCCACAGAGGGAGAGAGGAAGCCAAGAAACATTCATTCCTCCATCTCTCTTTTTTTTTTTTTTCCCCTGTTTTTCCCTTTTCCCTTCAGGGTTTCCACTCTCTTTCCCCACTCCTGTGGAGAGGTCTGAAATCTCACTGAATCAGCAGTTGTAAATATTATCTGTGCTGTTAATGGTTTGCATCTTTTTGCATCAAAGGGTAAAATCACTTAGGGACACACACACACACACTGAAAAGATCATATACAATAACGCATCCAAGCAGAAAAAAAAAAAAAAAAAGAAAAAGGTTGTAATGCTCATGAATTCCAGATGATGACTCTTTCAATCCCCAAGAAGGCAGTGAAATTGTTTGATTGTTCTTGTTAATTATTGGACTTGTCCCAGTATCAAATATTTGTAGAAGATAAGACTTCCCTCGTGGAGATGAATAATAACTGAACTTGCTCTTCTTTGAACAATTTGGCTCAGAGTGTGCGTACTTCTGCGTTTCCCACTCGCGGGCTCAAAGCCCGTCCAGCCGGCTTCGCCGCTTCATCAACGCACGTGTACAAACCCCTCAATTAAAAAAGAAAAGACCCCGTTCAGTAAACAACAGAGAGAGCGAGAGAGAGCCCTCTCTAGTTGCAGAGCGGGACTTTATTACCAGAGGAGGAGGTCCCTGTGTCGCCATCCCCGGGCCGCGGCCGCCGGTCGCGTTACTTCTCGGTCCCTATTCCTTCGCCCCCCGGCCCCAGGCACCGCGGGCGCGCACAGGGGCGCGTCCGTCCCCCCTCCT